>CP124182.1:42500-45000 GCA_029952725.1 Salmacisia buchloeana
ACCAACGACAGGATGGTCCTCTTCCTGATCGACTCCGGCGCATCGCGGCACATCGTCACCGACAAGAAGCTACTCAGCGGCGTTCGACCTATCGCCTCGGTCAGCTTCAAGACAGTCGGCTCGCAGGAAACTGCCGACTGTGTCGGTGACATCCACGGTTCCGTCAAGTCCGGCAGACGGATCACCTTCAAGGACGTTGTCCTCCTCCCGGGTGCCGGAGTCAACATCCTGTCGGAAGAACTGCTTCGGCAGCGCGGCTGGCTCAAGATCGTCGACAACGACACCGATTCGGCCTCATTGCGACACAAGGAACACCTCGACTGGTGTATGCTCCTTGTCAAGATCGGACTGCTGAGATACCTTCCTGTCCGCATCGACAAGTCCGACGACGGTCCGCCAGGGCAGGTCCTCGCCCCGGCGGAGCAACACGGCAATCCGATGCTCGACCTGCATCACCGGCTCGGACATCTCGGCTTCAGTACAATCAAGAAGCTGATCCGGTCCGGTCATCTGCCCTTGGTGCCCGGCATGAACGAGGCCAAGCCCAGCTGCGACAGCTGCGAGAAGGCCAAAGCAACACGGCACCCCTTCAACGATGCACCGCTCAGAGGGAGCCAGCCGCTTGAGCTTGTGCATTCGGACGTAGCCGGACCTCTTCGACCGTGCCACGGTGGCTACGCGTACTTCGCCACCTTCATCGACGACTTTACCGACCTCACCGATGTGGCCCTCCTTCGGTCAAAGGCAGAAGTGCTTCATCGCTTCGTTGCCTGGGTCAAGGTCGTCGAACGGGCGTTCGATGCCAAGGTACAAGTCCTACGTACCGATGGCGGAGGCGAGTATGTCAACAAAACTATGACGACTTGGGCGGCATCGCGTGGAATCCTCCACCATATCACGCCGCCACACACACCGGAACTCAACGGCGTGGCCGAGCGCAAGAATCGTACGCTCAAAGAGATGACGGCCGCAATGCTTCACAGCAGCGGCCTGCCGGCGATCTGGTGGGGTCACGCGATCATGTTTGCCGCTGTCCTCCTCAAGAAGGTCACATTGGTGGACGATGGTCGGACGGTATGGGAGTGGGTGCACAAGCGCAAGCCCTCCCTAGGCAAGGCGCAAGCGTTCGGCGCAACTTGCTGGGTGCACGTCCCAGCCGCCGACCGCGTCAAGTCCGACTTGACGATTCCCAAGGCATGGAAGGGCCGACTTGTCGGATGGCCTTCGGAACGCAGCGGCTATGCGGTACTCAACGAGGAGACGGGCAAGATCGTTTTCTCCCGGAACGTCTCTTTCGGTGCAAGTCCGAGCGCACCAACGGTCGTTCAAGACGTCGAAGCTCCTCTAGGACAAGGTCCGAATGCAAGCATCGGAGACGTTGATGACGAAATCATCGTCGAAGACATCAAGCACGAGTCGGACGGGTCCGAGTCCGACATCGAGCCTACCTCTGGTCCTCGAGGTATCAAGCGCTCCGAGCCGGACTTGACTGTGGATGTCAGCCAGCCCTCATCGACAGCCCAAGTCAGCGACCGTCCTGAGGGCGTCCGGCGGCTGCCAGCCCGAGCTGGCCGCGGTCAACGGTCGGCAGGCTTCTACAACCAGTACGCAACTCTCTGCCAAGAGTCGGAGGGATATCTGTGCATGATCTCCCTCCTGGACAACGACCCGACCAGCTACGACGAGGCAATGCGCACTCCGGAGCAAGCCGAGTGGGCCAAGGCCTTCGAGTCCGAGCTCCAGTCGCTCATCAAGAACGACACGCTCGAGGAGGTGGTCCTCCCTCCCGGCGCCAAGGTCGTCTCTACCAAGTGGGTCTGCAAGACAAAGCGCGATGCGGAAGGCAACTTTGTCAAGCACAAGGCTCGTCTCGTCGGCCGCGGCTTCACCCAGCGGTACGGCATCGACTACGACGAGACGTACGCTCCCGTCGGACGAATGACCAGCATGCGAATCTTCTTCGTCATTGCTTGCGTCTACGACCTGATCGTCTGGCAGATGGATGCGGAGACGGCCTTCTTCAACCCGGAGATGGACCGCGAGCTCTACATCAGCTTTCCGCAAGGCTGGGTCAAGACCAACCCGAAGGTGACCGGCCTTCTAGTCCGCAAGGGTCTTTACGGCTTCAAGCAGTCGGCACGACTGTGGTGGCTGGACGTTGTCAAGGTCCTCAACAACCTCGGCTTCCAGCACAGCGACGCCGACTGGGGCATCTTCGTGCGCATCGAGTCCGACGATACGCGCACGATCGTCTTCGTCTACGTAGACGACTTCCTCATCGGCGGCAAGACGCGGGCCATCATCGACGGTGTTCGAGATGGTCTCAAGGCCGCCTACAAGATGTCCGACATCGGCCCGGCTAGCTCTGTCCTCGGCGTCAAGGTCGAGCGAACGGACAGCAGCTTCGTCCTCAGCCAAGGTCACTACATCGACACGGTGCTCGAACGTTTCGGCATGACCGACTGCCGTCCGGAGCCGACACCAATCGCGGTCGGCACCA
>CP124182.1:50000-55000 GCA_029952725.1 Salmacisia buchloeana
GGTCAAGGTCGTCGAACGGGCGTTCGATGCCAAGGTACAAGTCCTACGTACCGATGGCGGAGGCGAGTATGTCAACAAAACTATGACGACTTGGGCGGCATCGCGTGGAATCCTCCACCATATCACGCCGCCACACACACCGGAACTCAACGGCGTGGCCGAGCGCAAGAATCGTACGCTCAAAGAGATGACGGCCGCAATGCTTCACAGCAGCGGCCTGCCGGCGATCTGGTGGGGTCACGCGATCATGTTTGCCGCTGTCCTCCTCAAGAAGGTCACATTGGTGGACGATGGTCGGACGGTATGGGAGTGGGTGCACAAGCGCAAGCCCTCCCTAGGCAAGGCGCAAGCGTTCGGCGCAACTTGCTGGGTGCACGTCCCAGCCGCCGACCGCGTCAAGTCCGACTTGACGATTCCCAAGGCATGGAAGGGCCGACTTGTCGGATGGCCTTCGGAACGCAGCGGCTATGCGGTACTCAACGAGGAGACGGGCAAGATCGTTTTCTCCCGGAACGTCTCTTTCGGTGCAAGTCCGAGCGCACCAACGGTCGTTCAAGACGTCGAAGCTCCTCTAGGACAAGGTCCGAATGCAAGCATCGGAGACGTTGATGACGAAATCATCGTCGAAGACATCAAGCACGAGTCGGACGGGTCCGAGTCCGACATCGAGCCTACCTCTGGTCCTCGAGGTATCAAGCGCTCCGAGCCGGACTTGACTGTGGATGTCAGCCAGCCCTCATCGACAGCCCAAGTCAGCGACCGTCCTGAGGGCGTCCGGCGGCTGCCAGCCCGAGCTGGCCGCGGTCAACGGTCGGCAGGCTTCTACAACCAGTACGCAACTCTCTGCCAAGAGTCGGAGGGATATCTGTGCATGATCTCCCTCCTGGACAACGACCCGACCAGCTACGACGAGGCAATGCGCACTCCGGAGCAAGCCGAGTGGGCCAAGGCCTTCGAGTCCGAGCTCCAGTCGCTCATCAAGAACGACACGCTCGAGGAGGTGGTCCTCCCTCCCGGCGCCAAGGTCGTCTCTACCAAGTGGGTCTGCAAGACAAAGCGCGATGCGGAAGGCAACTTTGTCAAGCACAAGGCTCGTCTCGTCGGCCGCGGCTTCACCCAGCGGTACGGCATCGACTACGACGAGACGTACGCTCCCGTCGGACGAATGACCAGCATGCGAATCTTCTTCGTCATTGCTTGCGTCTACGACCTGATCGTCTGGCAGATGGATGCGGAGACGGCCTTCTTCAACCCGGAGATGGACCGCGAGCTCTACATCAGCTTTCCGCAAGGCTGGGTCAAGACCAACCCGAAGGTGACCGGCCTTCTAGTCCGCAAGGGTCTTTACGGCTTCAAGCAGTCGGCACGACTGTGGTGGCTGGACGTTGTCAAGGTCCTCAACAACCTCGGCTTCCAGCACAGCGACGCCGACTGGGGCATCTTCGTGCGCATCGAGTCCGACGATACGCGCACGATCGTCTTCGTCTACGTAGACGACTTCCTCATCGGCGGCAAGACGCGGGCCATCATCGACGGTGTTCGAGATGGTCTCAAGGCCGCCTACAAGATGTCCGACATCGGCCCGGCTAGCTCTGTCCTCGGCGTCAAGGTCGAGCGAACGGACAGCAGCTTCGTCCTCAGCCAAGGTCACTACATCGACACGGTGCTCGAACGTTTCGGCATGACCGACTGCCGTCCGGAGCCGACACCAATCGCGGTCGGCACCAAGCTCGTCGCAGAGGGAGCTGCGATACATCCGGACCAAGCGCGACAGTTTCAAGCTCTGGTCGGATGTCTTATGTGGATCGCCCTCTCCACACGTCCGGACGTCAGCTTCGCAGTCAGCGCACTCTCGCGTTTCTGCAGCAACCCGACCGAAGAGCACTTCAAGGTTGCCAAGCGCGTCCTTCGGTACCTCAAGGCGACGCGCGACCTTGGGCTGGTCCTCGCCCCCGTCAAGGTTGACGGCGAACCTCAACTTGTCGGCTTCTCGGACGCCGACTGAGCCGGCAATCACGAAGACCGTCAGTCGCAGTCCGGCTACGTCTTCCAGCTCTACGGCGCTACGGTCAGCTGGGGCTCTCTGCGGCAGACGTGCGTCGCCCTCTCCTCGGTGGAGTCGGAGTACATTGCACTTACGGAAGCCGCCAAGGACGCCATCTGGCTTCGGACCGCCATCATGGCATACGACCAAGAGACAGCCGACTCGGTCAAGATCAGACTCGGCGGCGACAACCAGGGAGCGCTGGCCCTCGCGCAAAACCCTGGCTGGCACCGTCGCACCAAGCACATCGACATCCGGTATCACTTCGTCCGATGGCAAGTCGAGGCTGGTGCGATTCAGTTGGAGTACGTCGGCACATCGGAGCAAGCAGCCGACATCCTCACCAAGGCAACTCCGGCCCCGGTACTTGTCAAGCATCGCCAAGCACTCGGTGTACGGCCGATCTCTGGCATCAAGACGGCGTCAGGTTCAGCAGGTGCTGCCTGAGAGGGAGTGTTGTGAGTCAGTCAGCACTGCTGACAGTGCAACTCTCATTCCGGCTATAGCGGCATGCCGGAGCACAGCCTCCGGCACGGCACGGCAGCTTTGCTCATTCCAGCGCACAGCCCTCCCTTAGCCCGGCACAGCCTCCTCATTCCGGAAGCTGTTCCCGTTTCATATAGTCTCGATGTCTCGTTTCCCCCAGCTTGCGCCCTCGGGCTCTCTCCCTGACCCCAAAGCTATATAACCAGCCTGTTTCCCTTCTCCTCCCCCCTCTGGCAATCAATCCAGTCCTTCACGTCTCGTCCTCTCCCCTGCCCTTCGTCCTCACTACTCCTTCCGGCCGTCTGCCCCAACGGTCCGCTATCTTACTTCGCTCAGCGCCCGTCTGGGACACTGCTGGTTGGCTCGGTCCCCCCTTGATCCAGCAGCATAGGTCAGAGTTCTGGCGGCAGGTCCCTTCGGCTCCACTGCGGAGCTGTACTACCTGGTCCGACCGTCCCATCCCGAACTGCTGGATCCTATGGGATCCTCCCCAACCAGTACCTCCCTTTCGCCCGCTCGCAAGTTCGACACCCGGTCCTCGGTGTGGCTTCGTCCGTCTAGTCCGCACACCCACCTTGCTGGTCCTCGCAGGTGGGTGTTGTCCGTCGTCCGCGACCTTAGTCTACAAGAGTAAGGTGCTGAACGAGTCAAGATAAACATCGTCCAATCCCTAGTCGGCATAGTTTACTGTTAAGACTACAACGGTATCTGATCGTTTTCGATCCCCTAACCTTCGTTCTTGATTAATGAAAACATCCTTGGCAAATGCTTTCGCAGTAGTTAGTCTTCACAAAATCCAAGAATTTCACCTCTAGCATGTGAATACTAATGCCCCCAACTATCCCTATTAATCATTACGGCGATCCTAGAAACCAACAAAATAGAACCGCACGTCCTATTTTATTATTCCATGCTAATATATTCGGGCATAGGCCTGCTTTGAACACTCTAATTTTTTCAAAGTAAACATCCTGGTTCCCTAACACACCCAGTAAAGGGCATGCTAGATCACCAAGAGAGAAGACCCGGCCAAGCAGTACACGCTGTTAAGCGGACCGACCGGCCAGGCCTGAAGTTCAACTACGAGCTTTTTAACTGCAACAACTTTAATATACGCTATTGGAGCTGGAATTACCGCGGCTGCTGGCACCAGACTTGCCCTCCAATTGTTCCTCGTTAAGGGATTTAAATTGTACTCATTCCAATTATAAGACTTTAAAAGCCCTATATTGTTATTTATTGTCACTACCTCCCCGTGTCGGGATTGGGTAATTTGCGCGCCTGCTGCCTTCCTTGGATGTGGTAGCCGTTTCTCAGGCTCCCTCTCCGGAATCGAACCCTTATTCCCCGTTACCCGTTGCAACCATGGTAGGCCTCTATCCTACCATCGACAGTTGATAGGGCAGATATTTGAATGAAGCATCACCAGCACAAGGCTATGTGATTAGACAAGTTATTATGATTCACCAAGAGACCCGAAGGGTTGGTTTTTATCTAATAAATACACCCCTTCCAAGAAGTCGGGGCTTTTAAGCATGTATTAGCTCTAGATTTACCACAGTTATCCATGTAGCAAAATACCATCAAATAAACTATAACTGATTTAATGAGCCATTCGCAGTTTCACAGTATAAGGTGTTTATACTTAGACATGCATGGCTTAATCTTTGAGACAAGCATATGACTACTGGCAGAATCAACCAGGTAACTATTCCATATGGCCGTGTTGCTCATTGCGCCACAGCCATGGGCCCCCGCCTAACCGAAGCTAGGCTGCACCCAGGTGTTTGACAAATCGCAAGCCGATATGTACTCAGTACACAAGCTGCTAATCCAACAACCTGTCGAAGGGTCCACTCCGTCTTTCCACAGAGCTATGGCTAGCCCTAGTACTCAACTTTGCTTACCTTCGCCAAGTTCCTTATCCCCCAATCTTCAACATGATCTGGATCGAGCTCATCTGGTCCAGTCGGGTCGCTAAAGCGTTATCCTTCTGTACCAGACTCGCCTTCCTCAGTGAGAACTGCACTCGCCCATGCCCTTACGGCCACGAAGCGATGCGGATTCTCAAGTGTCTATAGTTGCTTAGGTCTAGCCATCGGCAAGCATATTCACTTCTTTCACCCTTGCAGCTAGCATACGCTAACTGACTGGCCGAGACATCAGCTAATAACTGATATGGTCTCAATGCCATACCGTGTATAGGAACACAGGACGCATGAATGCATCCCATATTAGCCTATACCTAGCATAGCAGTAGTCTTAGGATCTTAACCAACCGTAAGAGGAGGTCGGCGTTCATCAAGGAGCGAACTCCACTTGACAACCGCCTGTAGTCAGACTGTTTCCAGCCTGACCATGCCTCCTTCTTGAGAGGAAAAAGGAAGCGCACATGTGCTTTTAGGGCATGATGTGGTGCATGCTTCCTTTTGGTACTGCAGAATGCGGACGTCCCCGCTAGAACGTTGAG
>CP124185.1:600000-1052758 GCA_029952725.1 Salmacisia buchloeana
GCGCCCAGCGCGCCTTCCTCGCCTACGACGCGGCCCTGAGCGCGCTGAGCACGCACCTCCGCTGGCTCTCCCGCGAGCGCTGGGCCGGCCTCTTCGAGGGCGGCTTCTTCCTCTATGAGCTCCTCCGCCCGGGCGCCGAGAAGGAGGGGTGGGAGGCGTGGAGTGGGCTTGTGGGCGCGCTTGTTCGGGTGGGCCGAACGTGGACGGAGAGGGTTACGGGGCTTTCGGTCGGGTGAAGCCCCTTACTCCGAGCCTTTCTGGCCGTCTTCTTTCATTTTGGTGAGCATGATACTTGCGCCTCTCCCGTCCCGAATGACCCACGAGCGGCCTGTACATCAGCCGATGCAAAGCAAGACGAACTGAACAGACAGATGCATCACTTGTATGAGTAAAGGAGCGAGACAGACGCTAAGAAGCTTCGAACTGGACGCCCAGGGGCTGAGAGGAATCGAACGGCTCAGGGTACCAGTGTACCACATCCCGAAAACGAGCGTATGAGGAGGTAGAGAGGCCATCGCTTGGCCCGGTACGAAGGACGAAGAGAGGGACGCAAAGTACCGCAAGGAGGAGAGGAAATAGGGAAGAAGGAAGTCCCAGAAATCAGAATCGAGCAACGTCGCGCGCGAGGGGCGTCTCCATGTCGCACGGCACCATGGGGTGCAGAACGGTACGCAGCCCGGCCAAACCGAGCGCCGTGCCGCTCCCTACGTGAGGGCCGGCATTGTTCTTGTTGTAGCGGTATCCAGGATTGGGCGAGTTGGACGCACTTCCGGCGGATGATGACGACGACGAGGCCGACGCCGGAGGCGAGTATGAGTGAGAGCCGGAGCCGGAGGTAGGGTTGTGCAGGTGCAGCCTCGCTCGCGGCGCGCCGGTCTTGAGCGCACCGCGTCCCGCGCCCGCGCCTGCGCCCGTGGCCGCCTCGACGCCGCTGCCCGCCTCGTCCTCGCTGTAGCCCGTCCGCATGAGACCCTCCACAAACTCGTGGTCGAGCAGCGTCGGCGTGGCGACGGCAGCGGCGGTGGCGGTGAGCGTCCGAGCCCGCGACCCGCCATCCTTTCCGTCCTCCGCACCCTCGGCAAAGAGAGAAGGCAAACCGATCGATTTGTTCAGCGGCGCGCCTGGAGCTTGTCGCGATGTGGGCATGTCGAGGGCGTGGCCGAGTCCGAGCGAGAGCGAGAGGGAGGAGAGCTGCGCGCTCATGCTCAGGCTTGCCCGGTCCACCTCCGTCTTGCCAGCCATCGGCGAGAGCTGGTTGCCCGTACCGCTCCGAGCCAGACGGGTCGACGCACCGTCGGCGTAGTCGAGGGGTGCACGACGACGCCAGTTCGTCGACCAGTCCGCGTCCGATCCCGAGCCAGCACCCCACCCAGCACCACCCGAGCCCGGACGATAGCCGTACTTGGCCATCTTGGCATGCCGGTCCATCTCCTCCGCCTCCAGCTTTGCGAGCGTCGACGTCGAGCACGAAGACGCGTACGAGGTATAGCTGTCGCTGCTCTGCATGCTCTGCGTACGGTGCATTCCCATCGAGTCGTAATCGGGCAAGGACGACGTGCTCGACGCTGGAGACGGCAGCGGGCTCGGGTAGGCTGACGAGCTCGCCGAGATGGCCGACGGTGTCGTCGCCGCGTACGTCGAGCCGGACGCGAGGACGTAGCGCGACGGGTGGCTGTCAAACGGCGCAAAGGGCGTGCTGGGAATCGCTCCCCCTCCGAACGCACTCGACCGGCTGGTCCACGTGCTTGGCGAGATGGGCGCCGCCGCCGTCGTCGTGCTCGTCGTCGTGGTGGCGCTGGGCGACGTGAGCGAGGAGCCAAAGACGGAGCCACGACCGTTCCGACCGAGATGAACCGAAGCCGGTGTTCGATGCACGCTGTTGAACACCGACGACGGCGACGAGTCGATGGCCGTGTTGGAGACGGGACTCGACGCCGAGTACGCCATTGGCACGCCGGCGGCGCGCCGCTTGAGGGTTTGGGCGGCCACTTGCTCTTGTTGAGCCAGCGCTGCCATGATCTCGGGCGACAGTTGGTCCATCATAGGAGGAGGCGGAGGCAACGTCGTGGGTTGAGCCAGTGGCGATGTGGTCGCCACAGACGCCGCGACGCCATTGCTGTCGCCCAATGCACTGTTGACGAAGCGGTTGAGGTTGGCCTGCGCCTCCAGATAGCGGATGTACGCGCCAGCCAGCGCAGCCGTGTTCGACATGGACGCTCCACCCACAGGAGCCGGTTGGGCGAGCATGGCCTGGTAGGTGAGGAGCATTTCGACGTTCGGATCGGCCATGGGGAGCATGTTGGGCAGAAGCATGGGCGAAACCGACCCAAACGATGCCGACGAGGAAGGAGGAGGAGGCAGTGGTGAGCTCTCCTCCTCTTCATACTCGAGCTCGCCGTCCTCGTTGTAGGTTGCCGAACCCTTCTTGGCGCTCTGTTCGTAGTAGGCATTGGCGATATGCGGCGACACGTGAGTCGGGGAAGGGACCAGACCCGGCGAAGGCGCGCCATAGGGACTGTGGCGACCTGGAGTCAACCCTGTCGGTGAGGGCGAAAGGCCATTCGAGCGAGGCGTGGACCCAAAGGAGGCCGGCGAGAGCTCGGAGCGGAGCAGACCTGGGTAGGCGTTGATCGCGATAGGTGCAAGAGGTTTCCGCGTGTTGACTCCCGAGTCGAGCTGGTGGCCGGCGCCTGCCCAAGGCTGACTAGCGGCCCGGCGGGCAGCCAGATTCGACGGCTTGGACATGTTCGAGGACGGTGGTGAAGGCGTGCGTTGTTGCTGATGCGGACGCTGAGCCGGCGAAGTGCGATGATGATTCTTCTTGGAGTCCTGACCGCCGCCACCGCTCATGCCGAGCTTGGTAAAGCCACCTGCGACACTAGTATTGTCGCGATACTTGGTAATCTTGTAAGCCTCGCCCGTCTTCTTGTCGACGTGCTCCGTTGTGATGCTGTGGGATGCACCGTTGGGAACGTCCGCTGGCGTTGCAGTGGCGACGGTCCCCGTCCCAACCACGGTGGCGAGGGAGGGCTTCTTGGCCATCAACTTGTCCGGCATCTTGACCAACTTGATTGTTCAAAGGAATTAAAAGGCGGTGGCGTTGAACAGCGTTGAGAGCGTGCTTGCGAAATTGAAGGAGGTGAATGCTCGAAGAGGTGCCGGTCCTTGTTGCGCGATGTGACTTCGACTTGGACACGCTAGTTGTCGAAGTTATATAGCCTTGCTTGCGATTATGCTTGCTTCTTGGAAGGTGTGAGCGAGGGGAGAGGGCTCGCAGAGCGCGTTGAGTTGATGTTGTCAAAAGTCGAATTGGATGTTGGGGCGGCCTGGCTCGTGGGATTGGTGTCGAAGGTGACTCAAGCGGTCGGTCCGGCCGTCAAGACGAGGAGGGACGAGGCCGGACTGCTATATGGGTTGCTTGCTTGCGTGCTTGCTAAGGATGAGCGTCGACGAGAAGGAATGTTGGCCGTCGGATGAACCGTGGATGTTGCCTCGACGCTGGTACAGAGAAGGGGGCAGCGTTGGGCAAATTCCCTCCCCTTCGTTCTGGCGCGTAGACGTGACCCGTTGCTCTTGTAGGGATTCGACCTTGGCCTATCATCGATCATTGCTGGATGGACGTGCCAACCATGCTTCGGGCAGCCTCATCAACGTTGCCCTTTCCCCCACCCCCTGGAACGGGCGTGTGTCCGATTCTGGAACTTGGACTGCGACGGGTAGAGTACGAAGCAAAGCCGTGATCGACGGCGGGAGAGGAGGAGTCTGTTGACGGCAGGGAGGGAGGAAGGGAGCGATGTGAGAAGCATGGACAGAGCAATCAGCACATCAACCGCGAGGAGCGCCACCTGTCTTGCTTCTTGCCACAGATACTGTACCCACCTTGACCGATGGCCTCTGCAGCCCGCGCCCGCGGCACCGTGTGAGCCTTCCGAGCCATGAACAACCAAGGAGGTGTGTGAGATGGATCAACCTGGCTCGCGCGTCGTCGTTGCTGCCCTCGACCGCCGTCTGTGTCACGCCGCAGGGGGTGACTGACTCAATGCCGAGGAGGGCAGAACGCAGGAATGAGCTCACAACGACCTCAGGAATAACAATGCGCCAAAGCTTACCCACGATGATTGTATTGCCTGGGCCTGGCTTGACTGGCCGAGAGGCGAGAGCGACGACGATGGGTTTGCTGTTTACTGTGTTGAGCAGCGAGGGTTGCCCAACGGTCAAAGTGTGATGGACCCAGGAGGTGTGCCGACTGACTGCCGTGGGCGGTGGGCCCTGGGCGCTTGCGAGCCCAGAGCTCGACTGGATTCGAATAAACAACTCGTCGCTCATCGGGACGACCCGCGCCCGCTCGCCTTGGAGGCGTCGAAGCCGGGCGCCCGGACGACGTGCTTGGGCGGCAGGCACCGTCGACCATCGAACGGTCCAACAATGAAGAAGTAAGGAGGCGACCCGGCCCGAGCTCATCTCGAAGGGCAGGCGCGAAACGCTCGATGGCCTTGAACGCAATCTCGTGATGCCGTCGGACGACTGTTTTATCGGAGCTCGTCCTGATGCACGGATCCGATCTCGCATGCGCCGAACGCCATGGCGCTTTGGGCGACGTCGGGCACAGCTGGATGAAGGGTCCCGTTGGTTCCTCAAGCATGGGCGCTCCGTCGCGAACTCGGAAATGGCAACGACCCATCGACTCGGTGCGGCTCAGCCTCATGATCACGGCCGGCCTTTCGGAGTGCCGTGCGTCGAATCGACAAGGAAGCCCGCTCGCCTCCTTGCCTGCTCAGCGGTCGAAGTCACCCAAATACGATGGTGTCGACTGTCGAATCGTCGATCAGGTACCTTCCACCGTCCTTGAAGCGCGGCCTTGGGTTGGAGAGGCAAGGTCCAGTAGTATCTAGCCGATAAGCCGGGGCCTTGGGGAGCTCTGAGAGATCCGTATCGTTATGAGGCGACTTGCGAACACGAATCAGCGTGAAACTTGAGCGCGAGACTCTCTGGCCCAGATAGCGCGAGTGCCGCCTGGCCTGCGAGGTCAGACTTTGGACAGCGCCGTCCAGTTGATAGCGCCAACCATAGGTCGCAACGCTGGCTGGGGCAGTCGCAGCAGAGGCAGCATCGATGGCCTGTGATGAAGGATTCAGATGAGCTGTCAAATGCTACTCGTACGCGATCCCATCTGGGACTCACCGGCCGTGGGCGCACTGAAAGGGAAACGCCGTCTCTGCAAGCTTGGCGATCAGCCTCTCGCTCTGCTCTCGAGTAAGGATGTCGTTGAACACTGTGCAGCACAAGAATGTCAGCCCTTCCAGAATGATCTCGTGTTGGATCGAGGCAGTGGAAAAACTCACTGATCGCCCCACGGCAAGCCCGAGAGTAGATGAGGTCCAGCATCAATCTCGGCAGCGTCCGAAGCAGCCCAATCCACGCCACCAAATGCCCGCCATCTTGTCCCATTTCAGGCGCTTCGGGCGCGTCGGCGCTCAACCTAGCGAGCAACGCCGACCCGCCGCCGCCGTCGGTGTCAACGCAGAGGGCGAGGAAGGTCCGGATCAGCGCCGTGATCAGGCTCCGTTCGGCCAGCAGTCGATCCTTGATGATGGCCGGCACGGCGTGGACCTGCAGACGTGCCCGAGGTGCGTCTTGCTGACCCTTTGAGCCGTTCTCACGAACGTCGATGTCCTTCGTGTCCTCGGCTTGGTCCTTGCTGTCAATGTTGAGGTCAAATCCAACTTTGGCCAGGACAGAGAGGGCATCGCCACGCTTGCAGAGCGCGTCGATCTCGCCGCTGCTCAACTCGGCTTGGAAGGCAGTACGGAGAGTATGTTGCTCAGGACGACCGCGTCGACAGCTGTCCAGGAACCTGTTTAGCAGTCGCTCGACGCGTATCCTCTCTGCGTGAGATCAGAACGTCAGCTCACAAAAGGCGAGACCTATCATCAAATGTACTCACCATCAGCCGCATGCTGGTCAATCATGACCAGAGCCTTGTCCCGACCCGCATCACCTCGACCGCCAGCGCGCAAGTCTACGCAGACAACGATAAACTTGCGGTCGGCTTGACCGATCACCTCGGCCGACCGGAGCGCCTCCTTGTCGAGCGAAATCTCAAGTTCCTCCACCCTCAGCATGTCGTCTTCATCCAAGTTGCCTGCCATTGGCAAAGTTCGGCTCTTGTCGATGTGTTCGGCAAAGTGCCGACTGCGCGCTTGGACGGCCGGGAGGGCCATGCTGGCCTCGCGTCGTGTCAATGAGGCTCTTGACGCCGAGACTCCATACTCCGAGGTGTCCAGCGTCGGAATCGACTTCTCCACCTGCAACGGGAGCACCGGGTTCGTCCACGTCGTCACAGTCTTGTGCAGCCACGCGGGTGCAGCCCGCTCCTCATCCTGTGGGGCCATCCCAGCCTGACAGGCGGCTCGGACCAGCGAGGATGCTTCCTGAGCAAGGCTCCGGCGTCCTTGGCTAACCACTTCCTTGCTTGTTCTGTCGCCGGGAGTGCTCGTCCTGCCGGAGTTTGATCGCGATATCTCGTAGGAGTTGCCCGTGCGAGGATCGATGTGGTACCGACGGCCAGTGACCTCGTGTGTCCATTCTAGACTTGGAGGCGAGTCATTGTCCGAAGGGTTGACGACCACATCTTGGACGTCGAGGCTTCGCCGTCTTGGTTGAGGAGCGGTGGCATCGTACAGACGACGGCTGACCTTGGACGAGAAGTCGATGTATGGCTCAATCGAGATCGAATGCCTCGAGCTCTTGTCCGGCGCAGAGCTCGGCCGCCGCGGTATCAGCAGGCCGTGTCGTAGCAGTGTTTTCTCGACCGCGGTCTGTAGAGCTTTCGCCACCGACGATCGTCTATCAACCTCATTCGGACCCGATGACTTGAGCTGATGCGTAAAATCGGTGTGAATCGTGATGTCGAGCAGGAACACCGGATGGACGCCCTTACTCTTGCTTGGACTCGGCCTCATCGTCGAAGGTCGTTCTGACTGCTCTGTTGTAGACTGCTTGAACAGCGTGCTGCCCTGGAAGACAGACAGGACGGCGCCGTGAATGTCAACGTCCGCGTCTTTGAATTGGCCACGGACCGCAGTCTTCGTTGGCGACTCTTGTCCGTCACGAGTCGCTCGACCCAGGCCCTCGCGGAAGGAGCCATCCTTGCTGATGAGATGCTCGACCAGGGTTGCACCGGGTTCCAGCAGGTGACGCTGCACAAAGATGTGCTGAGCCTCTTTGGAGTGGATCGGCCGAAGTCCAATCAGGCCGCGAACCACGACGGCGTCTTCTTCGTCGCTTTGAGGCGAGTGCACCTCGACAAGATGCCGGCCTTCGAGGGCCAGATGGGAGTAAACGTCCATGAAGCGAGCTTGCAGCGACGTCGCCTTGGAGATCCTCAGCAACTCTCGTTGCTCGATCGATGCCCAGTCGTGCTCGTCCGCTCCTGGCGAAGTGACCTGGAAGACGAAGCTGGCTTGTGGCTCACGAAGGGACTGCACAGCGAGGGCGCGCCTGATGCGCTCCATCTCGGCTCGTCTCTTGCTCGTAGTGTCCAGAGCGCGACGGCGAACGGGCATCTGAAAGGTATTCGAGTGTCAATGTGAAGATTCGTGGTCCATCGATGGGCCACACACACTCACCTCTGCAAACAGATCCGAGAGCACGACGATGCTGCCCTTCCGAAGTGCCGAGCTCGACGCCCTCGTGGGGTCCCCACCCGCGTACAGACATCGGAGGCCAGCCTGAATGCGCATGTAGGCTTGGTGAGGAGCCTTCTCGGGGACGGAAGAGAGTCGGAGACGACCAAGGTGGGCCATGAGGTGCAGGGACGTGCCTCTCCACCCATACCGGCCGTGCTTGTGCAGGTATCGAGACGTCGAGCCTTGCGCGGGTACCATCAACAACGAGCCCGCCTGCGTCCCCTCCCCGCCCGCTTGAAAGAAGCCCATCCCGAACCCACGCCCGTCGTCCTCACACCGTATGCTCCACTGGCGCCAGTCGAGAGTGAGCACGACGGCCCTGGCGCCTGCGTCGAGGGCATTCTGGGCCAGGGCGAGAGAGAGGGAGGAGAGGGTTGGGAAGGCAAGGTGGGCGCGCATCGTCCAGGAGGTTGGGTCGGGGAGGGGTGCGATTCGCCCGGGCGCGGACACGGCTGTGGGTGCCGAGGTCGAGCTTCGCCCCGCCGGTGCTGCGGACGTTGCAGACGCTGCCATGCTACCAAGAGGGGCTGGAGCGGCCGGCCCCGCGGCTGTCCTTCGTTGCGACATACAGAACGAGCCAGGGTGGTGTTGTGGGTACGAGCGCCGCCACCGCTGGCCGCGAGCCTCTTGCCGGCCGAGCGTCCGTCTTGTCACGGCATGGACGACGCCGAGCTTGACCACGGTGTGGAGCGGGCGCTCAGCTCAGCAGTGCCGGTGCGCGATGGACTTGGGCCTGCTTTCCTTGGTGGGAGATGGTGGGCAGTCGACAAGGACGAGAGTGGTTGGTCTGTTCTGGACGCGAGACCAACACCAACATGCCAACTCCAGAAGTTGGCCTCTCCCGCTAGCACGTCGCCACCGACGTGCTCGAGCTTACTCACCATTCATCTTAGTGCAAGCATGTCTGCCAGGGCTCAAGCGCTGCTCAGCTCTCCATGGAGTTGATTAAGGATGGGAGCAGCGCAGGAAGGCGGAGACCAATACAGCAGGGAAGGGAGAGAATAAGGAACGATGCGCTTCCAATGAGTCAAGAGGGACAGGATGGCTTGGAGGATCTGGACTTGCATGCGACGGGAGCTGTATCGAGCTTGATGGCGAGCCGAGTTGACCAAGTGAGCGAGGTTGATAGCGACGACGGACACGCATGGAGAAGGCGAGGACGGGACCGATCATCATCCGCCACTGACAGGCGGGATGACTCCGACCTCCTCGCCTCCGCCAAGTTGCACCCGATCCCACTCGTCCTGATCCACCATCTCTTGGTCGACAGAGAGCTGCGAGCTGAGCAGAACGCGTTCCAGCTCGTCCGGATCGATCTCGTAGGCGCCCGCGCTGTTCGAAGACAGCTGTCCGTCCTTGTGCTTGTCGGCGTCCGCAGCGCGCTGACGCGCATCTTGCACGAGGAGAGCGGGCAGGGTCGCTAGGCTGATCGTCGTCGTAGACGTTTTGGTCGAAGCGTTGTTGACGTCCGTCGAGTAGGTCGAGGACATGGAGGAGGAGTGGGAGGAGGACAAGGAGCGAGGTAAGCCAATCTGCACACTCGGCACACCAGCCGCCGAACGCGCCGCCGCAAAGTAAAGGACCGTCACTCTCGCCGCCGGCGTCGAGGCGCTGGCTCCCTCCTCGGCGAGGCGCGCAGACTCGGACCCGTGCTCACCCTGCATAGCCGGAGCAGGCGTCGCCGACCGGGATGGAAGTGTCAGATCTTGAAGCTTGTCTTTCGCCGTGACGCCCGTAGCGACGGCTGCCGGTGTGCGAGGCCTTGAGATATCGGTAGGAGGAGCCAGCGCCAGATCTTCGGAGTGCAGAGGCTGGGTCTGAGAGGGAGCCGAGCGCGCGCCAAGTGCTTGTGCGATGGGGTCGGCAGTGACCTCTGATGAGGAGGTACTCAGCGCGGGTGCTGGGCCCGTCGCTACGCCGCCTGCGAGTCGCGCAACCGCTGCCTCAGCTACACTTGCGCCTCGTCCCGCCGTCTGCACGGCCGTCTGTGCCGCCGCTTGGGCGATGCCGACCAAGCTACCGAGCAGCGGAAGGGCGGCAGACGCGGCAGAGCTGGTCACCTCGGCAGTAGAGTTGGCGATGCCCTTGGCTGATCCGGCAGCTGAACTGAGAACAGCCGTCGCAGTCGCAGCTGCCTGATCGGCAGCTTTCTTCACCGAAGACGACTCCGTCGAGGATGCCGGTTCCATCGCCGCAGTGTCTGTCGACGGCGCGTCGGGGCCTGTCTGCTGGCTTTCCTGAGCCTCTTTTGCTGCCTCAACGGGTTTGACGTCGTCAGCCTCCTCCACCGTCGTCACCTCATCTTGCTTGCCCACCGACGCTTCGCGCGCCGTCCCGTTCGTTGATACCGGGACAAGGTTTGTGCCAGGCGCCTTGTCCGGATCGCCACCGCGAATGACCCACTCCGATGCGCCAACCTTGCCGTCGCACAGCGTGCGGAAGCGCTCGAGTTGCTTCTCGCGGATTCGATCGCATGTGCGGACGAGGTCGGGCCAGTACTTGTCATGTACGTACGTTGGGTCGACGTTGCCACCACTATTGAAGATGAGAGAGGTCAGAAATGATCCTCCACCTAAGTCCGCGGGGGGGGGGGGGGGGGTATTGACTCACTAGTCTGAGTTCAATTGATCGAGCGGCACCTCCTGCTTGATTGCCTCGTCAAACTTGCACTTTTCCCTGGTCACCGGGTCGATGAACGGCTGAATGGCGGCGAAGAAGGTCTTGAAAATCCATGGCACTGACAACGCGATTGAATGATCGTCAGCATCGACCCGGTACAAGCACACCAAGGGAATGACAAGCTCACCATTTATGCAGAGCGCGATGCCGAGTCGTTCGACGTAATGATTCTGAGGCGCGCCGAATGATTGTCAGCTTACGTCAGAGGATGCTTGAGCTCTCAAAAGCTCACCTGCAGTATGTAGAGCATGAGCTTGGCATTGGCGATGCTCGTTGGGTTTCGCGACTTGTGCTGAAAGTTGATTAGAAGAGCAAGCTGCTCGACGCCTGGCGGCATGAGGTCGATGCAGCGCTCGAGGATCCAGACGGCGAATTTCATCTGGCGGGGCGACTCTGGGGTATCATTACTGTGAGTGGTGGTAGAAGACAAGTCAGCACTGAGATGACCGCGTATCGCTGTCGCTCAAGGACTCCAAGCACAGGTGCTACGTACAGATGCGGAGTCATGTAGTGCAACGGCCGGCCGCGCTTGTCGAAGCCAAGCACGGTTTCCTTCCCTGAGCGCGCCTCGGCTTCGACATAGTCTGGGTCCAAGTCGTCTACGCCGTACTCGCGACGCCAGATGATGGTGTCTGTGAGTCGTCGCTTGGCGGCGTTGAGGTCCCACTTGGTAGCGCGAAGATAGCGGAGCATGGACTCGCGAGTGAGAAGGCGGCAAGTTTCCCAGTCGTTGAGCTCGCGCTTCTGTGCGCCTGCTTGGAAGGTGACGGGGAAGGTGAGGTTGGGCTGAGAGAAGTGGGCCAGCATGGCTTCGTACTTCTTGTTCTGGTCGGGGGTGAGCTTGGCGTGCTGTGGTGGTGGTTCGGTGGGGGAGCAGCCGGGCGCTGGGTGCGGGAAGACGCCTGTGAAGGCCTGAAGCTCCTTGTCTGGCTGCGACTGATGCGGCTTCTGACTGACTGAGGACGCCTTCCGATGGAGTGCGCCGGCGTCGGTGTGCGCATCGTTGTCGTCGAAGAACTTGGGCGAGGTGATGGAGTGGGCTGGGCCGTTTCCGGGCCCGCCGTGCTTGCGCCGGGGCTGGAGGGAGTGGAAGGCGCGGGTGAGCATGCTGCTGCTGCTGCTGCCTCCACCTCCTGCGCGTAGCTGTTGCTGCTGCTGCTGTTGGGTGGTGTTGGGTCCGAGGGTGGGGTGCTTGCCGTCGTGCTCTTCTTGCTGAGACGAGGCCATGGAGGGTGCGTCTATTATACGAGTACTCGTACGCCCTGGGGGTATGTATAAGGGATGGACGAGGGCGGGACGATCGGAGCCAGGATGAGATGAGGTGACGAGGGGATGTTACCGTTGCTGACACCAGGCGGCGACTTGACGGCCGTCGTCGTCGCCGAGTTGGAGCAGGAGGAGGAGGAGGAGGAGGAGGAGGAGGAGAGCATGATGAGGAGCATGACATCGAGGATCCGTGTCAGGTCCCCCTCGGCCCGAGCCAGCCGCTGCGCTCGTCGGTGACATCTCTCCCCGACCGCACTCGGCCGAGCTTCGCCTGAGCGCTTCCCGGACGGCTTCACGGTTCCGGCCTGCGAGGGATCGTGCGATTGGGCATGATCATTCACTTGTATGACGGCTGTGGCGGGCGGGGGGACTGGGGAGGCGTCGGCCCCCGTGAAGCGAACGATGAGATGCGCATGCTCGAGGGCCAACATCCACAACACCATCACCATCACCGTCGCCATCCTCATCCTCATCGACGACGACGACGACCTCGACAGCAACAGCGACCTCGATAGCAGCAGCAGCAGCACCTCCAACACTCTCAGTACGGCAAGCACTCGCCCACCTTTCAAGCGGCGCACTCGGTCGCACGCCAGACTGCAACCCCTGACTCTCTCGTGTGCACGGAGGAGCACAACAGGAGCCCCTACACACACCCTCACGTCCAGGGCCAATGTCGGCCATACCCTTCCCAAGCGATGGCCCCACGCCAACCAGCCAGCAGGCTCCCTCGGGTGCTCCCACTCCCAGCGCACCCACATCGGCATCCATCTCCGACATTCACTCGCCCAGCCTGTCAGCAGGACACACCCCAACCGCAGCCGGCCCATCTCACACCGCCATTGGGTCCATCTCCATGCCCAACGCACCTCACAGCGCAGGCGGACCGGGTCCAATCCCAATCCCACCACCTCCGCTGCGAATAGGATACGGCGGACCAGGCACGGAAACTCACGGCCCGCCGTCGCCGTCCACGCTCACAGACGTGATTCTCGGTCTACACGCCACCTTGTATGCGAGCAAGAAGAGCACTTCCGAGGTGATGCAGATGGTATCGCGCTACTACGACAACGACGCAGGTGAGTCGCCGCGGCCATCTCGGCTGGTCGTAGCTCCTGCTCACCTCCTTGAACTCGATCACAGTCTTCGAAAGTCCTTTACTCCAAGCTCGAGGGCGAGAACAGATCGCCAACCAGTTCAAAATGGCGTTCGCCCTTCCGGGAATGGATGTACAGTCTGAGCTCCGAGACGTCATCTGCTCCGACTTTGAATTCGGTGAGTTCCTTGCTCGCCCTCTTGAGTGTCGCATCAGCTGCTAATACCATGGCGTTGTCGGGTCACAGATGGCACACGCGCCGGCATCATCGATCATACCTTGACCATCACTCTCTTTCCAACACTCTTCGGGTCATCAACGTATCCGCAGCCGAGCGGGACAGGCGCCGCAGGACGGAGTGGCATGTTATCCTCTCATTTCGGCGGAGACAATCGCAGCTATGGCGGATCAGCGGCAAGCGGGATGCCGACAAGCTCGTCCTCATACTTCCACGGCCGTCACGGTGGCAGCGCTTCGGCAGGGCTGTCCTCGTTTACCATGCAGGGTGGCTCGTACTTCCACCAGATGCACCCCTTCACACCCATCTCGGCCGTTCAGACACCATACGGGCACGCAGGTCACAATGCGAGCACCTTCGCCTTCAGCGGCGCTGGCAAGGACGACGAAGACGACGCACGCAGCTTCAGTGGTGGCCGCAGACGCTCCGACGTCACCAAGAGCAGGCCTTCCATCAGCGGCGTGAGCGCCGGGGGCGCGGTCGATCACGACGATGATGAAGAGGATCCAGAGCGGGATGGCGAGACCGGCAGGCAATCCTTCTACGGCGGCGGTTCCTACTCGGGCCATGCTGGCTCCATCGCGGGAGAGGACGACATGAGCGCCGAACTCTCGTTCTCGACTTCAGGCGCACGGGGCGCGCAGAACAATCAAGTCTATCAAGAGTCTGTACGACCGGCCATGCCTGCAGAGGCTCTCATGCCGCACTGGTCGGCATCAGGCTTTGGGCGGGCCAGCGTACGCGCCCTCGTGTGGAGTCTCTTCCACCCACGGGCTGCCTTGAAAGCGCTGTGCAGCTTTCAAATACGTGTCATGGTGAGTCATCCTTGCTTCGAGCCCTGGGACGATAAATGATTGCTTACCCTGGTGACCATGCTCTGCAGACGCGGCTGGAGTTCAACGACAACGGAATGATTGTGCGGCACGAGGACATGTGGAGCGTGCGGGAGGCCATCGAGGGCATGGTGCCCTTCGCCGGCCTCATTTACGCATTGGAGCGCCGCATCGTCGGCTTCTTGGTCTCATGGGCTGTGGCCAGTGGGTTCACCATCTCGCAAATGCTGCTGTCGCGCGCCATCGACTCGGATGAACGAACGCCAGGCGAAGGCGACGAGCGTGCCATTGCGCGGAAGGACGAAGGCTACCATAGCGGTGCTGGCACCCAGCGCGCTGGGTGGAGCGGGATGGGTGGCGTTGGGGCGGCTCGGGAGGTCGAGCAGGCGCTGTTGCAACATCAGCAAAGACTGGAGCGAGAGCGGGAACGCGCCTCCAGCTCGGCGACGCACTCTCGGCAGCCGACGTACTCCTCCTTCCAAGGCGAACATGTGAGTTCATTTGTTGAAGAAGGGGAAGCCAGTGGTCGATCTTCTGAACTCTTTCATTGTCTCGTCCACAGTCGTACGCAACCTTCTCGCGCTCGCGAGCTCCCAGCCCAACGCGCCGCTTTGGCTCCATCAGCGGAGGGGCAAGCTCAACGAACCTAGTGACAGGTACACGGTCTCGCGCACGCTCTTTGATCGGTCAGAATCCCCATCTGCGGGCGGCATCGTCGCAGAACCTCCTCCAATGGAGTCACTCGGCCTACCCAAGCTCCCACGGACACGGTGCCGGTCCATCTGGCAGTGGCGGTGCCGGTGGCAATTCCGCCAACTGGCAGCACTGATACCCAGCTGGGCCCCGCATCACACTCTTTCAGGACGTCGGCGCGCAAGCCCGGCGTTGACATACTCGTACCTCCCACCGTCCCAGCATTCCGTCGCATTCTTTCACCAGCTCTGTCTTTGTACATCTCTCAGCTCTGGACGTCGTCGCGGCCATCGCATGTCAGGATGTCGGATACCCTGCTGCCTCCCTCGCCTGTCTCATGCCTGGCTTTGTGCTCGGCGATCTGATTGCCGAACCCCCGGACCGGGATGCATCTCATCCGGGGTGTGGGTGAGCTCGCGTGCGCGTCAGCATGCGAACGTCGACCTCGGGCGCGAGAGGCACCTCCCGTCGTTGCTCCCACCACCGTCCCGACTTGTCCTCCTCGCCAGACGCACCGGCGCAACGCTCGAGGCGACGGACGATCTCAGCAGTCAGCTTGCACGCTCACCTCTGCGCTCAGCATCAAGACCCGCCAAGCGCCGCGCCGAGGTCCCACGACGGGCACGTCGATCATCGGTGAGGACGAAGGCCGGAAGCAGACCGAGGACGACGGCAAGACGCAACGATGGACTTTGTCCTCTTCGAGGATAACAAGTCTCAGCAGCAGCAGCAGCAGGCGGCAGCAACAGCCGCTGCAGCCGCTGCCGCTGCCGCTGTACTCGACAATGCGGCTGCTTCAGGAGCCCTCAATGGCGTCGTGCCCGCCTCTGCCGACCCACAGGCAGCCGCCAACGCCGCCGCCGCCGCCAACGCCGCCGCCGCCGCCAACGCCGCCGCCGTCCTCAACATGGCCACCATCCCGGGCACGGGCGCGCCTGAGCCATCTGGGTCGACCCTTGCCAATGCGGTCGGCGCCAACGTGGCCACGCTGCCTGGCATGGCGGGTGCTCTGCCCTTGGCCGTGACCGAACAGTTGAAGGCCCAACAGCCTGTTCTTCCTCAAACCCTCGGCGCCAACATCGGTGCAGTCGCTGGACCGGCTTCCAACAATGCTATGCAAGCGTCCTTGGGCAACATGTCTACGGCCTCACAACCCCTCGCGCTCGGTGGGTTTGGCGCCTTTCAAGCACGCGTTGCGGATCCTCTGGCAGCTACAACTACACCGGCTGCCCAGCAGCTCGCGGCCTTGGTCGCATCCCAGCACGTCGCGTCCAACCCGCCGACAGCAGCTCAAACGACAGCCAATAGTGTGCAAGCGCAGCTTGCTGGAGGCGCGGCGGCCCAGCAGGCTTTCAATAATGCCATGGGCAATGCGCCGGCCGCCGGCGCATCGCTCGCGGAACAGCAAAAAGCGTCGCCGTTCATGGGAGCCAACACACCGCTAGCCCTCGGGCCCAGCGCGGAATCCGTGCCTCTCTTCCCTCGCGTGTCTACGTCCTTGACACCGCGCCAGTCCTCGATGAGCTCAGACGTCGGCCCGGGTTCAGCTACTGCCGAGGTGAGCAGTATGGACGTTTTCAACGGTTCGCCTGTCAACCCCCCCTCTGGCTCGTTCGGTCCGCCTATTCAGAACCTGTCGCTGGGAGGGTCAGGGTCGACTACTTCGTCCAAACGCAGTGGAAGCTCCGACTCGTACGTGGATGGGCCCTTGTTTCCTCAGGCCTCCATCTCAAGCGCGATCACGACGCCCTCGGCTGCAAGCATGCAACCCTCACTGTCCGGGATGACGAACGCAAGCGTTGATACGGTCAAAGCAAGCGCCATGCAAGTTGATGGGGATGCTCCCAATCAGGAGCCGAGCTCCATACCCATGGCCCCTTCGGCGAGTAGCGCGAGCGCTGCCAATTCCTTATTCTCCATGGCTCAACAGCAACAGCAGCAGCAGGGTCGAGCGGCTGGCACTCAGAGAGCACTCACCAAGGACGAGGAGAACGAGCTGCTGTCAACGCCAAAGGCAAGGGAGCAGCCCATGGCATCTGGCTCTGCCTCCTGGGGACCCAACGGCTTCGGCCCGGCGGGCGGATCGTCGAGCATGGGCACCCCGGGCGGTGCGCTGCCTCTCAGTCTAGGCGGAGGCATGTTCAACCAGCCCATACCCGCGTCGGTCCCGCTCAACAATTCCGCCCTCTCCGCGGCGCAAGCGTTACTCAGCTCGGCATCAGGCTCGAAGGAGTCCGCGTCGGCGGAACGGGCGCGTCGGCTGATGCGCGGGCCGAGTGCGGCGAATGCGTCGGCGGGTAATTCGGCGAGTAGCGGTTTGAGCCTGTTCGACGCCTCGGAGTCGAGCACGTTGGAGGAGGATGAGGACGGTACGAGCGGCAATGAGGGCATGAAGCCGCCCCCCTTGACCGCTTTGCAAGCCTTGGCGAGGGGCATAGGCACGTTGAGTGCGGCGTCGCCGGGCAAATCGAATGGCGCGTACCCATCGGCGGCGTCCAGAGGCGGCGCAGCGGGAGCGAAGGGACAACGACCCACCCAGCTTAGCTTGCTTGCCAACTCGGCGCTCTTTGGCACGGCCGACGGACACGACGCGCCCCGATTCGCGGCGATTGACCAGACGGGAACGAGCGACTCGGACGATGAGCGCGAGCTGGAGGAATCGATACGTCGTCGGAGGCAGCAGCAGCACCTGATGCGACAGCAGGGCCTGCTCCTGGACCCCTTGGTGCACGGCTCCAACCTGTCCGCCTCGTCGTCCAGTCTGAGCATTCCCGGCTCGACGGACAGCGCGCAGGGCGGGGGCACGCCAATGGGCAAGGCGCACGGCGCGAACAACTACCTCGGCGTCCATCCCGGCATGTCGCGTCGCAGCTCGAGCGCGACGAGCGGGGAGAGTCTGATGAGTCCGCCGATCCGCGACTCGGCGGAGGATGCGGACCACTTTGCGGCGGGCAGGTCATCCGGGTCGCATCGTGGTGGTGGGTCCGGTGGTCGCGGTGCGTACGGATCGAGCTCTCGCGGCGCCCGAGGTGGCGGTGGAGGTGGGAGAGGGAAAGGCAAGACAGGCCCTCATGGTCGCATTGTCAACGGCAAAGGCGGCCGAGGGAGCGGCGGACTGGGTGAGGTTGACGAGGATGGGACCGGGGGAGGCGAGGATGACCTTGGCGATGAGGAGGACGAGTTCGATGATGATGGCGAGTATGGCGAGGCGGGTGCGCACTCTGGCAAGTCGCGTGGCGGTGGAGCGGGGTCCAGGCATGCCCGGTCAGGACGGGGCGCTGCGGGACCTGCGCAGAAGCGACGGAAACGCCAGGAGGTCAAGGGCGACGATGCGGGCGGGTCGCATACCAACTCGGCGGGCTTGACGGTGTGCGACTACGTCTCGCCCCTCGTAATGCGCAAGGCGGACCAGGACGCGGCGGCGGCGGGCACGGACGAGGCGGCGGCGCTCAAGCTGAGGCAGGCCCGGTGTGGCACTGTCTTCCATCGGCCGTACGACCTCTCGCGACACCGGGAGACGATCCATGCGCGCGAGGAGGCCCGGTTGGTCAAGGCAAACCAACTCAAGCTGGACGACTGCATCGTGCTCGGCAAGGAGATTGCGGCGGAGAAGGTCATGGCTGGCGCCACGGAGTGGAAGTGCGAGGGCAAGAATGGGTGCGGGAGTGTCTTCTCGCGCAAAGATGGTGAGCGCTGGCAAACACGTCCCTTGGTGAGATCCAAACTGACCAGAAGTGCTTTCGATCTTCCCCGCCAGCCTTGCTCCGCCACCAGAGGATCCGCGGGCACGGCAAGTAGGCTGTTACGGCCTGCGAACGCGGTGCCTTGGCCTCGCATCTACACCTCAATCTGACCCCGTCTACAAACCTTTGTTCTTATAATTCGGAGACTTAGTATCCACATCCGTTCAGACAATCGCATTGGCTGGCTTGTATAGCACAAGGAACCTGAGTTGAGAGGTGGTGAATCATTGGAAAGAGGCTGCTCGTGCCGAGGCGGGCAGGCGTTGGAGCTGTCCCCGTCGCGCCGCCGCGAGCCAGCGCGCCTCGTCCTTGCCCTCTGTGCGAATGACGGCGCCGATGCTCATGATTGCGCTGCGAGTCAGGAAGGTAAGTGAGGTGCGTCAGCACGAATGCTGGACAAGCACAGCGAGGAGGGAGGTGGATACGTACCCAAAGGTGGCACCCATCGCCAGCATGGACTGCGAAAGTGTGCCCATAACTCCTCGTGGGCCAGGTCCAGCTCTGTACAAGGCATGAGCGAAGGCGTTCAGCTAACGGCTGGGAAGAGACAGCTGTCAAAGCAGCGTACTCACCTCAGGATTTGGAAACCAGCGCCGAGGAAGCCCATGGTTGCGCCGACGGCGGTGCCCATCAAGGCGCCTTGGGACACTGTGTACAGGGGAGCGCAGTCAGCACGAAGCTGTCGTATGGCTGGGAATGCAATCACGGCACTCACACCTTTGCCAGATGGTCGGCTCCTCTGCGAGCATGAGCTGTTGTTGCTGCTGCTGCGGCGTCAGATGTTGGACTTGCTGCTGTTGTGGTGGCGCCGGCTGTTGGAAGGTCAGAGGCTGGGCAGCGGCGCCGGCGGCACCCACGACGAGGCCCGGCTGGCGCTGTTGCTGCTGCTGCTGCTGCTGCTGCTGCTGTGATGGCCGCTGGAAGAAGGACATGGCTGGGGGCGAGGGCTCCAAGGCGATGATGGTGATGGAGGTCATGACGATGGAAGGTCGGGGTGCGTCAGTCAGCCGATGCGATCCAGGCCAGCGTCAACGACACCGTGTCGCGCATCTATAATGTGCGCCCCCCCGTTGCGCTTGGCAACGCCCAACGTCGGGCGTGATGAGCTCGGGGACGGCGAGGTCGACGTCGAGCTCGAGCTCGAGGACGGCGCTGCCCGCGGAGCTGACTACCATCATCAACACGAGCGCACCACGCCTCCTCCGCCTCAAGAGCGCGCCTCTCCCTCTGCCAAGTTGGCGCCCTCGTAGCTGGGCCCTGCGCCGGGGCGAGTCCACAGAGGTACTTTGTCGCAAGCGTCACCTTCCTACAAGTGACAAAGGCTCAAGGGTTGGAGCAGGGCGTCGTCAACATCGTACAGTACGGACGGGTCCTCAAGACGGCGAAGCGCAGGCTCAGTGAGCAACTTGAAGGCCCCTACTCCGGCGCGGTCGGGGCGCCGGGACCGCCATGTCGCTGGAGCAGCCAGCTGGCGAGGGACCTACACCGACGTCTGCCACGCTTCAGGGCGACAATGTCTCCCAGACGGAAGTATCAGCACACGGCGGCAGTGTCGACGTACACGATGGCGCGTCATGCGCGCCTGATGGCGGAGCCTCGGACACCGCCCCCACGAATGGTGATGAGCCGGTCGCAGCTGGGCCTCACGGCGACAAGGAGCAAGCCGCCGACGGTCACGACCCTCAGACGGACGCGGCAGATGCGGCCCCAGACGACAGGTCACCAGACTTGGCGGACGAAAGCGCCCTCGCAGACGAAACCAAGCAGTCCCTGAGCACGGACGAGGTCGTAGAGCTCAGGCAGTTCAACGACAAGAAGGTACGTCTTCTAGGCGCATTCTGAATGTTTTACAAGGGCTGATGGTCGACTTTGCCCACGTCTTTAGGCGCAGATCGAGGAACAGTACAAGGTGAGTCAATCGGTGCTGGGTCTCAACGCCTATGCCAGACTGACCCTTTGTCTGATTCCAACCACTCTAGCTGCTTGCGTCCAGACCCACGCCGGAGGTCTTTACGTCGCTACAACCCATGGACAGCTCCGAGGAGGCAGCACGCACAATGCTTGCTGAGCTGCCTGCTCGAAAGGAAGAGCTTCAGTCATGGCTCAATGAGCACGAACGCATTGAACATGATGCAGTCGCGTTCAATGTTGCCGATATGAACCGCCTTCGCATGGTGGCGAAAGGTGTGTCATGAGCTAGACTGGCGGGCGTGCACAGCAATCCTGACAATGTCATCTTTCTCTGTCAGCAACGGCGGAGAGGCACATGTCTCCTCAGGACACGGACGTGATCGAGCTCACCGTGGAGACGCTCGTGGCGCTCGATCGACTACTACTCCTGCTCAACGAAAGGAGGCAGACGCTGGACCTGTTGGGGGCCCGTCTTGAATGGGACGAGCGTCGGGCTTCGTGCTGGAAGGCGTACCACGCACTCATGAGGGACATCGGCGTCTTCGTCCAGAAGCGGGCTCGGTGGACCGCGGCTCAGTACTCCATGACCGCCGACAAGGTCTCGCCGCTCGATGCGAACGACTCGCCCTCCATGTCGCTCCATTCTCACGGGCCCAAAGGCGACTCACAGTCCGAGGATCTTGCAACAATACCCGGCTCATCAAGCGCGGCTGTGCTCAACGAAGGAACGTCTGAAGCACTTCTCTCCACGCTCAATGACGAGCTCAACGCCCTCTCCGCGTCCATCAGACTGCTCGTTACGGAGCTCATACCAGCGGCGGGCGAGGCTCTAGACAGCCTCATCGACCAAGGCCAGGTTCCTGAAGCTTATCTGGAGGAGCAAGAGAAGCTGGAGAACCTCTCCTTGGACATGACCGCTCGCGGCCTGTTCATCACCTCACTCGCCGCCCAGTGGCGCAAGGCCAACGAGCTCCACTGGGCAACGCGGACGCTACATCAAGACGCCAAGGATGCGCTGACCGAGGCAGAAAACGATCGAAGCCAAGTACCCTCTCCAGAGATATACAAGAAGATGGCCGCAGTGTCGACGTCTCTGAACGCTCGGCTTGAGGACCTCGCCGGTGCGACAGCGCGTCGGTTCGTCGGCGACCCAATGCAGTCGGCGCACTCCCTCGTGTTCTCAAGAGCAAACCATCTACCGACACCTGTTCACGATGCCTGGCCAGATCAAGTCGGTCATAATGCGGTGATTGCAACACAACTCGACCGTGACCTGGCCGCAGCCGCAAAGCGAACCAGACAGGTGGCGATGACTGTGGAGTCATACATTCGAGGACTCAAGGCCGCTCAGCAGGCCAAGGTACTACAGCACGAGCTTCAGAAGGCCACCCAAGTGCTCAATGATATCCGCGTCAACGCCACCGAAGGCCATCTCTCTCAGGCTGGCCCAAGCACAAGCACATCTCCGGCCGTGGATGTCAGTTCACGGCCAGATCTCAGCTCTGTGGGTTGCCTGCTTCCAGCCCGACATTCCTTGTACATCAGGCGCCTGCCGAATGATCAGCAACTGGCACGCAAGACAGCGGCGGAGGCGGCCAAGATGATCGAGGAGCTCAATCGCAACCTTGCGACCTGTGCTCGACATTCTTTGACCCATCCCAGCATTCGACAGGACGGCACATCTGCAATGGACAGATATCAAGAAGCGCAACAGGCAGCCGATGCTGCCCTTGCGGAGGGTGCGGATCTCGTCCTCTTGCTACAGCAAGCGCGGACAATCAACGGCAATATGGCACGGCTTCAAAGTGACACAGCACAGCTCAAGGGCGACATCGAAGTGGCAAGTCAAAGTCTTGCCTTTTCTCCCTTGGGAAAGGGGTGGGATGTGACATCTGCTCCAAAGCCAACTTCTGCCGAAGCCCAAGCCAGGCTGTCGGCCTGCTCTCAGTCGCTGGCCGAGCTCAACTCACAGCTGAACGCGTTCAAAGCCCTACCTCGCAGTTCAAATGCTGAGGCAGTTCGTCAAAAGCTTGCCGCGGATCGGACTCAAGTCGCCAATCAACTCGCTCAGCTTGGTGCCCTGGTCAACTGGTACTCTGCTCTGTGCCAGCAAGAATCAAGTGTGCGTGCACTGAGTCAGCAAGTGAGCGCGCTGAGGGGACAAGCTGCGCACATCAAGGAGCAGGCGGCATCCAGGAGAACAAGTCAAACAGACCTTGGCAGTCTCCGTACGGCCAAGGCCGCATTCGACGAGGCTGTCGAGGTGTTCGTGGGCAAGGCCAGCGCGGAGACGACGTTCACAGGCGACCCGCCTGAGGACTTGAAGAGCCTCGAAAGCTCGGCCCCTACCCCGACGGACCGGCGAGCCAGCCGGGAAATCTCACAGGGCTCGTCCCTCGTCTCACATGACCAGGAGGTCCGAGAATGCGTCAACTCTTGGTGCATCGATGTCAGAACGTTGCAAGAGCAGATCAAGTCGGCATTGAATGCTGCCGAAGAAGAGGCGGCACGGCTCAAACCCATCGCGGAGGCGACCAGTCAGCGTAGCCAGCGATTCGATGGGGCCGTATCCGCTGCGCTTGAAGCGGTTCGCGATCTCAGCGACGAGCTCAACGAGCGCGAGACGGGCTTCAACAATCTCATGAGCTCTTCGGGGTCTTTCGGTGATCTCCGTGCATATCGCGACGAGAGCCGCGAGGCTCTCTCTGCGAAGGAGACGGCGCTTGGCTCCAAGCTGGACGCGCTGCGCGAGTGCCAACGAGAGATGATATCCTCTCTGTACAGCACTGGCAAGCCAGTCTTGGGCGACCAGGACTCGTCAAGCACGGCATCGGCAGTCAAGGCGCGCAATGCCGCGGCCGCTACGATCAAGGCTGTACGCAGGGTGCTTGTCTCGTTCGACGAGCAGCTGGCGCAGACGACGAGCGGGCGGCGTTCGCTATCGGTGTCACAGAGCAAGGGCAGCATCAGCGGCGATGAGCCAGCAGGGGATATCAGCCAGGATGTCTTCGGTCCACGCCAATCAACAGTGGCGGCCAGCAACGGTACCACTTCGGTACCGCCATCCCTTGATTACGACGCATTTATCCTGAAGCTGCGCCACGATCAACTCGACGCACAAACAGTCGAGGATGGGATGCCTCAGTTGGAAGCTCTTCTTGACCTTCCCGACGCTGCTCACGACCGCCACATCCAGGACTGGTGGCGAACAACAAGATCTGCGCTTGATGAGCCGCTCGGCCATGTCAAGCAATCGCCAAGCCAGCTCAGGCTGAAAGATGCGGTGCAGCAACGGGAGCGAAGCGTCGTGCGACATCATCAGCTGACAACATTTCGCGCTGCTGCCGCAGACGTCGAACAGATCGTCAGCTCGCTTCTCAACGCCCTCGACTTCAGCGGTGGTCGCTCTACCACGAGCTCCGTCGAGAATCTGTCTGGGCGATCGTCAAGGGCAACCTCGCCGTACCTTGCGACTCTGGACCAAGTCGAAACTCTACAGCAGCGTCTCGTTGCAGCGGTGGACATGCTCAACAAGGCTGCTGAGCCCATCATCAGTGACGCTCGAGTGTCTCGGAGGCTGGGCCAGTTGACGCGAGCGACCAAGGATGTCCTCGCCGACGCCAGAGACTTTGGCCATACCACGGACGTCTCGGCTATCGACGCACTCGACGATGCCGAGTCAGTTGTCTCTTCAGCCTCTTCCATACCCTCCTCCTTGCCTTCGGTCGAAGAGGAGGAGCAATCGTTGCCGGCGGTAACATTGCCTCGATCATCAGGCGGAGTCAGTCCTTTGCCCGTTATCAAAGAGCAAAAGAGCACGCCTGGCCCTGGTCCTCGTCCTTCGGCACTCGCCGCAAACGGGTTGCCCTCGACGCCGATTAGCTCCACACCGAGACGTGTCGTATCCGGTCAGACACCCTCGTCGGTCAAAGTGCCGACCCGCTTGCGACGCTTCAAGAGCAACATTGGTGCTCCTCAGACACCTGGTATCAACACACCGAGGGTTACGGCACCGTCTCCTAGGGTGGGTCCTAGCAAGCTGCCCGTGCGCACGCCCTCAAGCGAAGCCAGGCGAAAGGTCTCGGAGTCCACGCCGGCGCGCTATCGGGCAAACCCGAAGAGCAAGCTTGACATTGCCGTCGGCAAGATTGTCAACCACTTGCCTGTGAGTACTGTCGTGGCCGCGGTGCAGTGATGCATGGATTGACACATCCAGCCTTGCTACATAGGTACCGGTCAAGATTTCACATGCCTCTACAGGGCCAAACGCTCGCAAGCAAGAGAGCTGGAAAGACGAGAGTGGTCGTTATTGGATCGGAGATCCCGAGCCCAAGCTGTGCTTCTGCCGCATCCTCCGCTCTCGAACGGTCATGGTCCGGGTTGGTGGAGGCTGGCAGGAGCTGTCGAGGTGAGTGGAAGATGTGATTGCAAAGACGATCATGCGCTGACCGTGATGGCGATCCCACAGCTACATCATGCAGCATTACTCGCACCTGGCGGCAGCCAGCATCTCCTTCCCGACGAGCCCCACCGCGACTCGCGGAACGAGTTCGACTTCACCTAAGGCGGTTCGGCTCAATACGACAGGCTTACCCTGGATCAGCTCGGCTACAATGACCAGGTCTTCAACGCTCGAGGTGCCGCCCGTCGTCCTCACCCCCGCGGACGAGCAACCGAGCTACCCCTTTGGATCCGAAAGCTCAAGTGGTGGCGGACGGACGAGTCGGGCCTTGACACCTTCGCGCTCATCGACACCCTCATTGGCCATCTCGCCCGCTGCGTCGCCTGGACTCTCACCGTCCGCCTCCACGCCTGTGATGCTCGGGCACCTCGAAGATCTCCCACCACAGCGTCATGTCCAAGCACGGACGGGAGGCAAGCGACAGTCGCTGGACCTCAACACGCTCGGGCAGCGATGGCCCTCGACGCACGCTGCGGCGGTCGCGCGTCGCACTCCAAGTCCGACGACCCTGGAGACGGGACCGTACGGTACCATCCGCGCGTCGCCGGGACGTTCACCGCTCCACTTCCGTACTGCAAGTTTGGGTCTCAACTCGACGCCGGCGCGGCCGCTCTCCATGGCCGATTCGTCCAGCCCCAATGGCATGTGAGTACAGGCAGTACATACAGCTTGTGATTTCCGTGCGATGCTGACTGATCTTGCTTGCTTCTGCTAATACCAGGCTACCATTCTTCATCCGCAAGGAGAACGCCGTGCCACCATTCCGTTCGGTCAGTGGCAACTCACAGCGCTGAACTACAACGCTGAACAACCAGAGCGACATCACTTCCGTAATCGGTCAGCGCGACTCCAAGCAAGCAAGTCCATCACCTTTCAGCAAACACACACACACATCCTCGTCCATCCACCTATACATCAGATCCTCATTCAGACTCCTACAACTCGTCAAGTTGACTCCTCCCATGTATCCTTGTACGCATTCATGGCAACTCCGTCACCATTGTCACCAGTGCGCTCGCGCACTCACATTGCGACGCGTGAGACGAGAGCTGCGACAACGAATGCATCAGATTGCCCAGTCATCGTCCTCTCGCTGTTCGGCGCTCTGAACGAGCGGTCGGCCAATGGCAGCCGCGGCGCCGTCGCAGAGCACACAGCCCTTCGCAACGAGGCCGTCGAGCTCGTCTCGGATCTCCTCCACGCGCTCCTCGTCCTCGGCGATGAGCACGATGCCGCTGTCGACCTTGGCGATGGCGCCGTCCTTGGGCGTCGTCCTCCCCGCGCCCTCGCCGCCATTGCTGGCCGCAGAGGCGGAGACGGAGGCGCCCTTCTGGATCCACGCCGCGCGCGCCTGCGCCCCGACGACGGGCTCCTCGAACGGATCGAGCGGGGCCAAGATCTGCTTGCTCCCCGCGACGCCCAGCGACACGCCCGCACTAATCGCGCTGACGACGGCGTCCGGCACAATGTACTCGCGCAGCCGATCGAGGCCCAGTCCCGTGGTGACGCCGCTCAGGCCGGCCATGGCGACGGCTGTGCCCTTGCCGACAAGCTGTTGGCCTGGTTTGATGAGGACGTTGCGGACGACGGCTGCGCCGTAGGAGGACGGGATGGCGGGTACGAGGCCGTCGGTTAGGGAGGAGAGCTGGTTTTGGAGCTCGACGATGCGCCGGAGTGTGCGGGGTGGTAGCGATCGCGTTGTCTGTACGAGTTGTGGGTGCAGACAGAGTTCAGTTAAGAGGCATGATGACTGGCAACGGGGAATGACGAGCCACTCACCTCTGCAATCAAGCAGTCCGCATGGAAGGCATGGCGACAATGGAAGACGTAGAACTGCCGTGTGAGGAGCGGCAGGTTGCACAAGATGCACGTCTCGGTGGGCTCAAGGGTGATGAATCGTTCGGACAACTTGGCAATGTCGCTCTGGATCGCCTCGGCGCTCTTGGTCGCCTGCGCCATCTCCTCCTTGAGAGCCTCGGTCCGGCTCGCGTACGATTCGAGGGCAGCGCAGATCTCGTCCTTGAATTCGTCGATGACCACAAAGTCGGGAAAGAATGGCAGGATGTCCTCGATGGAGAGGATGTCGGTGTTGCTTAGGAATGTCATCACCCTGAAGGTAAAGAACTTCCATTAGCGACTCGCCACCATCCAATTAAGCAATCTACTCACCTCTTGATATCCTTAGTCTCCTGGACAACATGCTTGGCGCTCTTGAGCCACAGCTTCTTCTTGAGCACATCGTCCGCCTCGACCATATCCGCACATCGACTCGCGAGGTCCACATCACCATGGTCGAGCGCTAGGTCGACCGCGCTTTCATACAGGCCCATCTTGGCGTAGATCTGGACGCACGCTTGGTGGCACTTGTTCGCCACGCACGTGCGCAGCGCGTAGTCGAGGTCGTAATAGGGCTGGCCGGTCAGCGGATTTTGCTCGCTTTGCGCAATGAAGTCCAGGAGGTCTTCCGATGCTTGTGCCGACTCTGCCGAGCCATTCTCCCCAGCCGCGGCTGTTGCGAGCAGGGTGAGAAGAACGTTGTGTACCGCCGAGTCGGTGCTTCGTTGATAATCGATGATGTGGCGTAGGTAGCGGATGCCGACGCCCCTCGCCTTGCCGTCTTTGCGCGCTTGAAGAATCGCTGGCACCAGTCTCCGCGGCTCGAGATCCGGATTGTCGATCCACTGATCTACGCATTCGTCGGGTACTCGGCTCATCAGAACCATGGCGAACTTGTAAGACAGCTCTGCTGAGTTCTGAGGGTACGGCACAGCAGAGACAATCAGTGGACGCCAGCCAAGCATGACGAGGTGATGTACTCACTTGTGCTCTGATCGCCTTGAGAGCCGCAGTCCAGTTCTCCTCTTGCACCCAATGCCTGACGATGCGCTCATGCTCTCCGACAATCGCCGCAAAGTGCAGGTAGAGGTCCGAGCGACCATGCCTTGACAGCAAAGTAAACGTCGTCTTCTTATCGAGGTTGTCCTGAACGAAGCACAAGGTAAGAAGCGCATCTTGACGGCGGGCGTCGCGAGAATGATACTCACCTTGTACGTGACCAAGAACTGACGCAGCTCGTCTTCCAGCATCTCCTTCTCGACGCGCAGGTTTGCCAAGTCGGCAGAGGCCCGCGTTGTAGTCATGTCCTCTAGCTGGTTGATCTTGCTCAGGTAGATCTCCACCAGCCACGTCGCCAACATGACTCTTTGCGTCAAGTCCTGCGAGATCAAGAACGGAGCGTCAGCCCACAGCCGGACAAGCCAGCATCTACCCCGGACACACTCACCGACTTCCTTAGACGTTCTAGTCGAGCGATGAGGTAGTAGCGCAAGGCGTCACGTTCGTCCGAGTCGATGAACTTGAGAATGATCTCCTCGAATGTCCGTGACATCGTCTGGGCATAACACTGAGCGGCCGGTATGAACTTGCCCTCTTCAAAGTTGCGGTCACCCTTCGCCGCCAGCACCGTATCCCGTTGTGAGGCCGTCTTGGCGTGCTTGAGCGCTTGGTCGAACGCACCGCGCTGCATGTAGACTTTCCAGACATCCCTGTCTTCGTCGGTGACGATGACCTCAAAGATGCTCGCGTCCGTGTAGATCCAGTACGTTTTCCGCGTCAGGTCCACAGCCGTGCCGAGCACCTCTTCCGTTGGCTTGAGTGGCAACTTTTCTTGATAAACGACTTGGTCATCGAGGATGCTTGAAGCGATGACTTGTTCCTTGTACAGGAGGAGGGAGTGGAAGTCTGTGAGCGCCATGCTGATGGGAGCTTGTGGCTCATCGCTGTCGGCCGATGTCGAGGAAGGGTAAGGAAGCAAGTTGGCACTGTCGATCACCGAGTCGGCCGTCGCCTGGTCCGATGGGCTCAGTGCACCGTAGTAGATGCCCGCCTTGGTCATCCAAGCCAACGCTCGGGCACGTCGTCCTTGCTGAGAGGCCGTGACGTGCAGTTGGGAGTTTGATAGCTCGCCGGGTAACTCCGTCTCTGAAAGATCCCAAATCTGTCAATGTTGTGCTTGAGCAACGCGCTGGAAGAGGCTACGTACTGAGATTTGGAACAAGGGAGCTATTCCGATAGGGCTCAAAGAGCTTGTCGTACACCAGCTCTCCGTCACCGTCGTCCCCACGGGCGGTACCGCATGTACCTATGAACTCGAAGAGGCGTGTGCTCGTTGCGACAATGACGGCACACTTCCGTGATCGATCTTTTGACCCGCTCGATGTTGAAGAAAAGTGGACCACTTCCAGGCCAATGATGGGTTGACGTTCGGCCAGGGTGTAGATGTGCCGACAGCTCTTGTCGACCTCGGCCGCGCCGCCTCCGCCAGCTGTGCGCCTGGCCAGACGATCCAAGAAGTCTCCTTCGTCGGCACTGCCACTTGTCGGGGCCACCAGTACCGCCTCGAAGATGTCTCCTGTGCGTGTGCCCAGAAGGATCTCGCGCGTCGAGAGGACTTGGGAGCCATCTCTCTTGCTTTGGATGCTCTGTGCCGACGTCGCCGCACGATTCCATGCGACGCTCTCGAGGATGAGACCCTTGAGCCGAGGCAGTGCGCGCGCCTTTTTCCACCCTGATCGCCAGTAGTAGTTGTCGCCGGAGAGCAAGGTGAGAATCAAGTGTCGACCGGAGGGATCGGCGAACATCTTGTAGGGCGTCTGGAGCGCTGCATTTGTGGGCGTCGCGGTGCGATTTCGGGCTGGTGCGGCGAGGGGCACGTCGGCCTCCTCTGTCCGCTCTGGATCGTCTAGTTGAATGCGCACGAGCTTGGGCGGTGCGGCACCTGGGGCGGATGCGCTTTGAGCTGGTGAGCTCCCCGCTCCCGGCCGCGCCGAGAGGCACATTGTCAACGTGTTGGCTGCGACGGTCATGAGCGCCAAGGGTGCCGGAAAGGCGTACTGGACCCGTCCGAGCTGGAAGATGGCCGCCGAGGTCACGGCGCTGTCTTCTGCCATATTCGATACGAACCCGGTCTCGACCTGTGTGGGCAGTTGCAGGCACAGTATCGTCAGCCGCGTGTCAAGACGAGCTCCAACAAGGCCAGCGTGCTCACCGCCGTGACGGGTTCGGTCGGAAGCTCGTGCGCAGCGTCATGCGCCCTCGACTGCGCCTTGCGCGGCGTGTTGGTCTCCCTGCCAGCCGTGCTGGGACCGCTGGCAGCAGCTGATGCGGCAGTGCGCGAGCTCTGGACGAATCTGAGAAGGAATGGGATGTCAGTGCTCACGGTGCGGCGACCTGACGCGACTCGGGTGGGTGCAGGTGTACGTACTCGTCAAACATGGGGAGCCCAGTACGCCGCGCGCCGCTGTTGCTCTGCCGATGCTGTGCTGGGATGGCCCTTGACAAGGCTGCCGGGTGGAAGACTGCTATGCTCATCGTCGTGGGTGAGGACGAGGACGAGGACGGGACGAGGCTCGGGCTCGATGTCGGTGCTGAGGATGCCCGATGCGGAATCACGTGGAGATCGACAGTGCCTCCTCCTCGCCCTTCTCACCTCGACGACGACGACGACGACGACGACGGCTGGCTGGGCCGATGCTGGAGATGAAGCGGTTGAGGTCAGAGGCGACGCCGAACGCGAACGCTGGGCCGGGCTGATGAGATCGCAGGGGGCCCGCGCGTCGGGGCCGGGTGGGACCTGGGCCAAGTGAGAACCGCGCTCAGCTCATCTCATCCTGCTCACGTCTCATCCTCAGCGTCTCCCCTTCTCTGTCTCCGTCCCCCCTTCCCTGCCTCCTCTGCCAGGTGTCCCAGCAAGGCGTGAGACGGACTCCGATGCAGCAAGCAGCACAAGTCACGGTGTGAATGGAGGACGCCCTTTTCTTCCCACGCCGGCATCGTTTCTCCACCGCCAGACCGACCCCGACGCGACTCGTCAAGGCCCCCCTTCCCGTGCCGCGCAACTCGCGCAAGACGAGCAAAGGGTTGGTTCCTTCATCTCATCCGCCAAGATTGCATATGCACCCAGCGGGTCGAGCACGACTTCTCATCACCTTGTCATCGACCAGGGCCGCCACGCTCGAATTGATGACACGATGACAAGTTTACGCGGTCCGGCCAGCCGCCACCTTTGCTCAAGATCGAGGTCCTCCGCCGCCAGGTCACCGCCATCGCCATCGCCATCGCCATCGAGCAAGGACGGCGCGCTTTCCAACGAGCGCGAACAACGTCTTCTTGACGGCACGTCCCAAGGGTCTTCCCGTGCACACGCCTCTCGCAGCTGTCAAGGTCGCAAGGTGGCAAGACGCACGGTTCCCTTCAGCACTCAGAGACATCTCACGCTCCATCAACCTCGCAAACTCGTACGCTCGCCGTCTCGGCTCACACGCTCACAGACGCACTCCCAGCATTTGCATGCGCTGAGTAGCGCTGCGAGCGGCGGCCAGTGCCCGAGCACTGGATCATCTCCAAGGAGAGGTCGGCCCTTGTTCGCGCATCACCGCAAGCGGTGCGTGCGCACCGGGACTAGCCGCCCGACCCTTGCCTCGTTCATACGGAGAAGATGAGCCCAGAAGGTCTCACTGCTGCCGTCGCACACCACCCAAGTCGGCAGTCGCACGGTGCACGCTCCCAAGGACGGTCCTCGTATCTCATCAGCCCGAGATCCAGCTCAAGCTCGGCCCCGCCTATAAAGCTGCGTCTGCCCGCCCACCTTCGCTACTCGCCTTACCCGCGGCACCCTTCGCTCGACCCGACACCTGCCACCGCCAGCCACTCGGCTCCAGCTGTCCGACCGACTCGCGCAGCTTCAGCGTCGAGTGTACCGTCTACACCCTCCCTCCGGGACCGGCTCCTAGGCAAGAGTCAGCGACACGGCAACGGCGGCGCATCTTGCTCCTCAACACCAGTCCACGCCAGCCCAAACAAGCCAGAATCACTGCCCATGAGCGCCCACTACTCGCCCGCACACGAGGAGTCGCCGATCCGCAGCTTTGACTCGGACGACGAACCGCTCTGGCGATCGCGTCGACGAGCCATCGCATCCGAGACGTCGGCCGGCCCACGACCGGTCAGCTTCTCTTCCAACTCGATGGCGACGCCGCAAGTCATCAATACGACGTCCTCGACGCTCAAGCTCGAAGCCGCAAGGAGAGAGTCGAGCACACTCCCTCCCGCGCCCGTCCTGGGCAGCTCGATCAATGCTCGTCATGTTCGCAGTCGAGGCTCGACGATCCACGTCGCATCGGCCACCACTGCCCACCAGGTCGGCCACGATCGCCGGCCGCGTCGGCTGACGGTGACGGTCAATCCCTACGAGGTGCCGTCGCTGTCGTCGGCCGGTGGCGGGACGGTGGCGTCGCAGAGGGTGCTGAGCCCCGTCGGCGTCAGTCCGCGGACGCCCAAGCATGGTCGGGCGTACGGCGGCATGGCCCTCTCGCCAGGCCGCGTCCTCTACACGGGCCCCCTCCCCCCCGCGACGATGGGCCGCGCCCTGCACACAGCCATGGCCACCATCAAGCTCGTCGACGAGAGCGGCAACGTCTCGCCGACCTACTTCCCGTCCCGACCGCTCCCTTCGCCGATGTACCAGCCCACCAGCACCACCGCCCTCTTGCCCGACTCGCGAGGACCGCCCGTCCGGCGCGCCCGCGCGTACACCGACACGGGCGAAGGGCTCAAGCTGCGCGAGAACATGCTCTCGCTCGTCCCTCCCTCCGACCGGCCCGGGGCGGGCATGATCAGCATGGCGGTGTCGAGACTGCTAGCTCGGGGCGGGGGCGTCGTCCCCGTACCCTCCTCGTCAGAGACGTTCCAAACGTACGGCACCGGCCAACTCCCCTCGCACCTCGCTCAGAAGGGAGCACGCCCAACAGCCGACCATACCCTCGGCCACCGCATCTCCGTCGCCTCGAGCATGAGCCAGTCCGAGTCCGGCACGCTCGTGGAAGAGCACCAGCACCACCACGTGCAGGGCGCCAAGCTCTCCCTGCACTCTGTCGATGTGAGCACCTCGTCCAGCGGCGGTGGTATGGACGACAAGATGGGCGGTGGCGCTACCTCGGCGACGACGATGGCGAGCTTCAACATGGCGACGGGACGAGGGATGCTGAGGAAGAGGTCCATCCCTGCGCTACCGGCGCGGGCCCCGCTCCCTACCGGACCCCTCCCGGAGCTGCCCATGACGCCCATGACGGCCAAGTCGGAGCACCATCCTCAGCATCAGCCCTACTACCATCATCACCACCATCAGCATCCCCACGTGGGCAGCGACCACCCTCCGCACGCCCACATGCCCGCGCCGCGGAGGAGGAACAGCTCCTCGATGGACATCGACGCCGCCGCGGCCGCCGTCAACGACGTCCAGATGGAGATGGCGCCCGAGGAGGACGAGGGCCCGAAGAGGATAGCAGCTTTGATGCTCCCTTCCGCCTCTTCCTCCCTGCGTCATCCTCCTCCTCCTCCTACTACTACTGCTGGCGCGGCGACGGCGGCGCACGAAGGAAGGCCAACCACGATGCCAGGCTCCAATCAGGGCATCTACACACCCACGAAGCGCCAGAGCGCGGGCGACCGCACCCACACCAGTCCGCCGGCCAGGGACTCCCCACCTAGCACGTCGCCCCCCACCTCCTCGGCGTTCTCAACGCACCCGCCCCAGCCCCAGCAAGAATCGTCGCAAGCACGCCGTCTGCCGTCGGTCAGCAGTCTGGGTCTGCTGACGCAGACGCAGATGCAGACGCAGGGGGGCGCAGAGGGATGAGTACTGAGCAGATGGAGGAGCGACGAGGGAAGAGGGACGGCGTGAGGTGACGTGACGTGACGTGACGTGGTGACGACGGGGGGCGCTGGCGCCCTTGGGACGCTGCTTCTTCTCTTGCGATGGCAGCTTTGTAGTATACGGCTCCGGCTCCGGGTTCTGCTGCTGAGACCATGATTACGCCCTTTCCAAGTGTGACCTTGTGCGCGAAGTCTTGGTTGCGCGTGTACCCTTGCTACATCCGAGCAGAGGGGAGGGAGGGAGCGGCCAACACCCTGATAGATCATCACAAGAACTACGGAGCGAGCCACTCCCCCCTCGCCCACCTGCCAAAGCGCCGACCGCCCAACCAAACCCGCTCACTCTCCTCCGCGTTACGCACGAGATCAACCAACCAGCGCTGCGGGAGCGCCTGCAGGTCGGCCTTCCTCCTCGCGAGCTCGGCGGCGTGCCGGGCGGCTTTGAGCAGGCCGCGGGTTTGGCAGAGGGCGTGGAGGAGGTGTGCGGTGCGGGCGGCGGCGTGTGGGTCCGTCGTCGTCGTGGTGTCGGTGTCGGCTTTGGAGGCGTAGTAGGCGTCCGCGGCTTCTTGGACGCGCTTTTCGAGGGCGAGGAGCTTTTGGGAGGAGGGGGAGCTTGGACTCGTTCCTTGGGCATTGCCTTCGCCCTCTTCCTCGGTGGTGATGCTTGAAGAAGAGGCGGCCGCCTGTTGACGAAGCATGAAGACCGCCGACGGGTTCTGGCCGTCCCACCGCTGCGCGCGATGGCCCACGGGCCCGCGGACAGGCTTGGGCGGCAGCATCAAGCTCGGGATCCTGAACTCGCCCGCAAAGGGCGACGCCGGGCTGCCCTGTGGCGCGCGGCCGTCGTCCCTACCAGCCCCAGCCCCAGCCCCACCACCGCCACCGGACCCCAAGACGCCCGCGACAATGTCATCAACGGAAAGCGAAGCCTCCGACCCTAACCTCTTCTCCCTCCTCGCCGACTGCACCGCCGCCGCCCGACTCTCCCTCGCCGAAAGGAGCGCCACCGCGCCCGTGCCGCCCGCCCGACGCGCCAGGGGCTGCATCTGCGTGTGGGGCGAGAGGTGGTGGTAGATGAGCGAGGCGAGGTTCTTGGTCGCTTCGTGGGCGAGGGTGTGGTGCAGGGTCGGTTCGGCGGCGAGGGCGGCTTTGCGTGCGGCTTCGGAGGGCATGAGGTCGCCTGAGCGCGGCGTTGGCGTCGCTGCGGATGGCGAGGAGGACGAGGGTGCCCCACGCAGCTGGGCGAGGGCGCGGATCTTGACGCTGGCCATGTGGGATGTATCGAGCGCGTGCTGGCGGGGCGACACGGCCGAGGAGAGGAGGAAGGCCAGGGTATTCCGTACTGCCCAAGACGAGGCCAGGGGGGTCAGCCCATCGCCATCCTTAATCCCTCCCAGCACGAGGCGTTGCACTCACACCTGACCTTCATGTCCCCCTCCCGCCGCACAGCCGCGACAAAGTCGTCCCTGAGCGCGCGGTGCAGGTTGGCAGCCGCGGGCTTGTAGAACTTGACGGCGGGGGCCAAGGCGCGGAGGAGGCGGCGGTAGAAGGCGCGCTGGGTTGCGTCCATGTTGGGCCAACCCGTGCTGCTTCTTGTGCGCGTTGCTGTCAGCGCGTGCGCTTGTCCATTGACGGCTCAAGGAGTGTTGCTTAAGCTTGGGAGGGCCGAGGATGTCGGTGATGGTGGTGGTCGGTGGGAAGGAGGGAGATGCTCCCCCAGACGACGAAGTTGCCACCGCCACCATGCATCCTCACTAGCATACACACGCACAGCCATCAATCAGACACTCGCCACACGCGCCTCTACAGATGCATACAAGGCAGGGAGCGACCTGCTCTGCTACGAGCTGGCATGGGATGGAACTACAGCAGGGTATACGTGTACAAATGGAGCGCCATCGCAATCCGCTCCTCGCCCTTCTTCCGCCTCCTCGCGCTCGCGCTCGCCCGCTCCGCCGTCTCTTCGCCACGCCGCGACGCCGACGAGGCACGCAGTCGCACAGCGGGTAGAGGCCGAGGTCTTGCCCCCTCCAGCGTACCATCTTGACCACGCCCAGCTGAGGACACAGCACCACCGCCGCCGTCCCTGTCCCCACCTCCCTCCTGCGCCTCCTCGAGCCGGGCAGCAAGCAAGCGCACGCTGTACGCCGCAAAGCTCGAGCGCAGGAGCGCGAGCGTCGTCCGGTCCCTCTCCTGCGACGCAGCACTTGACAATGACGCTGATGGTGTTGCGGTGCTCGCGCTGGGGATGTCGCCTCCCTCCTGGCCGCCGCCAAAGACGGCGTCGGCAATGCTGAGCGTGCGACGGACGTGCGTGGTCCACGTCTCTACCAATGCCACCGTCGCACCCGGCTCGAGACGGTCGCGCAGCTCGACAAAGGCGGGCGGGAGCGTCTCCTCTCCTGAGTCTTGTCCTTGCTTGCTTGCAAAAGAGCCTGACGGTAGAGGCGAGGTGGGTAGATGCTGGCTATTCGTCGATGGGGAAGGCGGCGAGGCGAGCAGGTGACGCAGCACGGCGATGCGCGCTTGGAAGAAGGCGAGCATGAGCTGCGACTCGGACAGGCCCAAGTCGTCCAGCTCGCCTGCCTTGCTCGCCTCGTCTCCAAGGCCCTGAGGCACCTGCTGCCCTTGGTCATGTTGCTGATGAGGACGCAAGTTGCGCATATGCCTGATCAGGGTGACGACGCGAATCGCATCGGCGAGGCGGAGGCCTGGCTCGGCGAGGGTGCGCTGGACCCGACGGAGCTTGAGACTGTGCAAGTGGGTCAATGCCTCGGTCGCAATGGCCTGCACGCTCCGCTGAGCCGCGGCGCGCTGGAGCGCTTCGTCGTCGACTTGGTCGCGTCGCCGGACGAGGGAGGATGCGGTTGGGCGGCGAGAGAGGGAGCCGATGGACGGCTTGAGTGGGTCTGAGCTGGCTTCTGTCTGTGAGGAGGAGGAGGAGGCGAGCAGGACGGACCCCGGGGCGGCGAGGGCAAAGAGCCGCATGGTGATGCTGAGGGCTGCGCTGGCGGCCTGGGAGCCGCTCTCGATGTTGCCTGCCTCGAGCGTGCTGCCCTGTTCGAAGAGGGTGTCGGCTGTGCTGGTGTCATTCCTTGATGTTGTTGAGGTGGCCGCGCTGACGAGGTTCTTGACGGTGACGGGAGCGTGGAGGAGCCAGCTGAGGGCCTCTTCGTCTGCGAGCGTCTTGGCGAGCGTGTCGGAGCGCTGGTACCGGAGGATGGGTGGGCCTGCGTGCTGTGGCAGCTGGGCGAGGGCTGCGGTGAGCTGTGGACAGGCGTGCGACTGGATCTGGCCGAGCTGTTGTCGGAGCTTGGTGCGGAGGGCGGGCAGGGCTGCGACGGCGGTGCGGGCGTGGAGGACGTCGTGGATGTGCTGTGCGGCGAGTCGTCCCAGGTTGGACTGTACGGCTGCGTGCTTGGCTGCGATGGAGGCGGGCAGGGCGGCCATCTCGTCGAGGGTGAGGGTGCGCAGGGACGCCTTGAACGCGTCTGGGCTGACGATGGACGATGGTGCTGCGCCTGCGCCTGCTGCTGCTGCTGAGGAGGCAGCATGGCCGAGCGTGGGTCTCCGTCGGTGTGCTTGTGATGCCATGGAGGAGGAGGAGGTGCTGCTGTTGATGTTCCTGTTGCCCTTCTGCCTGCCCTCGTCGATGTCGAGATGGTCGTCGTCGATGTCGAGATGGAGCCCGCCGACGTCGAGGTGGGGGGAAGGGGCGGTCCGTGCGGAACGGATCCGTTCCTAGGAACGGATCGCGGCCGAGCAATCGCATGAACATGGACGGGGATGGGCGGGGACTGCATGCCAAGACGTCGTCGGTGGGACGATGGCCCTTGGCACTTGGCGGCTCCCGCCCCGCCTGCGGCTCATAAAGCGGCTCCTCCCCGTCGTTGGCGTCGTCGTCGCCATCCACAGCGCCGTCGTCGCCGTCCTCGCCAGCGTGCCACGATGGCACCGTCGACAGCACCGGCCCTGGCCGCGTCCCCGCGCTGGGCATTCGCATCTCGGCAGCCACGCCTCCAGCCCCGCCTCGCGCTCAACTGGGCCGAGTCCGAGGTGCGCGCCCTCGCCGCCGTCGTCGACGCCGCAGGCCACTTCAACGGCTCCTGCCGCGGCGACCCCACCGTCGAGGCCGTGCCCGCGGGCGCATGCGTCGCTGCCTTTGTCGACGTCACCACCTACTGCTGCGGCGCCGTCGGCGGCCTCCTCAAGGGCATCCCGGACGCGTCTTCTCCCTCGTCATCCTCAGCAGCAAGCGGGTCCTCGTCAGCCTCAGCCACGGCCCTCCCCGCCGACGGCGACATCGACGGCGACGGGCAGGGCGAGATCCTCTGCCACACCAGCGCATACCGCACCATGCTCATGTGCTACGACGACCTCGTCCACAACGCCTGCGCTCTCAACCTCTCCCCCTCGGGCATATGCAAGTCCAACGGCGCAGACACCTCCGCACTGCGATCCAGCGCACGGCCATCCCCCGCCACGGCGCGTGTCTTGGGCCGCGCCGGTCGCAGGCGGAATCGTCAGCATGGCGCTCCAGGCGCAGTGACAACGACGACGCTCACAGGGACCCTCGCATCCCTATCAGCCTCCCAACTCCTCGTCGGCTCCGTCCTGGGCACCAGCCTCCTCCTCTCCGCACTCGGCACCACCGCCCTCTGAGGTTCCGGCACTCGCCCTCTTTCTCGCTCCTTCAAGGAAAAATGGACTCGTCTTGCTCTCTGCATACAGTTACGACGGGCCAAGCACGAGCGCGAGAGGGTCTTGCTACGGGTGTACGCGTACAGAGGAGCACACGCGCTCGCTCCCCCACTCCTGGCATCCAACCCTCCCGTCCAAGGCTCCAAAGCTGACGCGATTCGAAGGCCCCCTCGCCACGCGTTTTGCCTCCCCCCCCCAAGTCCCAACCCGGCCAACGCGTCTCGTATCCTCTCCTCTCCTTCCTTTCCTTCTCACTCGCCACTCACAGAAAGAACGGAGACGCGCCCCTCACCTAGACTTAACTCATCCAATCACGCACGCACGACGATATACACACGCACACACACACACAAGGCGACGCCTCGGCCGCCCCTCAACCCAACCCAACCCACCTGACCGTACCGTACCCTGCCCCCACCTTGTTACCGGACTCGCCAGCTGCCACACGCCGACGCGTACGACGGACCCGTACTCGTGCATACCCTACCTCAAGAACCGCCTCGCCACGTTACGTTACCACCCGCCGGCGCGCGTACGAGGACTCCTCAGCAGACATCCCTCACCCTCCACTTCGGGCCCCCTCTCCCTCCCTCCCTCCCTCCCTCCTCCTCAATCTGCCCTACCGACACGTACAACATTGCCTTGCTCCCCCACCAGACCGCACGTACCAGCGCGGGGCCGTGCCCGGCCCGCCACCGCGTCCAAGGGAGAGGAACGCGTACACGCGCGCACCGAGCCTGGAGTAGTCCAAACAAACGTCCAAAAGGGGGGGGGAACGATGAGAAGGTAAGAAACTCGTACTGGGGACGCGGACGCGGACTGAACAAGAGTGGGGATATGTGTGTGGCGATCAGGACGCAGGCGCCGGGGGAGGAAGGGAAAAGGGGGGGGGGGGGGGGAAGAAGCCAGGAAGGAGGGAGGGGGATTACACCGAGCCAAGACGAGCGACAAGGAACGAAACAGAACGGGATGGAAGAAGGGAGCGGGACACAGCGCGCGCGCGCGAGAGAAACACAGGGAGGGCGAGGGTGAGAGGGGGAAATGAAGGGGGTTGGGAAGGGGAAGGGGAAGGGGAAGGGGATCAGGAGGTATCAGAGATGGAACAGCCAAGGGGAGGGCGCCAGCGTTTGGGGGTCTGTGAGTCGGGACGGGGCGAGCGAGGGACGAAAGACGAGCGCCGCCGGTGGCGGAGGGACCGAGGGCGAGGCTGAGGACCAAGACTGAGGACCAAGGCTGAGGACCGGAGAGGTCGAGCTCGTCGAAAGACCGTCTTGGAATCTCGTTCTTGTCGGCACCAACCCCCTCCCTCCGCCTCACGCCTTGCGCTTCGCAAACGTCTTGTTGAGCAACTGGAGGATGCGCACCACGTTGAGCTGCACATACTCGAGATCGAGCAGCTGCACGTCGTCCTTTTGCTTCTCGAGCAAGTCGTCCAGCTTGAGGTCCATCTCCAGGATGGCCTTTTCCCGGCCCTTGTAGTGCAGCGCAATGATAAACGTGCCCGGCGAGGGAGAGGTGATGTTGAAGAAGATGTTGGCCCGCCTGTCGTCCTCAACTCTGATCAGTTAAAAGTCCCAGAAGCAACGTTCGCATTGACAGAGACTCACCTGTTCTCGGGCACGTTGCTCTCGACAATGATGCCGTCCTTCTCCATCTGGGCGTGGGTGAACCGGTACGGCCCCAAGACTTGCGACTTGCCCAACTTCTTCTCCTTGCCACCCACGCTGATCACACCCACCCCGCCGCTCGTCTTGTCCTTGCCCGACCCGCTCGTCATGCGCACGTTCTGGAGGTAGCTCTTGTACGTGTCCAGCTGCGAGCGCAGGTAGTTGTTGTGCTCGCAGATCGTCTTGTACACGCTCTCCAGGCTGCGCATCTCGAGCACGACCTTTTCCCGGATGTTGCCCAGGTGCGCGAGCTCGCCGGCCACTTCCTCCGTCATCAGGCTGTAGCCGTCCCGCCGATCGACCACCTTGAGCTCCTCAAGCTCGCGAAGCATCTCCTTGACCTTGATGCCCTTGCGTACCAGCGTCGCATCCTTCGTCGTCGCCGCCCGCTCCGCAATCATCGGCAGGTTGAGTGGCCGCTTCTCCGCCAGTTGAGGAATTTGACGGATGAGCTGGACAAAGATGGACTTGGTCTCCATGTACAGAACGTCGTTTTGCGTCACGTTGTTCTCCGACATCAACGCCGTCGTCAGGTCCTGGATCGGGATCTCCCACCGGCTGAAGAGCGGTAGCTCTACGCTCCTGTTCTCCTTGCGCCCCACTTGACCGGGTGCTGGGCCTAGCTCGTCGATCAGGATGCGAAGGTGGTGCTTGTCGTTGGGTGCCTGTGCAGTAACTCTCAGTCAGTCGACGAGGCAGCGACGGCTATGTGCGGAGCTGGTCACTTACCAGGACATCGAGGTGCTGCCCGACGAGCGCATGTGTGTTGTACAGCTCATTGAGCGTGATGGAGATTTGCAGGTCCTTCTTGGACAGGGCCATGTATTGGTCCATCTGGGTCAAAGACTGCAGTCAGCAACTGCCACACTCAGAAGCGCGTCGCGAGCCCAGACTCACCTCAAGCGTGTCGTGGAAGTCGCCAACGTCACAGAGCGCGTTGAGGAAGAGGTTGATACGCGTCTTGTTGTTCTCCACGAAAGGGTTGAGGCTCATCATGTACTGCTCCTTCGCGTACGACGGCTTGTTGGCCAAATTTTGCAGCATCTTGGCGATGAGCGTCAGCGTTCGGCGAGGGTGCTTGGCCGGCGGCCCATCGACGAGCATGTATGCTTGCGGCGTAACGATGGCCGGGTTGATGAAGCGCAGGAAGAAGAAGCCACCGATGAGCGAGCAGATTGCAAAGTCGTTGGCGTCGGGGTATTTGCGCTTCGTCAAGCTCCGAATCTGCTTGCAGATCCATCGGATGCCGTACGGTGCTTCGTCAATCGAGTTGATAATGGTGAGCAGGAACGAGTTGGCAATGTCCATGAGCATCGTAAGTCGGGGCGCGATGATGGCTTGGACGTCTGGGTTCTCCGCCGCCACCTCCGCTGGCACACCTCGTGGCAAGTTTGCCGGCAAGGAGCCTGTGTCCTCCTCGATCTGGTTGATCATTTGCTCGTACACCTGATGATGTTGAAAGTTGTCAGCTACACGGCTGAGTGTGGGAACGGATGGAGCCTCAGCACTCACCTTGAGCGGGTTGACCTCGAGGTTGAGGTCCTTGTGCTCTATCAAGCTGTTGATCCGCTCCGCCAGCACATCCTTCAGGTAGCTTTGACCCGGCCCACGTCGCGTGTAGGTGGTCATCATGCGCGACACGGGCGTGTTGGCGCGCAGTAGAGAACCAAAGTCGGTCGCCGTCTCGAATTGTGCTGACAAAACGGACTGGAGAGGCGCCAAGCGATGTCAGCTCGCTGTCAATCTCGCGACTTGGCAGTACGAGCAGACGAGCTCACCTGGAACATTGTCAGGAGCAGGTGCTCTTCACGCGACTCATATTGGTTACCGTACAAGGTGAACATGACCGTTTGAAGAAGCGTGTCAATCTCGGCAAGCGAGACGAGCCTGCACAAGGCCGCGATGTGCCTTGGCTCGGACTGGAGAAGGAAGAAGAGGTTGCCGTACTGTTGCATTTTGCGATCGTCGAGCACCGTGCCGAGTGGTGTCTCCGCCTCTTCGAGTGTGCTTGCTACCTCGCTCTGCTCGTCGAGCGCCATCCGATTTGCAATCAAGAGGGCGATGCGGCTGTCGAGGTACCGGACGTCGCGTTCGAGGACAAAGTTCTTCTTGGACTGTGCTGAGATGCGGCCCTTGAGCTCCCTCAACCTCTTCTGTGCTGTAGGCCGTCACAATGAATAGGGGGATAAGACGTGTGCTCCGGCACCCTGCTGGGCCCCTGCGCGTCGGGAGGCTAGTCACTCACCTCGTGCCAAGTCATCCTCCACCTCGACGTCCTGCTCTGCTGCCATGCTATAGAGCGCCGTGACTGAGTAGCGGTTCGTGTTGCGGTTGGTGCCAATGCTGGCGGCGGTGAGCCTGCGGCTGACTTGCATCATGGCGTTGCGGTCGCGCGCCGCCGAGCCGGACGACCCCTCGCCGGTGGGTGTGGTGGGCGAGGGTTGGTAGCCATTACTGCCTCCGGCGACGTTTGGGTTGCCTCCTGGGGAGGTGGATCCGTTTGGCTGCGAGTACATGACGGCCGAGGCCATAACAGGCAAGGGCTCGAGACGCTGCTCGGACTGCCTCGTCGACGATGTCACCGTGGCCGTCGTCGTCGTCGTGCGAGATGCCGAGGATTCCGCCGCCCGTATTTCAAAGGTGGGAGGCGCGGCGATGGTGGCGCCCATGGCAAAGAAGTGGCGATCCGAGCGGAGGGGGAAGGGGGGGCCGACCGAGCGCGCCGCCCAGAGCGCCGCGCGTCGCAGGCACGCGCCAGTGGTGAAATGACGGTGATCGCAGGAGGGCGAGTGGGTGGGCCCAAGCCGTGGGCGGCCAGCCAGCGCGAGATGGGAAAAGAGGATGCCAGCGCAGCGCACAGATCGCCGGTGGGACCGCCGCCGCCGCCCGAAGCCAAGAGCGCGGTTGACGAGTGAGAAGGTCGGGTGAAGCCGTCGCAGGGGCAGGCGTCAGAGAGTAGGGAGGAGAAGGAGAACGTCGAGGTCAGCAACGTTGTCGTCCTCGTGAAGGCCCAGCATGGACTCGGGACCCCTTCTGACGGCGTTGCGCCTGTGCGACGCGCCGAGATGAGAAGCGGCCGCCGCGACGGGCGGGATAAGGCGCAGCTCTGGTCACGTCGACTGCGTACTGCGCCTCGCCGTGCCCTGGTTCCCTCCCGTCGGCGCCGCGAGCCCGCCAGGAGCTCATCTTGCCGGGGCTGGGTGGGTGGGTGCCAAGGCAGGGTCAGGCGAGGCAGACTCACGGTGTGGATGTGTGGTGCGCTTGGCTGATGCTCCACTCGTCGCCGTGAGGGCTGTCCTGATCCTTGAAGAGCGCGATGAGGTCGAGGTCGAGGTGAAGGTGAAGGAGGTGACGGTGAAGGTGGTGGAAAGGGTTCGCGGGTGTGGGTGGGGCCGGCGGCGTGACAGCAAGTGCTGGGACTGGAGACTGCCTCGCCATCCCGTCGATTAGAGCGCGTTCCCTATTGAAAGGGGGAGTTACCGCTACTTTGGCACGCAGGGTCTGGGTCTCAACTCTCCCAATGCTGCTCCACTCGTGACCCCGCCCCGTGACTCCATAACAGACGCCGCTTGGAGCTCACCCTGCCAGCGAGACAAGGCAGCGCTGCCTCGACTTGGACACAGCACGAGAAGGATACGATGGATCATAACGCACAGGTGTCTGCATTCTCGCCTCAGAGCAGCGTGACCACGCTCAGCGCAATCCAGCCCAGCAGCATCGCAGCCGTCGTCATCCCCGTCGACACCAGTCCATGCGCCGCCCGCACCCGCACCCGCGCCGGCGGGGACCCGCCCGACGTCTTGGGCGGCGACGACGACGACGACGCCTGCTTGTCGCGCGCGAGGAGCATCGTGCGCTCCGAGGCAGGCCCCGTCCGCGCCGCCATCTTGCGGTGGCGGAAGTTGGGAACCGTACGCGCGCTCAGCGGAGCCGTCGCCGTCGCCGTCGCAGCCTCAGACGCAGACGCAGCGTTGTCCTCCCCCCCGGCCGACTGTGGCGAGGCTGGCGAACTCGCGTCCAAGCCCGGGATCGGTCCCGACCCGAGCGCCGCCGCCGTCGTCCGCAGCGTGCTAACCAGCGTGGGTAGGTCAATCACCAGCTTGCCGTCCGGCGTCACCGTCCCAGGGATCGACATCGGAAAGCCGCCCCCGCTTTGCGCAGGGGACCCGGTCTGACCAGCCTCGACTGTAGAGCCACCGCTGATGCTTGCAGAAGTGGCGAACTCCGGCGCTGTCGTCGCTGGGCTGAGCGGCACCGATGCCGACCCCGAGCCATCCTCCGTATCCTCCTGACGCCGACTGATCTTCTTGACCCGCCTGGCCTGCAATCCCTTCGCCGAGCCTGGAGAGGCGACCAGCTTGCTAACCATCTCCGGCGTCAGGGTGACAATCGACGGCTGACCAGTCACGACACCGCCATCGTCCCTGGGCCGGGGAGGAGCCGGAGCAGAGTGTCTTGTAAAGAGCTGCCGTCCATCGGCCAGGCTCTCGACCGTCATTCGAGACGCCAGGCTCGCCGAGCGAGAGGACGACACCGTCGAGCTGGGCCCGACATCGCGTCTGCAAGATCAGAACACAGCGTCAATAACAGTCACAGAGTAAAGACGCCTGGATCGTACTCACAGAGCTGCACCGCACGCCAGACCAGCCAGCGCGGTCACAGACACCAGAATCGAGTTGACGAGCATGTTCACAAGGTGTGTTGGAAAGGGGCCGAACTTGACTTGCAGGCTGACCAGCACGCGAAGGCCCTGACCAGAAGCAATCTCGAGACCGGCTCGAGCTGGGAAGACGAAGATGGAAAAGTGGGTGGGAGGAGAGCTTGGGGTTAGGGGAGAAAAGGATGAATGATAAGCAGGACGGTGAGGGCGCCCGTTCATATTGCTTTCCAGTCAGGTTGCTAGAAGCTCCACGCTGGCGGAGAGAAACACGAGCCCCTCGTTCGTTCACTCGCAGGCCTGGTGCGTCACAGATTGACGGCAGCTCTAGCGGTCGAGTCAGCCCCCCCTGAAGTGTCGCTGCGGCTGAAGCTTAGCCCCCGCCTTCTCATCTCGTCTAGGACCAGTCCCGCCACGGTGGCGACTGGCGGTCCAAGGGGACGCGGCGGCGACAAAAGTCGACGAAACGTCCTCATCTTTTGCGATTCTTCTTGCCCTCCGACCCGCCGGTGCCGCCGTCCTCGCCACCAGAGGCAATCGCAGCCGCCTCGGCCCGCAGCTCGGCCAACATGGCCGCGAGCCTGCGCTTTCGACTCTCTTCTTGAAGTTCGGCCAGGAGATGGGACAGGCCCATCCCGTCCTCGACGAGGCCGTCCATGATGTCTTGGATACCGGTCAGCGAGACGCCGACGCGATGATCCGTGACGCGATCCTAGGGCGGTCAAGAGCCAGTCAGCGCGCTGAGCATCGTTGAGGACAGGAACGATGCCACATACCTGAGGGAAGTTGTACGTCCTGATCCGGTCGCCTCGATCCATCGAGCCAATCTGGCCCTGCCGCGCCGCGCGGGCCGTGTTCATCTGCTGGCGCATACGTCGATCCAGGAGCCTTGCACGCAGGATGTCAAACGCCTTGGTACGGTTCTGATGCTGCGACCGGGAATCCTGCATCGAGACTGTGATCCCCGTCGGCTCGTGGGTCAGTCGGACGGCCGACTCGGTCTTGTTGACGTGCTGTCCGCCCGCCCCGCGCGAGCGCATCACCTCGACCTTGACGTCCTTCATGTCGAAGAGGTCATCGTCGCCGCCTTCCTTGCCGTCTTTGCCTTCGACGGCGGGCAGGACGACGACGGCCATGGCACTGGTTTGGAGCTTGCCGGTTGACTGGGTGGCGGGTACACGTTGCACGCGGTGGACGCCGGCCTCCCACTTGAGCAAGCCGTACGGTCCTACGCCTCCCACAGCGTCGCCCTTGACCTCGACGATGGCCTCCTTGTATCCCTCGCCCGAGCTCGCCTTGGCTGCAGAGACATCGACCTCCGTCGTGCTCAAGATGTCCGTACTGAATCCCTCGGGCCGATTGGCGAGGTACTTGATGTACATGCGCAGCATCTCGCCCGTGAAGAGCGAAGATTCCTCGCCGCCTACGCCCGGTCGGAGCTCGAGAATGGCATTGGCTGCGTCGAGCGGGTCTGGTTGGAGGATGAGCTCGAGGAGGGAGGCGCGGAGGGAGGCAATGTCGTCTTCGAGCGAGGCGAGCTCCTCCTCGGCGAGGGCGCGCATGTCCGGGTCAGGATCGGACTCGGCGAGCTTGAGCGCGTTTGCGCGTTGCTGTGAGCACAAGGGGGGGGGGGGATCCCAAGCTTCGTGTCAGTGCGAAGGAACGAGAAGCAGCAGACTCGGAAGGCCGTACCTCTTCCTTGGCGGTCCACTGCTCCCACAGCCGATGTACGCCCTCCAGCTCCTTGAGCTGCGCCGCGCGCTCTTGCATCTCGGGCCCACCATCGTTGTTCTGTGTGGTCAGACGATGGACCCTATAAGCTGAGGGGTGCACGCAACAAGGACGAAGCAAAGCAACCCTGCTCACCGCGCTGAGCTCGCTGACCAGCCGCGCTCGTTTCCTAGCCGCCTCGTGCGCATACTGCGCCAGTGCATCGTCTGCCTGAGGCACAAAGCTCGAAGCGCGTCTCGTCTGTGGTCGTCCTTGGGGCGTGCGTCTGAGTGAGGAGGCCCGACAGAGGTGACATCTTGTGAAGACTTGCCTTGAGGCTGTGCGTGGTCGTGAAGGCGTCGGCGTCAGCCCCAGCGCTGGCGCGGGTCCCACCCGCCATGCGCGCGGTACGGAGGGTCCTGCTATGCCCGTCGCGAGGGGCTGGGCGGCCCTCGCGATGCGTATGCCGTGTCTTGACATGGTCGTGAGCCCGGGGACGAGGTGACGGTCATCCAGAATGTTGCGCCCTGGAAGAGAGATCAACACCACCTCCACTCCACTCCTTCCTTCGGATATTGTCACCTCCTTCCTCATCATGATCATGAACGTCGCCACTCGGACGGGACTCCAGTATGTATAGAAGCATCAAGGTCAGGACGGGCAGCCATCAATTGCTGAACTCGAGAGCGAGACGCTGGAGCGCAGCGCGGTACGCCGCCCCGAGCCCCGCCCATTCCTCAGCAACCACCCGGACCTTGTCCATCGCCCGCCCCGTCGCACCCTCTTCCCCACCCTGCTCGCCCTTCCGCGCGCCACGGCCACGCCCGCGTCCGCGTTCCACCATCTGGCGGAAGTGCCGCGCCTCGTGCGGCTCCACCAGCGCCCAAGCGTCGCCCCGTCGGCCGGCGCGGGCGGTACGGCCGACGCGGTGGACGTACTTGCCCATGTCGACAGGGACGTCATACGAGATGACGTGCGCCACCGAGGGCAGGTCGATGCCGCGTGCGATCAGGTCCGAGGCTACCAGACTGAGCAGAGCCACGATGGATACAGAGGGAGCTGTCAGCGAGGCTGTCGACAGGAGGAAGGAGGAACTCAAACTCACACGTTGACCTCGCCATCAATGAACAACTTGAGCACCTTGCGCCGCTCCGCCACGCGCATCTCGCTCGAGTAATGTCGGACCACCAGCCTCTTGACCTCCCTCGAGCCATGCTCTTCTTGGAAGAGCTCGACGAGACGAACCAGGCGCTTGGCAGCCTCGATCGACTTTGTGAACACGAGCACGCCGGCTCGGGACGCCGCCTGCTCATCATCCTCAACATCTTGCACGAGCGTGGCCGTCGATGCCTTCCGCTTCTTGAAAGGCGCATCACTCGTGGCAGGTGCAGGGGCTTGATCCAGCTTGAGCATGTTGAACCGCGGCGAGAGTAGCAGATGCAGCAGGGCGACGGGCTTGGGTATCTCCTTCGTCACCAACATGTGCTCCTGTAGACAAAGCAGAGATAATCTTAGCAAGCTGTCAACCTAGCCTGTCCACACGTCTACTCGTACTCACCTTCAGTGACTCGGGCAGTGCAAAGGACTCATCATCAAGCTCCGCCCCCTCCTCATCCCCAGCTCGATCTTCGGCGCGACCACTGTCGCGCACAGTCACGAACAGCGGCCGGCGCAGCTCGAGCGCCTCCAACATGCCGGGGTCGCGCGTGAGCGTGGCCGAGAAGAGCACCTTTTGCACTTGCGATGCACCTGCGAGCTCGGGCCGCTCATCGTCGAAGAGAGGCACGGAACGGGCAGGGTCCGAAGCTAGGTCCTCCGCACGCAACCATGCCGGCGCTCGGGGGCCCGTCGGCGCCGTGCCTCCCGCCGAGGTCGCCTTGGGGCGCAACGCATCCCAAACCTTGGCCCTCCACCCGCCAAAGCTCTGCGCAAGCAGCCGGTCCGCCTCATCGAGGATGAGCCACCGCAGATGCTCGAGCGTAAAGCCGGGCGTGTACGTAAGATGGTCGACGAGCCGACCGGGCGTGGTGATCAGGATGTCCACCTTGCTCTGCGGCTCCGACGTGTCGGAGCTCTCGGCGCTTGGGTAGAGAAGATACGGCCACCACGTTGACGAATCCTTGGCAAACATGCCGCGTTCGCGCTCCTTGAGTGGCGGTAAGGTGACGAGTTGTTCCTGCTCGAGAGCAAAGGTGGCAGCGCCCGCGCCCGAGCTGTCCGAGGCTCCTTTGCCTCCGAACAAAGTGCCGCCGCCTCCCGAAACGCCAGCCAGCCCAACGCTGACGTCCAGGCCTTCGGCGAGAAGTTGTATTGTCTCACCAACTTGGCTGACGAGATCCCGTGTTGGCAGCACGATGAGCGCCCGTAGTTTCCGTGATAGAGGGCCCGTATGGCTTGTCATTGCGGCCAGGATAGGATCGGTGGGCGTAGACGAGGACGTCGTTGGTGCCTTTGATCTCCTGCCGAGCCATTCGAGAATGGGAACGATGTATGCCAATGTCTTGCCACTTCCCGTCGGCGCTGCCACGAGAATGTCTCGCGGAACGTCCGATGCCCTTCCAATTGGGTAGAATGGACTGAAAGGACGCGGGTTTGGCAGCAGAAGTGGGATCACCGACGTTTGCACTGGGTGAAAGAGGGGACGTCAGAGGACAGGCAATCAAGTCTGTAGCGAGACACTGAGAAACTTACCTGCGAACCACTCCTTGATGCCCAGCTCTTGAAGGCGATGCTTCATCCCGTCGCTGATGAGAGGACTGACAACGTCGTCCTTGCTCGCCGCCAATGTTTCTTGAGCGTCCGAAGGTGTGTCCTTCTTGCGCTTCTTTCGCTGCGGCTCATCATCACTACCGGTGCCGAGGCTTGCGCGAAGGGCAGGGTTGACAATGGTCGGCGCTTGAAGCCCTGATGGAAGCCCTTGAGCCCGTAGGACGGCTGAAGATGCAGGTAGCAAGGTCGAGCGTGGCGCTGGGAAGCTCTGCAAAGCCGCACCCTGACCATCTGAGGCAGACTCTGGCTTGTCTTCGAGTCCTGGTTGCAAGGGCGCTGCGCGAATCGTGGTAGCTTTCTCTTTGGCTGAGACATCTGACTCGTCACTCGAGTCGCTCTCCGTGGACGAGTCGCTGTCATCGTCCGAGTCGGAGCTGCTGTGCGAGTCACTCGAGTCGCTGGCGTGCTTGCCTTGGGACGGCTTTGTAATGCCTGCCGCCGAACGAGATTTCCATGCGAGCGCGACAGTGGCATCTTCCTCGGACACCGGTACTGGTGCTGCCTTGACGGCCTTGTCGCCCTTGGGTCTGGCCTTGATTCTTGACTTCCTGCGCTCCTTCTTGGCCTTGAGGTAGCGCTGCTTTGCCTTCGTCTTGGGCTTGGAAGGGTCCTTGGTCCGCAGCGCCGGCGCAATGGCGAGGCGAGAAGGGTGAATGGCAGGGGCTGCTGTAGCGGCCGCCGCTGTTGCTGGCGCGCTCGGCGCTCTTGTCGCCGCCGCCGTCGCCGCTGTTGATGCTGTCGGCGCGCTGACCTCTGCGACGTCTGCCTGGTTCTGCTTCCTCCTGGCGGCGATGCGGGCGTTGAGGGCGGCGAGCTTGGACGCGGCCCCGGCCCCATCACTGCTACCCTGTGCGCCGTCCTCTGCGCTGCCGGCGCTGCCTGTCGCGGCATCGTGGAAGCGCTTGACGGTGAACATGAGTGAGCAGTCGGTGGCCGTGTTGCGCTGGTGCTCCTCCTCATCGTCGTCGTCGTCGTTGTGGTGAGTGATGCCTGGCGAGGTGGGTCCCAGAAATTCTTGCGCGGAGATCGGGTAACACGGCTCGCCGTGGACGAGGGACGGCATCGACGCCGTTGCGGATGAGCTCGGCGGGCCTCAACTCGACGTCGACGAGGGTCACGGACGCGCTCGCTGACTGTGCCGACAAGGTGAGAGGGAGCCTTGCCGCCGCATCACAGTCAGGCCTGCGCTGACAGGGCCAGCTTGGATACCACCCCAGCCCCCATCGCACGTACGAGTACTGCCGGTATGTCAGCATCGACCTCGTCGTCGTCGTCGTCGCAGCACGCGCTGTCCAATCGCGAGGCCGACGAGCTGAACAAGAAGGTCAAGGCCGACGCCCTCGCCCAGTGCGACGATGCTGTGCGCGGTGAGTCCACCGCCATCCTCATCGCCATCGCCATCGACCGAGTGCTGACGGCGAGCGTCTCGACACCTCCCACCTTGACCTCACCTCAGCCTTTGCCGCGTGTGCCTCGGGGCGGACGGTCTCCGTCGCGTGGGCGTGCCGCGACCAGCACAAGGCGATGCAGGACTGCCTGCGCCCGCTGTACGTGCCTGCGCTCGATGCTGGAGCTGTGCCCATGCTGACTGCCGTTCTCACTGGCGGCGGCTGCTTCCTCATCGGCAGGACGGGGCCCGAGGCCATGGAGCGCGCAAGGACGGCGTACCTCGCACAGAAGCGCGCGACGGCGAGGTAGCAGCAGCGTCTCTCTCTCCATCGTAAGGTCATCTCCTGTGTGTGTATTGCGCTGTGGGAAGCAGCAGCATGAGCTATGAGAGAGGTGTATGGCATCGAGCACGTTGTCCTCGATCGAGGGTAGGTTCCCTCTCCTTCGCACCGACCACGACCGTCACCACCTCAACAAGGACGACGGGAGCCAGCGCCAGTCACAGACGAACGCGATGAGCGCAACGGCGGCGGCGGGCTCCTCCGCGGCGGCGACGGCAGCCTCCGCGGCGGCGAGCTCCAGCACCGCCAGCTCGTCGTCCTCCTCTGGCTCGAGCTCCCAGCCCGACTTCCTCACCCTCATCCTCGAGGTCGACCCACGCAGGCTCTTCACCGACCCCAGCGCGACCGAGCTCCTCCTCAACGACGCCGGTGTAGCGGCAGGCGGCGTCTCCGCCTCCTCCAAGGCCGACGTCTTTACCACGTACCTCCTGCCCGCCGTCCTCATCTTCCTCAATACGCACAACGCCTTGCAGCATGGCAATGGCCTGGCCATCTACCTCGCCTCGCCCTGGTCGCCCACAAGGCTCATCTACACGAGCGCGCCTGGGCGCATCGTCACCCACCCTGCCTCTGTCGACAACGAGCCGGACGACTCGGCGGGAGCGGCGCCAGATCCAAATACCTACCAACACTTTGGCATCGTCAACCGCGCCTTGTGGAAGGCTGTCCGGGCGGCGGTCAAGGACGCGGCGGCGGCGCATGAGCAGGACGACGAGCACGGCGATGTCTCGTCGGATGACGATGGCATGGACGACCTCCCTGCCGCGGGCTTCGACTCGGAGGCGGCTCAACGACGACGTCGCAAGAGGAGGAGGACGACTCGGTGGCGGCGTGATCGACATGTCGCGACTGCGCCCCTCGTCTCGGCCCTGGCACAGGCTCTCGCTCGTGAGTGTAGCTGAGAGTACACGTACGCGAAGCTTGACTGACGCTCCTTCTGCTTCCAGATCTGAGCAACATCCCACCCTCCTCTTCATCAATATCGTCCTCGGCCGCTCAGGCCACGTCGCTGCCGTCCGGGCACAGTGCCACCATTCTACCACGAGCAACCACGACCATGACCTCGGCCAAAGCAAGCGGAGACCTCGCAAGCGTGGCAGGCGGAGGACTGTCAAGCTGGCGCCCACGTATCCTCATCCTCAGTACCCTCGACGGGGGCCTCGGACGCGCCTCAGCCGATCAAGCCTCAGGCCGTTCCAGAGCGGACGGAGGAGCGGGTGCGGGTGTAGGCAGCGCAATGGCCTACGTCCCGCTCATGAACTGCATCTTTGCCGCGCAGAAGCGTGGGATCCTCATCGACGTCCTCAAGCTCAGTCCAGGGTCGGACGTTGTCTTTCTGCAGCAGGCTGCCCATTTGACGGGTGGTAACTACCTACGGCTTGATCTGGACGAGAAGGGCGACGCTGCCGCTGGGGGTGGCAGTACTTTGGGTCCGGCACGGCGCAATGGTCATGAATCGAGGTCGGGTGGCAAGACGTCCAACAAGACGCCCTTGAATCTTCTCCAAGTGCTCATGGTGAGTACCTTCCATCCTGCCTCTTCGAATCGTCCAAGCTCACATTACGCTCCTTCTCCTTCCTCAGACGACATTCCTCCCACCAAGAGACCTGCGCTACTTCCCGCCCACACACACCTCCACCTCGTCCTCCTCCCTCTCCGGCGCACCGTCGTCCTCGATGGGAGGTACAGGCATCCTCCGCCTGCCCACGCTCGACTCGGTCGATTTCCGCGCGGCGTGCTTCTGCCACCGGACCGTCGTCGACGTCGGATACGTGTGCAGCGTGTGCTTGAGCAGTGAGTCGCCCTGTCTCCTACCCGTCTTGAAGACCAAGCGGACATCGATGCTGACGCGCCCTCTTCGCCCTCACGACGGAACGAGCACAGTCTTCTGCGAGCCCCGCAGCGAGTGCCTCATCTGCGCCAGTCGCTTCCCCCGCTCAACGCTACGACGGTACGCAGAGGAGCACGAGATTGGCGCGGCGCTCGCGGCGTACGCTTCGGCTGTCTCGACGGGTGAAGCGGGAGAAGGCGGAGCGGATGGACGTGCTTGAGTGGTACGTTACCGTTGTGCTTGGGAGTATCGATTACTACTCGCGCGTCCCATACGCGCAGTACTCCATCAACAAGATCCATTGGGATGGATGGCTGATAGCGAGATCAAGACATGAGAACGGAGTACGGAGAGCTAGCGAGCGTGTGGCGAGGATAGGAGGAGGAGGAGATGGGAGAGTCTTCAAAATGAATGTTGTACTCGTGCTTGAGTCAGGTCGCCTGGACGGTAGATCAGGCATCGCCCGCCTGGACCGCCGCCACGTCGCGTTCCGCCTCGCCGTCCGAGACAACGCTCCCTTCCGCCGCCGTCGAAGCCGCCACCGTCGTCGTCGTCGTCGATGCCGTAGCAGGCTCGAGGATGGCGCGGATGGCCGCGACGAAGCGCTCGACGTCGACGCGCTCCTGTGCTCGGTCCGACATGAGGCTGAGCGCGAGCGTCTCCGAGTCGCCTAGGTCTGCCCGGGCCTCCACGGCTCCATCGGCACCATCGACGTCGTCCTCATCCGCCAGCTGGTCCCCATCCTCGCCGCCATCAAGACGGATCAGCCCACTCCGCGCCGCCCACACCCTTCCCTCGATGAGCTCCTCCGCCACCCGGTCCGCCTCGACGAGCGAGCGCAGCACCGTACCCAGCACATCGGCATCCAAGATGGTCTGCACGGTAACCGCCACAGCCGCCCCCGCCGTCCCAGCAGCCCCACTACCCCCGCCAGAAGCCAGCTCCACCGCCCGAGCCTGCGTCTCCTGATCGCGCTGACTCGCCTCCACAAGCGCAGCCATCAAAGGGCGCGGCGTGCCCTCCTCCGCCGCGCGCGCCGCCATCTCGACGAGGGCCCGACGGGCATGCTTCTTCTTCCACTCCTCGTAGATGAAGTGCTTCTGGACGTGCGTGAGCCCGCCGACGGGCCCGCCTTCGCCGCCCGAGTAGAGGCCGGAGCCGGGGGCCGGTTCGTGTGGGGCCGATGGGTCCCAGAACTTGCGGGGGCCTTGGCCTGGCCGCGTGTAGGCGCCGTTCTGAGGCACCAGGAAAGGGTGTGCCTCCGTAGTGAATACATAGTGCTGTGTGGTGTAAAGAAGGTCAGTACGAGGTCGATGCAAAGTGTTCATGAGCAGTGTGACTTACATCGAGCGACATGAGCTCCGGAGGCGAGAAGAGAAGGTACTGAGGGAACAGAAGCGATGGCCGATCGTCAGCACGTCCTGGAACACAATCAAGCTTGGACCCGGGGCCACTCACATAGTATTTGAACGTCTCCGCAAACGTGTAACTCTCCTGCGAGTCCGTCTTGTGAGCCGGCACCTCGTACACATCCGACAACGACGAGAACCCATAGTCCGTCATCGAGTGCACGACCCAGCTCGAGAACATCTGCCAGCCGCGCTCCCGCCAGACCGGGTTGCCCGTGATGCGCCACATGTAGAAGACGCTCTCGATCGTCTCGGGCCGGTTCCGGTACGAGGTCGAGCTGCTCTGGACGCCGACGGGCTTGTAGAGCTGGCGCTCGTTGAGCACGATGGACTTGACTGCCCCGGCGAGGGCGCGAGCAGCGGAGCCGATAGCGGAAACGGATCCGGAAGGTTCTTCGCCGACGTCACGGCGAGACATCGTCCCCTCTGCGCTTTCTTCGCGCTCCTCAGCCGAAGGCGACGGCGTCGACGACAGCGTGCGCCGCTTGGTGCTCGGGTTGCTGTCAAAGACGAGGTCTTCCGGTCCGATACCGGTGAGGGAGGAGTTGTACGCCCAGTAGCACGTCTCGCTGTACCGGATCGCAATCTCCAGGTCGCCCGCCCGCTCAGGAAGCAGCCTAGAGCCGAGACCGAGCATGCCCCCGGCAAAGGACGACAGGTGCTCGAGCTTCATCTCGGGTTCACGCCCGCCCATGCCGCTGTACGTCTCGCCAATGTTGAACAGGCTCGGCGCGTTGGGCACGACCTTGACGTCGCGCATAATGTACTTCTTGGCCGATTCAATCGACTCGGAGTACATGCGTCCGTACTGCTTGAGCCGTCCGCCCATGAGCTGATACTCCTTGATGAGGTACTCGTAGTACGAGTCGGCCCGGCCGCCAAAGGACACGACGTCGCTTGTGCTGTGTTCCTCTGGGTGGACGACTACGCCGAAGAGAGAGCCTGTGCGACCCGAGGTGATGTTGCGGTCGAGGTAGTCCGTGACCCGCTGCACGCTGTCAAAGTACGTGCGGTTGCCGGTCACCTGCCAAAGCCTCGTGAACTCGAGGAGCAGACTGCCGACCTCGGCGAGGACAGGCGATCCGCCCCAAAGACCAGTCGACGCTTGGTTCTGCATTCGAATGCGGCCCACGGGTACTCCCGTGTTGGTGCCGAAAGCGGGCATGATCTGCTGACCGAGTTCTTCGGCTCGGTGCTTCATCAGCTCGTCGCCGGAGAGATCGTAAGCGGAGAGCAGGCCGCCGAGGTAGCGAATCGCCGTCTCGAAAACGGGGATTTGACCGTCGGCGCTGCCATAAGCAGAGCGACCGCCGCCGATCAGGTGAAAGTCGATGTCACGGACGTGTTGGCGCGCATAGTCGTACTCCTCTGGCAGGTCCATGATGAGGAGTGTGTCAAGCACATCCACAGGAGTGGCGCCCCAGCCCTGATCAATACAAAGGAAACGTGAGCGGACATGTGAGTGTATCTCGAGTCGGAGTAGGTCTACTCACGTTGAAGTTGTCATTGGGCTGAGCGCTGACCGGCTTGAGCTCGTCATGACCCCAGGCACGCGACTTGTAGCCTTCCCAGGCGTGCAAGAAGGCATTTCGGACAAGCCGTTGCCGCTCTCTCGCTACCTTCTCGGCCTCCGGATCGGCGCTGTTGCCAGAGTGGCGCGCCGGGTTGGAGAAGGGGAATTGAACGGTGGGCAGTGGCGGTGGCGGTGTCTCCGTCTTGCGCAAATCGGAAAGGGGGGGACGCCAGGTGTTCCAGGGAGGGGAGCGCCAGTCTTGCTGGACTGGCTGCATGTCCGCTCGCTCGTTGTCCTCGAAGGACGTCTTGCTGCCGTCCTTGGCTGGGTCCCAGATGTCCGACTTCCACATTTCGGCGGTGATTGTCGGAGGTGTGGTTGGCCTGGGCGGACGCTGACGCACCGGCTCCTTCTCGAGCACTGAGAGGAGGTGCTTTGAGATGACGCCGTGATGTGGGTTGCCGTCTGGATAGAGCGCATCCCAATTGGGTTGGCTGCCTCGGTATACGGCTGGGAAGGCCTCGGGCCCGAGGTGCTGGGATGCCTGAAGCGGTGCAAAGACCTGGATGACGTCTGGCGGAGTGGACGGTGCTGCTGCTGCCGGTTGTTTGGCGGGCACCGTGGGAGCCTGAGCAGCTCCTGGAGCGTCTGCGCCGACGTGAGCGCTGGGTGCGAGCTCGACGTTGGCGGGTGGCCCAGACGACGGCTTTTGCCAGGCTGTGATGAGGAGGAGGCAATCGTGAGCACAACAAGTTGCCAGCTGGTTGAAGGACAGGCGCCACTCACGGTAGTACGACTTGAGGGCGGCGATGCGCTCGTCGGAGAGAATGTCGGGGGTGAAGAAGTAGAGCTGGGCGAGGAGAAAGACGGAGAGGATGCTGACGATGATTGCGATCCTTCGGCGGGTGAAGAGGCTCGTGATGCGACTGCGACCCGACGTCGTCCTGTGGAAGCCGCCCGGGCCGTTGTGGGACGGCAGCGGCATGTACGAGATGTCGCTCGGCATGCTGGGCGAGACTCCCTCGTCGTTGGCTGAGCGCGACGGCACGGGCTTGCGAAGACGGAGAGTCGAAGTCGTCGGCGGTGGCTCGTTGACCGCTGCTGTTGCTGCTGCTGCCTGGCGCGCGCTCGTCGCACTGCCCGAGTCAGCACCCGCTGCCACTGCTGCTGCTGCCTCTGCGCTCGCTGTCGGTGCGTCTGGCGCCGCTGTGCGCACCACCTCGGCCCAGTGAGGAGGCGGTGGCTCTGGCGTCTCCAGATTGGCCAGCCGCTCTGCGATGCCAACCGGGGCGCGCCTCTGAGACGAGCGCTTCAAGGTGCGATGCTGCTGGCCGTCGAAGTCGATGAGGAGGACGCCGTCCTTGTCGATGAGGAAGGTGTGTGCACGCCGTGCTGAGCCTCGTCGTCGTCGTCGTCGTGGCGGAGGTCACCGCGTACTCCGAGGTGGAAGCCTTCCCCAGACGGCGCTGTCGAGGTGGAAGCGGGACCTGCCTCGCGTCGGGGTCCCGGCACTCCATCGCCACACCCTGTCGCGCATCTGTGCCCTCGCCGCTCTCCAAAAAAGGTGGAAGCGGGAGCTCATCGTCCTGACCTTTGCGCTCGCGACGGTCATCATCAAGGAGGAAGGAGTCCCTACCCATCCAAGGCAAGACACGATGCCGCGCGCACCCTCGTCGACAAAGAGCGGCAAGAAGGGCGCCCCATCGTCCAAGAAGGGCGGCACCTCCCTTGCAGCTGTCCGCCACGACCCCCTCCATGCCCAGCTCCGACACGACGAGCTCGTGGCCAAGTACGGAACCGTGTCAGCACCAGGCAGACGCCCGCACAAGAAGAGCGCCCCAGACGGGGATGACGAGGACGGCGCTCTCGACGGCGCGGGGACCAGGCCAGGCATGGTGACCGGCATCAAGTCGGGAGGAAGCCTGCAACGGAGCTCATACGTCGACCCAAGGCTATCGCGCAACATCCTCCGCCTCGCCCAAGAGCAGCAGGACGAGATGGAGCAAGAGCTCAACGGCGAGCAGGATGGCTCAGGAGGCGCGAACCCAGTCGCTTCGACGTCCAGAATGTCCACCGACCTCAAGCGACTGCGCAACAGCAGAGGTGACATGCCCGACGATGACGAAGACGACATGGACAGCCACGCCTCAGACGAGGACGAAGACGACCTCGTCGAGGGCGCAAACGGTGCAGACGAAGTCTACGAGGAGCTCGAAATCGACCCGTCCGATACCCAACTCCTCGCCCGTCTTGGCGGCGCGGGGCCAGGCGACGAGGATGAGCTCGACGGCGGCGCCAGACCAGGCGGTGGCGGAGGCGGAGGAGGCAGTCTCGCGGACATGATTATGGCCAAGATTGCAGAGGCGGACGAAGGCGGAGGGACAGTCAGCTTCAAGGCGGGCTCGTTGGACGCGCCTGGTGAGGCCGTGGAGCGACCCATGCCACCAGGCATCAACCCAAAGGTCATCGAGGTCTACACAAAGTGAGTACGGGCGAGCTACGCGTGCTCCATTCGACTCTTCACTCACGCCAGCCCTTGATCCACCAGAGTCGGAGAGCTCCTCTCGCGCTACAAGTCTGGCCCCCTCCCCAAAGCCTTCAAGATCATCCCATCCCTCCCCTCCTGGGAGACGGTCCTCTACATCACCAACCCAGCAACGTGGACCCCACACGCGACCTACGCCGCCACCAAGATCTTCGTCTCCAACCTCAAAGCCGCCCAGACACAGCGCTTCTTCGACCTCGTGCTGCTGGACAAGTTCCGGGACGAGATTCGGGATAAGGGCAAGACGAGCTATCAGATCTACGAGGCGCTCAAGAAGGGCCTGTACAAGCCTGCGGCCTTCTTCAAGGGGTTGCTGTTCCCGCTCTGCGAGGTGAGTCATGTGGGCGTGTCGCTCCCAAGGAGATATGCACCATCTTGCTCACGATGCGCCTGCCTGACGATGGGACATACAGAGCGGCACCCTCACCCTCAAAGAGGCCGCCATCCTCGCCTCCGTCCTCACAAAGGTGTCCATCCCCGTCCTCCACTCCGCCGCCGCCCTCCTCCGCCTGGCCGAGATGGAGTACACGGGCCCGACGTCGCTCCTCATCCGCGTGCTCCTCGACAAGAAGTACGCGCTGCCTTACAAGGTCGTCGACGCGCTCGTCTTCCACTTTCTCAAGTTTGCGCAGGAGGGGAGCGGCGTCGAGGTGGATCGGAGTGGGTTGGGCGATCGGCATGGCGGTGCAGGCTCGGGGGAGCGTCGAATGCCCGTATTGTGGCACCAGAGTCTTCTTGTCTTCGCCCAGCGGTGAGTCAGCCCTTTTCGCCAGCTGGTATCCTTACCCCACCTCGCTGACAAGGACCCTGCCAATCAACAGGTACAAGCAAGACCTCACACCCGACCAAAAAGCAGCCCTCGTCGACCTGCTCCGCGTCCAGCACCACCCCGGCATCTCGCCCGATATCCGGCGCGAGCTCACCTCGGGCGTGGCACGGGGCGAGATGCTCGAGGAGCCCATGGACGACGACGACGATGACGCCGACTCGTTGGGCGGCGTGTCGGACGTCATGTCTGTGTGAGGAATACAGGCGCGCACCGTCCGAGTTACCTGCATCAATGATACGACCCCCCGGCGGCCCCCCCGTCGCGTCTATCGTGAATAGTCGTGTTACAGTGAAAGCGAAGGATCCAGGGAGCTCTTGAAACAGGATCGGGTAAGGATGATGTCTTGATAGGTATCGCCTCCAGGTTGTGTTTCCTCCGGTAAGGACCTAGTCGAAGTTGGACGACTCGTTGGCGCCCATCGTGCTCCTGTCAAAGCTGGCCGAGCCCACAGCCCGCATCGACGACGTCCCTTCCGCCGTGAGATCAGCATTCGTCTCGTCATCGCTGTAATCGTCGTCGGCAGCGTCGTGGTCGTTGAAAGCAGCCGTACCCTTGGCGCGGCGCGCAAACGTCGGGGCGGGCGAGGAGTCGCTGAACCGGAGCGGGTCCATACGATCGTCGTACGGATCAGACGAGGGTGCACCGTTTCGGCGTACCGAGCCCGGCCCGCGCCTGATCCCTTCCTCCCTCTCTTCGTCCTCGTCGTCCTCCTCCTCAGCGACCGCATCCTCGTCCTCCGTCCAGATGGCAGTCTCGCCACCCGACAGGGCGCCGCCCAAGCCGCGTATCGTGCTCCCCGAGCTCGTGCTCGAGCCCGAGCGCTCGCGCGCCGCGTGGGACCCGCTGGTGGTCAGCATGGCATGCAAGCTGGCCCGCGGCGAGAGCATCGGGTCGCTGTGCGCCGACAGGGAGGGGAGCGAAGGCGTAGCCACGTTCGACCGCGTCGTCGAGAGGGACAGGCCCGACATGGCCTTGGCCGTCATGCCTCGTCCCCAGCTTTGAGTCCCCTGCGCGAAGAGGGGTGACGCGGAGATGGAACCGGCCAAGTTGTCCGTGCTCGCCGAGCGTCGAGTAGCCTTCCTCTTCGGGGAGTCCGCAGGCAGGGCATTGGGCTCAGTCGACGTGCTTGCCGCCCCGTTTCGGCTCCCACCATTGACAACATTGCCCACGCTTGAGGAGCCTGACCGGATCGAGATGCGCGTCGCCGCCGTGCTCGAAGCAGCCCGCACCCTCGCGGACGATTCCTGAGAGGGAGGCAAACCGGACTTGCGCAATGTCCGATTCGAGTAACGGGCGATGCTTGCAGACACATTCTCTGAATCGTGCTCACCCGAGTCCTGGGCGAGACGGTTATTGTGACGACGTGTAGGCTGCTGCGGGTCATCGTCGCCGGCCTCGTCAGAGGAGCCATGGTCACAGTGACCATCACCGCTTGGGCCGTTCCGACGTGTCTGCGAAGCTGCTGGTTCAGTCTTGGACCGCGATCGCACTGCTCGTTCGGGCCCATGGTCGACAGCAGCTTTGCGAACAAGGGATCGGACTTCTCCGTTTGTTGCAGGCTTTCGCATCTTGGTTACCAAGCTCGGCTCAGCGTAGCTGACCACCGCGGCCGATGAGCGACGCTTTGGACGAGAGCTGGTGAGGTCGAGCCCACCCGTCTCGTGAGCTTGGGTTGCAGAAGGCGACGATGAAGAGCCTGACTCTGTGGGTACGACAGTCGTCGAGCCCGACGAGCGGTCACAGTCCGTCTCTGGGCAGCCAGTCGCCACAGCGTCCGAGCCTTGCTTGGACATTGCGGCACTTGACGTCTTGCCACCTCGTCGGGCTGGGTCAACCGCGGTCGACTGGCCGTTCGACAAACATGGCGAACGCACGACGGGAGCAGCGCTTGAACCAGATGTGAAGCTCATGATGGAGGCGTCCGAGCTCGAGCTTCGGCTTCGCTGTCTGAGGGCCTGGCTGCCCTCCAGCCGTTGAAGATCATCCTGAGGACGAGATTTGGGTGCTGCGATTGCTGAAAGCCGCGTTGACAGGTTGTTGTTGAGCTTGGAGGTGCCGGTTGACAGCAGTCTTCGGCCATCGGAGGCAGCTGCTGCGCCTGCTCGCTGACTGCCCACGCTCCTTGAGCTGGCGTCAGGTGTAACAGCTGGCTTCCGCATCTTTGTGTTGAGCTTGGGCAGGACATAATTTACGCTTTGACGCGCACGCCGTGTGGGTCGTCCTTCTCCTGACGGCCCTTCTGTCGCGGGACCCTCGTCGTCGGCGCCCTGGTCGTCTCCACTCGAACTTTCATCTTCGCTGGCGCCGTCGCTCGTTGTTTCGTGGGCCACGGCTGGCGTTGCGTGACGACTCTGGCCTGAGACGGCCACTGAGCGGCTCGGCTGGCTTGGCAACGAAGATGCCATGCCCCTCGGGGTTGAGTGACCAGAGTCATTGCCGTGATCGGTGGTGCCGTTCTCGCATTCGCAGGGCGTACACTTGCATCCTTGTCCATGCTGGCGAGTGCCTGTCTGGGAACAGATGTGGGTGTTGGCCGTGCAAATAGCAGAGTCCTCGCTCCGACTACGGACTCGAGCAGTCCGGGAAGGCTCCATGATCAGCCTGCGCTTCCGTGACGACGGCACAGTTGCAAAGCGATCCGACCTTGACGACTCGTCTGTAGCAAGAGTGGGCACGGTGAGCCGGAAGGTAGGCAAGGGGTTTTGGCCTGGCTCTGCACAAAAGCTTACCTGATGGTGATAGGGAAAGCGAGTCCCTCAGCATTGGAGTGTCCACATGCTCGTGTATCCGGTTCGCCTTTTCAGTGACAACTTCCGTAGCACAATCGATGCCTGACCGTGACTCGATGCTGGTCGTGACTTGGGAGGTACTGACTTGGACAGTGTGCGTGTTTGACTGGTCAGAGAGAGCCTGTCGAACATTCTGTTCGACGACAATGCTGGTGGTCGAAGTCGTTGACCCAGGGGATGTCGCACCGACTATGGAAGGTCGACTGGTCGAGCTTGACAGTGAAGAGCTCACCGAGGTCAGGAGCTCTGATGTGCGCCCCTGCATTCGTCTACGCGCTTGGGGTCTGATAAGACCAGGGCCGAGTTCGGCGCCGCCGATGAGTGAGCGTCGCGCTTGTCCATGCCCGCTCGACGCCGGTCTTGAAGGCTCTGGCTCCGATGCGCCGACGCTCCAAGTAGCACTGTCCGAGCGTGACAGTCCCGGACGGCTTGACGCTCGAATGGTCTGGAAGATGTTTGGCCCGCCTTCCTCGACACCGTCGATTCGAATGTTGAGTCCGGCCAGCGTAGCAGAAGTGCCGATAGGGAATTGGAGTGGCAAGCTGATGGGGAGATCGAGGTCCGGGGTACGAACGGGTGAAGGTGCGCTGGATACGTCGGTGACCGTGGGCGACGGCAGAGGGGGGTACAGGACATTGGCTTGATCTTCCCTCTGACCTTCATCGAAGACTGCTTGGGGGGAGCGCCTCGGCGACCCGACCAGCACGGGCGTGCTGACCTCTTCTTGGACTCTGCCCAGGCTTTGGACATGCTGTTGAGCAACGCGCCGTACCACGCCTGCTGGGAGATTGGAAGCGTCCACTCTGACAACGTTCCCTCGTGCCTCCTTCGGTGGTGCAGGTAGTTCAGGTAACTGGGTACGGACCTGTCGAGCCGTGTTCTTGTACGCCTCGCCGTCCACGCCTCTGCGTCGGTCGTGCACAGTGGTGGATAAGAAGTTGAATGCCACTTCGAAGCATGCAAGCTGGTGCTCGAGGTCGAGAGCCCGTGCCTCGGCCCTTGTCTTTGCCGCGGCTTGTTGGACGACCCTCTCCTCCAGGTCGGAGACGGAGTTCTCAAGCTGTCTGATGCGAGCTTGTGCAAAAGCATTGGTCCTGGTGAGGTCTCGATTCTGCACCATCATCGTCTTCTTGACTGTGAACGCTCCCGAAGAGTCTGAGCAACATCATTGGACTCCAACCAGGTCGCGCAGGCAACTCACAATTGTCGAACTCGTCGAGCAGCTGCTGCACAGCGAGATCAGCTATGCCTGTCCCTCCATTGCCTTGAAGAGAAAGGCGCTGTTCTTGACGAGTGACGGGCATGCTGTGCTTGGGCCCAGCGCTTCAAAGCCTTGGCTATCGTTTCTGACGGCGACACGGCGGCGTGAGAATGACCAGCTGCGTCCCTTGCACGCGGTACACCGAATGCACACGGTGCGCCGTCGCTCAGCGAGGTCAAATGTATGCTGAGCTGTACTACTGTAGCAGACGGCGACGTCCTGAGCGAAGACCAGCTCGATCCTTGGAAGTAGATGGCCTTGTCTCCCCTGCTGGCGTCACTGACCGCAGTACTGGCCAGCTTGGGAGGTGCCGCCCAGCAGCTGCGATGGCCTCCGTGCCTGCGATGACGATGATGGCCAGCCCCACTGCTTGCTCGGTCTTGATGCCCGCCTGCCTTGCGCTCGTCGTCGGCGTTGATGCCGTCGTCGTTGTTGTTGTTGTTGTTGTTGTGGACGCCGCTTGCGAAGGTCCAGCGAGTAAGCTTGGACGGCGGTGTTGATGTCTCGCTTTGACTTCGGCCGAGGCGCGTCCCCATCGCGTCCTGGTTTGGCGGTCACGTGAGTCCAGCAGGTATCGCGACGCCCCCAGGTTCCCCCAACGCGATGCGCGACGGCGTTCTCGAGACGGGCGCGAGGTGCACAGTCCAGCACGACGGCGAGCCGCTGCCCGACATCGACGACGACGACGACGACGACGACGCTGATGATGTCGTCGACGCTCATCTCGACGAGCTGCTGGCGGTAGCAACACACGGCGCTCCCCTCCAAGCCCGCGCTCAGCATGGCCGACACCGCCCTCGTCCCCCAGCCCGTCTTTGTCGGCACCGCCCGCTCGACGCACAGCACAGGCGACGATGCCTCCTCGTCTGCCAGCTCGTCGCGCGATGTCTTCACGCTCGACATTGGCGGCGGTGCGCGACGCGCGCTCAAGGTCTACGTGCTCGAGGCACCAAGGCATGCGCACGGGGCGCTCACCTTCAACCGTACCATCTTCCTCACCAAGATGATCAAGCACGGCGCCCAGGTCGAGTCGTCGCACTATCGCGCAGACATCTGCGTCTACCATCCCGACGCTACAGATTCGGAGATCCGCTACCTGTGCAAGCGGGCAGTCACCCTGCGGCAGCCGGTCGATGTCGTCCATCCTGACTGGGCCGACGAGTGCATCAAGGCTGGCGAATTGCTCAGCGGCAAGGACCCACGGTGGAACTGCTTCACCCGGTGCAACATCGATCAAGAACAGCTCGTCAGCCAGAGTGGGCCGGGACTGATGCAGGGCGCGCAACACAAGCCGACGAATGGCTATTCGTGAGTAGATGCGCTGAGGATATCATACGTCGCAGTTTATCACATTGACATTGGCATCGGCTTCTTCTCAGGCGCAACAAGTTCTCCAATGAGGACCGCGAAATGATCCTCGAGTACATGAGCGAGAACCCCGACATGTCGCCCATGGGCCGCAAGATTGGCGAGGCGCTTGCGAAGCTGAACCCGCGCCACAGCTCGACCTCCTATCAAACGTGGATTTCCCAAAACTACTCCACCGGGTTCTGCCTGAAGCGCAAGATTGAAAAGCTACGACTCAGCAAGGCAAGAAGTTCACGCACCGGTGGGCAGCCAGCACTCGATGCGAAGTACGACTCGTCGTCTGCTGAGGTGGTTCGGGAGGGCCATAACCAAGTCTCGTCCGCCGCGCGCACTGCCGACAGATCCAGCTCTGAGCGCAACGAAGCTGAAAGCTCAAGAGCCACCCACTGGGCCGGAAGTCGACAAGGGCCACTAGCATTACAGGCTCGAACGTTACCAGAAGCTAGTCCATCTGGTCCACACCGATCAATGATCGACATGCTTCAAGCGCATCGATATCAAACGTCGAACGTGAGGGACGCACCGCTGAAGATGGGTACCAACTCTGGGGATGCCTCACGGGCTGCGAGTATACAAGGGCAGAGCGGTGCTCAGCCACCGCCCACTGTTGAGCCAACGTCGTCTTTTGATGTTCGAAGTTCGTCAAATTCGGACGGAGCAGGGGCCAGCGCGGGGCCTTCGGCAGCAGATGGCTCCCTTGCCACGTCCAGCGACGAGGACGAGGCCATTTTCACAGGCTCGACCAACAGCTTGACAGCATCACTACCCCTGCGGACAACTCAGAGCGAACAGAACCCGTCCACGCAACGCCGGCGCGCAAATCCAGTTCCGCTGACATTCGTCAGCCAAAGTACGCAAGCCTACGGAAATGGCGCATTGCTTCCTCAAGCTGATGGAGCGCACGCGAGCATCCCCGCGCCTGACATCGATGCTGCAGAGCGCCGAGTTGCGAGTATTGCCCAATCCGTGACAACTCAGTTGGTCGAGTCCGACCAGGTCGGGGAGCCCTCGACAGGACAACGGCAACGAAGCGCTAGCTCGAATCGCGTCCAAGAGGAGCAAGACAAAAAGGAGGAGCGCGAAGTGGATTTACAGACCGAGAGCGTAGGGGATGGGCCAGGAGCGCTGGCTCCTGCGACCGATGCAACTCCAAGGGCAGGGTGAGTAGCCATGATCGTCCACGACAGCACGAGGTTCCTGTCTCACTCATGAAATCTCCTAGCAGAGATGTTCTCGGCGAATTCGAAGCGCAAGGATCAGCGGACAGTCGCCTCATGACGGCGATGGACAGTGATCCTACTGAAGAAGCAGATATGTCTTCAAGCGCAGAGCGGTCAGCAAGCAACAGTCCATCGCGCGAGGATGGCATTGTATCTGCGCCAAGCCAAATCCGGCCGGATGATCAGAAGCTGTTGGCACCTGGCAAGTGGCCACGACGGGCAGAGAGCGGTGCGTCGTCGACATCGGCATACACACTCGCTCCTGAAGATCCGCTGCCGGTGCGACCACCTACATCATCTTCCCTGATGCCGCCACCACCTCGGCCAATCTCAGCGTCAAGAACACCCGAGAATCAAGTCAGTCGAGGCGGGCCCGTACGCTCGCCTGCGTCCGCCATCGCGACGTCTAGCTTGGCTGCATCAGGCTCGGCACCGGGCCCACATGCCGGAGAACAGCTCGATTGGCAACGGGCTCAAGCATTGGGACCCGAAGCGGTACAAGCCTATGAGGAGCAACTCTTCGAAGGCGCTTCTCAGGTCGATATTCCGGACGGCGACGTCGACGAGGACTCTGCGACAAATCCAGCGGCGAGTGCAACTTTGAATTCCTCTCAAATACGATCTCAAGCTACAAACAGAGTTCAAAGTAGAACGGAAGAAGCAGTCGGCGCGCCAATCATCGCCGCTCCCGCGGAACCCGTCACTCGTCTGGACAGAGAACTGTCTCCGGCCGAGGAAGCATCGCCAGACGAAGATGGCATCTTCGCCGGCGCAGATCAAGTCCAAGTTCCAGAAGACGATGGTGCCGATGAGGAGGTCGACGAGGTCGCCGAGGACGACCTAAATGCCGACGAGACAAGCATCTTCGCAGGGGCTGACCAAGTACAAGTCCCTGTCGATGACATGCAGGAAGACGAGGAGCCTCAGGACGAGAACCAAAGCGATGAGGGCGACCTTTTCGCCCACAAGAGCGTGCAACCACGAGCTTCAGCTTCTCAAGCCTCTGAGAGCCGCGACGGTTCTGCCGAGCCTGAAGAGCCAGTATCCAAAGCACCACCACCTGCCGAGCCAGAAGAAGAGTCCGCAAGTCAAGCCGCCGTTGCCGATGAGGATGGCCCTCTCTTTCTTGGCGACAACGACGTCGAAAGCGACGCCGAGCGTATCACGAAAAGTCCCGAACCCCGCGCGGCTGTACGACCGCCCAGCCCCTCGCCTCTGGCCAGCACGCCGCTGGCTATGCGTACCCGCGCATCGAAGAAGCGGGCGCAGCCAAAAGGAAAGGACGTGGATCGTACTGCAAAGAAGCGGCCACGCCACAGCGATGACGAAGATTCGGAGGAGGAAGAGGTCATCCAGAGTCCTCGCCGGCCACGGCCAATGAGGACAACGGTCAAGCAAGTCGCAGTGCCTCGCTCAAGAGCCAAGGACCTGGCACCGGAGCGACCACCGGCCAAGGAAGTCTCAGCAGAGCGGGCCCCAGTCCAGAAAGCGAGACGCTACAACACTGTGGGCATGGGGCCGGCGCCAGAAACAGCCCGCCGGCCCGAGGCGACGACGTCGAAGTCAACTCTGCGGCCGCAAGCGGCGGTGAGGGAGGTGGGCGATGCGGCTGGGACTCGTTCACGCCCGGCGGCTGCGCCAAACGCCGAGGCAGGGCCAAGTCGGGCAAGGAACAGCGTGCTTGTTGAACAGGAGGGCCTTCCTGACCCGCGGGTATCAGCCCAAGTCTCAAGGACCGAGCGCAGCCGCGCATCGCACTCCTTCTCGACACGCGAGCCGCCCACGTCAGCTCCCCAGCGACGCTTCTCGCGCACAGTCAGCACGTCGAGCCTGGGCGGGGCGGGCAATACGAGCGCAAACTCGATCCGCAGGATCCGCTCCGTCGTCATCGAGTCGGAGACCCGGGCGGCCATGTACCAACTCCTGCTCGACTTTGGCTTGACCAAGCCTCAGCAGCTCGAGGTGTACTTCCGCAGCGTGGCGGCCGCCGCTGCCGCCGCCAAGGCCTCCAACGGCGGTGCGCCTGACCTGTCGGGGCACGCTACGGACGAAGACGCACAGGGCGCAGCGGCGCTGAGCAGCATTGCCGCCTGCCGGCGCGAGCTGGAGCGCCACTACGCCGAGCTACAGCGGCGCTTCGACTTCTCCTTTGAGCACGTCGTGGGCACGGTGCGCGAGTGCGATGGCGACTTCAAGCAGGTCGTTGCGCAGCTTGCGCTCGAGCGGCGGGTGATTGATGGTGTGGTGCGCAAGACGAGCAGCCGGGTGCTTTGACCTGGGCGTCGTCTGCGCTGGGCTGGCCTTCTTCAGTGCGACCGTGTTGCTGATACCCCCCATCTACCTCGCCCTCAAGTCCGAGTCGATACGATACGGGCAAGCGATCCGTCCTTCCTTCCCCGCCCTTCTTGCTCCCATCCCTCGCCCAGCGAAACGGTTGTACTTCATCGAGCCCCTCCTAGTTCAGCACAGCATTCGCACGCGCTACGCTCGCAAAGGCAGCATGCACTCTTCCCTCCCTGCTGTACGTTCTTGGCAAAGGTGGGATCGGTCGAGGTAGGGAGGAAAGCAAAAGGAGAGAGGGAGAGAGAGAAGATGGTGATACAGCTTGTCGCAGGGGAGGAGGAGGAGATTGAGGAGGAAGAGAGCAAGGTAGCAGGCGCACATTGGACTGAGAGGGACCTTACAGTAGGCAGCAGAGTGGAGAGAGGAAGGTACATACACTGTGTGAGAAGGGAGGCTCGCGGGAAGTCGAGTGATATGTCGGGCTCCGCGTTGCTTGTGCGTGGCGGAGATGTGCGATACGCTCGTCGTTCAGGGTCGAAGAGAGGTTGCTTCGATGATGCCTTGGCGCTGGGTCGGCCCCTTGACCGGATAGACCATCGTGGCCGTCGTAGAAGCGTACTTGTTCGTCGCTACATCACCGCAGCTCGAACGACCCGCCCGGCCGCTCGGGCACGTATCGCAGCGAGATCTGCTGGAACCTGTAGGAGAAAGCATCACATCAGCGCGTCAGTAAGAGTGCCAGCGCAGGAGGAGGAGGAAGGGAGAGGGGTCGTCCACTCACGGCTCGCTGTGCTCCGAGAAGTAGTAGCCCACACACCGACCGACCAGGGGCTCGGGCGCCGCCTTGCGAGGGGACGATCCCTTCGAAGCGCCCGCGCGAGTCGAAGAAGGCGTGGAGTCGATCCGAGGGGCGCCGCTCGTCGAGTTGGTACCCTCCTCCGCGTCCCTGTACTCTTCGTCGACGTCTTCATCCTCGTCCTCCTCCTGGATGCGATTCGGGTTCGAGGTGGAGGACGCGGTCGCAGCGGCAGCGGCAGCGGCAGCTGCTGCCGCCGCTGCCGCTCGCTGGCGTGATCCCTGCGCCATCGTGACCTCCAGCAAGCCGCGACTGCTCGGCCGCGTCGTCGCGCCGCCATTGGCAGCCCCTTGGCTCCGAGCCGTCGTAGGCTCCACGGAGCGTGGGCCGGTCCGCGTGATGCCGTTCCCCGGCGGCATCGTGAAGGACGTGGTCGTAGCGGCGAGGGGAGGATCGCACACCGCGTCCGCGCTATCTCCTCCTTCTCCGCCTTGCATCGCGTCCGCTGCGACGTCGTCCGGATTGGACGAACTGGCACCGCTCCGACCGCTCTCTGGCTCGAACTCGGTCTCGCCCTCCGCCTCGACCTCCATCTCGGTGACCTCAAGCCACGCCGTACCGTCCTCCGCCACCGTACGTGACGACGAATACGTCCTCCGGACCCGACCATCGGGCGCAGCGCCGCCGTTCCGTCCGGCACCGTCGACACGCTCAGGCTGAGCCTGAGCCGAAGGTTGAGGTTGGGGCTGGCTAGGCACCAAGCCCGCAGCCGTCGCAGACAAGCTGCCCGCGCGAGCCACACGCGCAGCGGCGGCGGCCGCCGCCAACGAGCTCTCCGCCACCCAGTTGTTGGGCGAAAGCCGGAGGCCAAGCTCCGCGATCGAGCCTTGAGACGCCCAGTGGTACGGCTCCCCTCCTCCTCCTCCGGCGACGCTCGAGCGTGCACTCGCACCAGCAGGCGTAGCCCCCATCGCCAACGCGTCCGCAGGCAATTCGACCGATCGTCGAAGATGCGCAGCCGCCGCCGCCGCCGCCGCCGCGGCCGTCGAGGACGTGGCGGGGTTCCACGACGGACTGTAGGCGGAGGGCACGCGCCCCGAGGCCGAGTTCATGATCGCCGCTGCCATTTGCGCCACGCTCGGCGTGCCGGTCGCCCCTGCCCACGTCGGCGGGAGGGGCGCGGGAAGATGGTTGGACGTGGGGGCCGAGCCGATGCTGGTCGCTCCTGCGCGGAAGCGGCTGGTGGGTAGCTGCCGCGTGTTCGTCGGTGGCGTCGCCGTCTCGAGTCTGGGTAAGGGCAGGACGGGGTCCGCACCCTCCGGATCGAGCGCCAAACATACGTAGTAGAATCCTGGTGGCGAGGACGACAATTCGTCAGCGACCGGATCGCATGCCCTACGGAGCCGATTCAACAAGCACTCACCATCGTACGAAGCGCCCTTCACGTTCTCGACGCGATGGTCGGGCACGAGGAAGCGCTCCTTCCAACGCATAAAGACGTATGGCTTGTTCATGTGGTCGAATCGCATGTCAGGCTTGTCCAGGAACTTGCGCAAAGGCCGGAAGGGCGCAAACCGACCCTGTCGGAATACTCATGTCAGTGTCAAGAAGGGGCAGAATACGCAATCAGGATCTCATGCTCACCCAATGCTTGGCATCGTGTGTCTCCGACGCGCCCCACTTGCCCGTGATGAAGCCATGCTTGGAGCCAATGATCTCAGCGTCGAAGAAGGTGATGAGTTCGGGCCAGTCCTCGGTCAGGCCGCGAATGTTGATGGTGCCACAGACGTGGGATGCTTCCAGGTCGACATGCTGAAATGTCAAGGAGAATGGTTTCAGTAAGGACAGCGCAAGCCGTGAAAAAGGGAGGCGGACGCGTAGAAACTCACCGTGAAAATGACCGTCACGTCGTAGCTATTCTTGTCGGACGTCTGAGTACCTTCAAACCGAGCGCCCGCATGCAGACACCCTCGCGACGTGGGCAGCTTGCGGATGTAGGTCAAGTCCTGCAGCGGGTCCGGCCGGCCCGGGTCGAAGAAGGACAGCGATCGCGTTTTGGACGACTTGGACGCGAGCTTGGCCCCGTCTGCCGTCGTCGTCGTCGTCGCCGCCGCCGCTGCTGCCGCTGCCGACGTGGTCGCGTACGGTCGACAGAGGGCAGGGATGAGATGAGTGGCGGGACTCAAGCTACCCAGTTCTGCATGGGCACCAATGGTAAGTGACCCGCGCGAAGGCCTCATAGGCTGCTTGCCAAATGCTCGCGCACTGGGACGCGATGGGCCCGAGCCGGCTTTGGGGTCCATCTCGATGGGCTCTTGCGACGGTGCAGGGTCCGGGGCGCGGTGTGGGCGGGTTGAGAGGCGGTGGCGCGTCATGAGATGCGGGCTAAAGGTGGATACGTCTGCGGCGTCGTCCGAGGGCCGAGCCGACGTCGTCGCTGAGGCTGTCTGCGGCTGGTGGTCGACGCTCATCGCAACGTCTGCGGGTGGGCTGGCTTGATGCTGTGAAGTCGGTGAGGGATCGCGCTGGCCGTCTGCTGACGTTGCGGTCCGGTAAGAGTCTGAGGTAGAGGCGAGTGCGGCCTCCGTCGAGCCTGGACCGAGCCGTGTCAACGATGCCGGAGCTGCTGAAGCCCGCTCGCCGTCTTGCTGGGCTTGGGTGCTATCCAAGGTGATGTCCATCTCCGCATAGGTGGACCGGCTCGACCCTGTGCCCGCCGCGGCAAGATGGCCATCTTGGGAACTGGACCCGCCACCGAGGAAGGCATGCCGACACGCTCCACAGAGGAGCAACCCGGCCGACGTCGGGGCCTCAGCAGGGCCAGGCGCCACCACGACAGGCGGCGCGGGCGTATCCCGACTGCTCCCAATCAAGAGACTCGACGCGGTCGAGGGGCCAAACTCGGACGAGGTGGGGACGGGCGTGTCGCACGCGGCGCAGTACTTGAACGACGACGATGACGACGAGGAGCCTGACGCGTGGCTCTGCGCGTCACTTGCTTGTCCAGACACGGCCGCGGCCGCGGGTGGCGGTGCGAGGGCAGTGGACGAGGCGTGCAACGTGGGCGAGAGGGCTGGGTTGACCACGACGATGACGGGGTGGTGGTGGTGACGCGTGCCATCGTCCATGGCGGTGCCGCTGCCGCTCCCACGCGCTGCGCTCGCTGTGGCGCTGTTCCCTGCCGCTGCCGTGTTGGGCGGGGGTGTTGTCATGGACGGGCCGGGCGACATGGCTGACGTGACGGCGCCGTCTCGCGGGTATCGATGCTGTACACCGCGTCTCGGGTTCGCTGCCAGATGCTGGTTCGCGATGGCCCGGCGTGGACGCGACGCGCCTCTGTACAGCGACACGTACTCCGCTGCGCGTGTGCCGCGTGCTGGCGTCCTGGGCTGCCTTGTGCTGGAGGGCTGCGCGTACGCTGTCGATGCCGTGCGCGGCGTGGTCGACGTCGAGCTCCGTCGTGTTGATCGCGAGCTCGGCCTCATCTCACTCACTGCCTGGGCGTGCCCCCCTCTCCGCTCTCGGCCGCCCCAAGATAGGCGCGCCGCGTCATACGAGCGGGCCAACTCGTACCGTTTCGGTACCGTTCACATCCTGGGTACCTCCTCCTCAGCGAGCCAATACACCAACAGCAACAACGCAGGACAGTCTACGATTCACCCAGCACATCGCTCAGCTTGGTGCTCGCACTGCCCCGGCTCAGCGGCTTGCGCTGCGTCTCCGACGGCGCCCACCCAATCATGTACACAATGTCAAACGTAGCAGGCACGCCTTCCTCCGCCGCCGCAGCCGCGTCCGTCTTGTGCCCGTCCTCATCCACCAGCTCGGCCTGCCCACTGCCGACGTCGTGCACTTGGCCGTCGGGCGTCCGGAACTTGCGCGGGCCCGTCTTGTGCAGCGCCTCGTAGATGGCCACGCTCGCCAGCAGCGTATCGCGCTTGAGCATCGTCCGTCGGCCCATCACCGCGTTCGACTCGCCCATCTGGCGCAGATCGGCCATCAGCTCCATGCTGGACGGGTACCGCACCGTCAGCTCGTCGACATCAATCGTGGGGAGCGTAAAGCCAGCCCGAGTCAAGAGCGAGGCCATGTCGCGTGAGTCTGTGGGAGAACGGTCAGCCCTCTTTCTCCACTTTGTAAGAGAGGGCACGGAGAGCATACTCACCAGCCATGGGACTGACCCGTGGACTGAGTCCGCCCTCGCGCTCCAGCTCGGCCACCTGAAGACTCGTCCGAAGCTCAAAGAGGGTGTCGCCACCCGCCATCGCACCAATAAAGCATCCGTCCGGCTTGAGCATTCGACGGAGCTGAATCAGCGTGCCGAGCAAGTCGTTCGTCCAGTGGAGACCGCCACCTGAGACGATCATGTCTGCGCCGCCCACCTCGAGATGCGGAGACAGGCTTGCGGCCTGCGCGGGGTTCTCCTCGTCGACCAGGATGCGTTCCGTTTCGACTGAATAAGTCGAGGGAGGAACAAGACTGTTCAGTGGGCAGGCTCGCGATGATGGCGAAGGATGGAAGGCTCACATGGAAACTCGTTGTCCAGATGCACGTCCCTATAGAGCGCCGCCTCTGCAAGGAAGTCAAAGGTCAATCTATGTCCCTGATCAAGGAGTCTGCATAGACCAAGAAGACACTCACCCGAGCTGTCGCAGAGAATGACCTTTTGCAAGCCCATACGCTCGGGATCGAGAAACTGGCGCAGCACGCCGGGCCCACTCCCCCAATCGACGAGGACGCCCGTCTGGCGCTTGACGTCCTTGACGCGCTCTCCGATGCTCTCTGCGACCATGTCGCGGACGTAGTCGACCTGCTGGGAGGCGGGAGCGGGTGCGCCAAAGGCGCGGTTGCGCTGGGCTTGCTTGGCGGCGCGGTCGAAGAGCTGTGGTGGGGCGGGTGCGGTGCCGGGCGGTGACTCGGGTGGGGCTGTAGCAGAGGCGTAGCTCCTTTGCGCTTGTGTCCTGTGCGACTGTGCCCGTGCCGGCGACGACGAGGAGCTTCCTTCGCCGAAGGCAGCGACCGTGGCACCGAGATGGAGACGACCCGCTTTGGCGTGGTAGCATCGCGCGCACGGTGCAGTCCACGACGCGGACGACGCTGCCTGCTTTGCGAGCCGTGCTGGCAGCGCGCCAGCGATTCTTGTGGCAGTCATTGCGAGGGTGAGGGGTAGGGAGCTGGCAAAGGTGGTGGCCGTGCGTGAGATCGAGCACGGTGCTGAGTGCTGACCGAAGGATCGTCGTTACCCAGCCGTTCTGGCATTCATTGGTATCCGTTCTGGATTGCCGTGGTACGGTACGAGCGCAACACGGTCTCGCGAGATAAGGCGAGGCGGCGCCGGCGCCGCGTGATGATGATGAGCTGAGACGGTCGGAGCTGCGATGCGGGACAGACGAGGTTCCACATCATCCCGGTGCTCATCATCGACGACGACGAGGACGGCGACGACGAGGCCCAGCACCGCATCATCAGCCTCAGCCTCAGCCTCAGCCTGCTGCTGCTGGACGCGGTCTGCTCCGCAAGACTGAGCACTCACACGAAGCAGCGCGGCCGGTCCGACGTTTCTCGCCACGACACCGACCAGCGTTGCCTCCGTACGGCCATCGACCCCTTCAGCATCGCACATCGTCCAGCACCGCGCCGTGGCTGCATTTATACACAGTCGCTCTCCTTCTCAAGCACCGAAGCCGCCCCTCTCAGCCAGCCAGCCAGCCAGCCAGCCAGCCCCAGCAAGTGCAGCTATGGCGACGACATCCTCGCAGTGAGTAGCGTACAGCACCAAAGACGCCAGACAGGGGCTGACAGCGGTACTCCCTCAGCAACCGCAAGTCGTCGGCCGTCAAGCGCATCCTCTCCGAGGCCAAGGAGCTCGCAGCCGACCCGTCGACAGAGTACGCGGCACAGCCCCTCGAGTCCAACATCTTCGAGTGGCACTTCACCTTGCGCGGGCCACAGCAGTCCGAATTCGAACACGGCCTCTACCACGGACGCATCCTCCTCCCGCCCGAATACCCCTTCCGCCCACCCAACCTCATGGTCCTCACCCCCAACGGGCGATGGGAGCTCAACAAGAAGATCTGTCTCTCCTTCACCGGCTTCCACGAGGAGAGCTGGCAGCCCGCGTGGGGCATTCGCACCGCCTTGCTCGGCATGCAGAGCCTCATGGCAGCCCGCGCCCAGGCAGCCGTCGGCATCGGCGCACTCGACTACCCCGAGGAGGAGCGCAAGCGGCTTGCCCTCAAGAGTAAAGACTGGACATGCCCCACCTGCGCCGCGACGTGCGCAGAAATGCTCGGGTCCGCCGAGCGGCCACAAATGACCGAGGGTGGCAAGGCCGCTTCCCGAACCGGCGAAGAGCTGCCAGAAGGTCTCGTCGTGGACGCGGGCGCAGAAGCACGCAAGGCAGAGGCACTCAATGCAGAACAGTCCTCCTCGTCTGCACAAGAGGCAGCAGTGAGTGACGTGCTCACGCCTTCCAACTCGGCATCGTCCATGTCGACGTCGACGACAACGACGGACGAATGCCCGGCGTCCCCGGACCTCTGGGGTACCTCGACGCCGCAGGTGCAAGAAGACATGACACCGCATCAGGTCATCACTGCTGCCGGCCCAGCCATGCACCACCAGCCTCGCAATGTCGGCATCGGCATCGACACCTCCTCATCAGGTGGCAGCGCCATCGGCGGCGCTCGCCCACCCACGGGACGTCTGGGCAGCGGCAACGGCGTCGGCGGCGCCAGCGGCGGCTCCACCTTCCGCTCCGGCGCCAACCACCTCCCACACCATCACGCTGCGCAGCACCACGACGCCTACGCGCTCGGGGCGGGCACGACGGCCACGGCGGCGACCCGTCTCTCGGCCGAGGTGATCGGCCGAGCTCCGCGGGGGCATCAACATCAACATCAACATCATTACCAACATCAAGCTGCGACGCCGGCCTCTACCAACGCGTCTACGCGCTCGTCCGCGTCCTCGGGGTCCCGGAGTGGCGGAGGCGGTGGCATCGCCACCGGCGACGTTGCCAGTCCTCTCCCTGTTCGGGACGAGGCTGCCACTCAAGCCAATGCCACTCCCGTTGGACCCAGGACCGGGCTGGACGAGCGACCGGACGGCACGGCGACGACGGGGGCGGCGGTGTCTGCGGGTGGGACGACGACTCCTGGCGCGGCCACGGCTACCGCTACCGCCGCGGCTGCCGAGCCCGCCCTCGCACTCGTCGACCGCTGCATTGCGCTGTTGACCGTGCTGATTGGCGTCCTCCTCCTCCGCATGGTCGTTCTTTAGACCCTGCCACCCACCCTACACGCCCACTCCAAGCTCTCCCGTTACGATCTCGCGGTGGCGATTCGATAGAAGACCCGGCCCAAGCCCAGGCTCTCTCTCTCTCCTCTCTGCGTTCCTCCCATCTTTGAACAGTTGCGTACCGCGTCTGGCTTGGGCTCGTCGGGCTCGCTCTCAGCTTTGCCCATCGCCCGAGCCTCGTGCCCAACCTCTCCCTCGTCGTTGTCCAGCTCCTCGTCCGTTATCATGTTGTCCTTGTCTCGCTTCTGTCCCCGCCCTCATCCTGTACTTCCAAACGCTGTCATCCTAGTCCCCAGCCCCTGAGCCCCTGAGCCTCTCTTCTCCGTCGACTGGCTCTCGTGCGAGCTGTAATGCGATAGAATCGATTGATCTTGGCTTCGAGCTCGGAGTCGTGGGCGAGGGAAGGGAAGGGAGCAAGGCCTATGTCGTTCCCGGCCCCTTGACCGTCCGTCCTCCAAGCAAGATGCCGCTGGGAGATCGGAAGGGCGTATTCCCACCACCCGCCACCCCGCCCGCAGCCGAGCTCCTCCCACTGAGCGCGCCACTCGCCGAGGACCCACTCGCCAACCCCCCCGCCAACGCCCCGGCACTCAACCCGCCGAGCGTCTGCCCGTCGGACCCGCTCGTGCCGGGCGGTACGACGTCGCTCAGTCTGCGCTCGCCCAGCTTGAGCGTCGTCCAGCGTATGACGCGCGGGTCGGCGCGCAGGCGCGAGGAGAGGGTGGAGAGGACGCGCGGGTTGGTGTCGAAGTGGAGGAGGAAGTAGCTTGTACGGGGAGAAGGGGTGGGTCAGTGTTGGGTCCTCGTCTTGGGGAGGTGATGGGAGAAGGAGAGGGACTTACTCGCCGTCTTCGTGGTACTGCTGATGCCGCCTTGTGCGCTGTGGGAGGGTACGCCTGCCCCAGTACTGCATCCCTCGTACGGCGCCGCCATTGGTGAGGATGAGCTGTGAGGTGGACCGGACGAGGTCCCGCAGTGGTGCCTGTTGGCAATCAAGCAGCGAGGTCAGCGAAGGGAGGGCCAGAGCCAGGGCCAGGACAAGCCATGCGTACCGCTTCGAGGGACGAGGCTGCGATGCAGAAGAGCTCGTACAGTCTGTGAGAAGTAAGGACGAGGTGTCAGTATGGACGGCGTGCTAATGTCCTCGAGCCGCGTGCTGTACTCACGGCATGGCTGAGAAGGCTGTACCAAGCGCTGCTGTTCTCCGAAAGGCCACGGCTGTGCTGGTTGCAATGTCGCCTTGCCGATGCCGTCGTTGACCTCGTCGACGTCGTCCGCAACCTCGAGCAGCCCATCCTCGTCGGGGAAGAAGTGGGAGGTGGTGGTATGCCACCGTCGCATAGGAACAACTGGGCGTACCGGTACGCTTCCTCACCTCAGCGTGCCCGCCACAGATGGGCGCGCTGCTGCTACACACCAACACGCGGCAGCAAGGACGAGGCCAGCAGCAGCAGCAGCAGCAGCGATGAATCTGTCCTCGGCCATCGCAGGGCTCAGCGCAGGCGGCGGCAGCGCCGGCGATGTGTTTGCCAGCCTCGACCTCGCGCCGGCCACGGTGAGCCTGCCGCTGTACTACGCCGACCGGGACAGCCTGCTGCCGTTCCTCTCGGACAAGCACCTCTCCCTGCTCGCGCCCATCGTCATCTACTGGACCGTCTCCCTCGCCTACCACGCCCTCGACGTGCTCGCCCTGCCCTTCTTCGAGCGCTACCGCCTCCACGAGGCCGAGGAGGTCACCAAGCGCAACCGCGTCAGCGTCGCCACCGTCGTCAGGATGGTGCTCCTCCAGCAGCTCATCCAGACCGCCCTCGGCCTCCTTGTCCTCGACGGCGACGAGGTGTCGCATGCGCAGGTCTACGCGGACCATCGTGCGCACATGCGCCAGCTCGGCCAGACCCTCGCCAGGTGGCTCGCGCCCGTCTTGGGTCCGAGGAGGACACTCGACTGGCTACTCGCCGGCGGACCCAAGCTGATCGAGTTCGTCTACTGGTGGGCCATTCCCATCGCGCAGCTCTGGTGGGCCTTGTGAGTAGCTGATGCTGCTAGTACTTTGGCCAGGGAGCTGACACCTGTGACCGTTTCTTACACAGCTTCGTAATGGACACCTGGCAGTACTTCTTCCACCGCGCCTTCCACGAGTCGCGCTGGCTCTACCGCCACTTTCACTCCCACCATCACCGCCTATACGTACCGTACGCCTTTGGCGCCCTGTACAATCACCCGCTCGAGGGTGAGTTTCCATCCTCTTGGCCAACCTGCTTACCGTGAACGGCCTGCTCTTACAAGTCCTTGCTCCCTCTCCAGGACTCCTCTTCGACTCACTTAGCGGCGCCGTATCGCACAAGTGCGCCCTCATGACCATCCGCCAAGGCGTCCTCCTCTTCAGCTTTGCCACCTACAAGACCGTCTCCGACCACGGAGGATACGCCCTGCCATGGTACATCGACCCCCTGCACCTCATCTTCCCCAACACGGCCGCCTACCACGACGTGCACCACCAGATGCAGGGCCTGCGGTACAACTACTCGCAGCCCTTCTTTGTGCACTTTGACGTCCTCTTCGGCACCCGCATGAGCGTGGACAAGTTCCGCAAGCTCGTCGAGGGCAAGAAGGAGAGGAGGGAAACGGCCGGCGTCGGCGCTCCCTCCGAGTCGGTGCAGAACGGCGGTGGCGCGGAGGCGGCGGCGGCGGCGGCGGCGGCGAGCAGCGCAACCGAGCCCTCCTCCAGCGCGACCCCGACAACGACATTGCGAACACGAAGACCAGCAAACGGGTCCTCCTCATTAGTCAATGGGAACGGATCCAGCAAGGTCGACGACCTACCCCCGTCCCAGATCCTCCAAGATCGGATAGCGAACGGGAATGGGCACGGGAACAGGCACGGGAACGGGCACGCCGCGGCCGCTTCTGACCCGCTCGTCACGACGACGGAGGAGGACTACCGAGCCAAGGCCGGCACCTCGACGGCATGATGGGCCTCCTTCGCAAGGCCCCCTCCAAAACCACTCCGCCCCCTTTTCTTATGGACGCGTCGATCCCTGCCTCTCCCGCTCCTCAGGCCTCTCTGGCTTCTCTGATCGCAACTGGCCTCGCCTTGCCTCACGCCAATCCTCCTCTCTCCCCTCTCTCCTCTCTCTTTCTCTCTCTTCCTCTCTCCGTTTTCTGCCGCACTCATTGTACGCATGTTCTACTCCGTCGTCACTGTCCCAACGCTAATCTCTCCCTCGTCCGTGGCCCTGCTTGGCTCGCGATTCAAGGAAGCAGAAGGGGGCGACATCTTATTTCTTGAGCCAAGACGTTGGGATGTAGAGGGGGCGGGTGGGAAGGTTGTGACGCTGGTGTGGAAGTCTCAGGGAACGAATGTATATAGAGTCTCGAAGATGAACAGCTCGAGATGGGGAGCGAGGAACAGGCGGAGGGAGGGGGTCAGGAAACGGAGAGGTCGGTGAGGGAGAAGACAAAGGTTGAGCAACAAGGGTATCGCCGCGTCTGTTGAGGTCTCGGAAAACGTAGTAGAGTGAGAGGGACGAGAAAGAGAGAGAGAAAGTGAGAAGGGAAGAGGGAATGAATGTGAGGGATGAGTCGAGCTCGCTTGGCCAGTCGCCTCGTCATGAGGAGCAGCCAGGACCAAGACGAGGGAATGAGAGATTGGAGCACGAGTAAGAGAGGGACGTCGGTGAAAGAGGGAGACGAAGACCCGGGCGCTTGAGACGAGATTGATGAGTGATGAAGAAGTGGGAGGCTGACGCGTCGCCAGTCACCACCGAGTGAAAGGCTTGCACGAGTACTCGTACGCTCTGACCGTGGCCCGACGCGTGGCGCCCGCTGATCAACCCACCTTGGGCGTCTCGTCCCCGGCCGGCCCACTCTCGACGTGGGCAGCGTCCGAGCGCGCCTCGGGCGTCTGGAATCCCGCTGTCGAGGAGTCGGTCGAGGGCCGGATCAGAGCAGCGCCTTGGGTAGCAGGCGCTGCGACCGGCTCACCTGTAGGGAGAGCCACCGACGACTTGCGTGGAGGAGCCGAGACGGTGGCGGCCGATGTCGGCGCGGGACCGGGCCCGTTGCGGTTCGCCGCGGGAGCCGAGACGGGAACGACGGCACCTGGCTTGCTCGATGAGGTGCTGTGCGTGGCATTGCCGTTCCCGTTACCGTTTGCACTGATAGGTGGGAGCGTGCTGCCGACCGCCGGGGCAGGCTTGCGCGCCGGTGACGCTGGTCCGCCCGAAGTCGTGCGACTCAAGGACAGGCCCGTGCCGCCGACAAACGAGCTCTGCCGGAAACTCTGGTTGCGAGCAGGCTCGACACCCGTGCGAATCGAGCTGCTTTGGCTCGGTCTTGAGATCAAGGAGGGCTTGGCTACGCCGCCAATCACGCTGGACGGACCCGCGGCGGACGAAGAGGGAGTGATGCCCGCGATTGGCTCATTGGTGAGAGAAGGCGTCGGAAGATCCGAGAGCAGTTTCTGCTTGCGGTTATGGGACGCCTCGAGGTCCCTGAGCGTCATCAGCCCGGCCGGCGCTGGTGGTGCGCCGCCGAACGAAACCTCTTCCAGCTTGGCCGGGGCCTTGTCCGCCTCGCCTTCCGCGTTCTCGTCAGTCTTGAAGGTAGGGATCCATTGACGACGTCTGTGATGAGGAGGCACGTTGGTCAGCCGCGAGGCTCCATTCAAGCTTGGAGGTCAAGATGCTACTCACGCCTTCAGGAATGTTTGAAGTTCGTCGTTGCGCTTGTTATCAGTAGGTGCAATAGCAGGTCCAGAGAGCTTGACCTCGTCCCAGTTGACGCCCTTGCCTGCGAAGAGATCACTCGGTCGAGGACCTGAACTGACAGGTTCAGCAGCTCCGTTCTGGCTGAGAGACGTCGAACTGGCCAACTTGTCCAGCCGCGGTTCAGCCTCTGAGGCACGAACTTGGCCGGCTTCGCTCTTGGTGCTTGAGCCCTTGGCTTTGCCGGGGCCATCGTGGCCCGAGGCCGAGCGCTTGCTGGATCCAAAGAGCCTAAGCATGCTCGTCGCTGACTTTCGGTTCTTGAGCGAGGTGGATTCGGAGGGTGTGCGGTGGCGAGTGAAGGATGGCGACTCGCCGAGCACGTCGGTCGCGTCGCGGTTGTACGGCGTGGAGGGCGAGCGTGCCTTCTTCTCAATGGAGCCGTCCTCGGTCGAGCCGCCAAAGATGGATTCGCGACGGCCTCCGCGCTTGCCTCGAAGGGTAGAGAAGATGGCCATGGACCGTCTACGGTCGAGACGCCGCTGATGAGCAGGTGCGAAGGCTACGTCGAGGTTCGTCCTTGCCAACGTCGGCGACAATGAGACCGCACCAGACACAAATCGACCGCGACCCCTTCGAGTCACCGCAACGAAGTCAAGACGGCAGCACACGTCCTCACGAGCGACGCTGGCGTGGGTCCGTGTCTGTCGGATCCAAGGTCGAGACTGGCCGCTCGGGCGTCTTGCGCGCGCAGGATTGGTGTGCCGTGTCGCGCTGGATGCTCGCCGCCTGGGAGGTCCACAACGGCGCCGGTGGCGATGCGATGGAGATGCGGTTTGAGGATGCCGTCTACGCGCTCGTCCGGCGAGGTGATGGTCGTCGATGGCGAGGACGTCGACCTGGTGCGTGCACTGGGAAGAAGTTGAGGTGCCGGGCGGGCGGGCGGCTCAGGTGAGGTGGTGGACGGGCGGGCGGGTGAGCGCTATTGAATGAGGTGGTGCACCACTCTCGGCTGGGGCCTCTGCGCCTCTCGCCATCTTCCAGCCAAACCAGACTCCACTCGGACACGTAGCGGGACGGGCGATTCTATCTATCGAGAGCGCCTGTCATTCAGAGCATCGCACGCATACGTCGTGGTAGCACACTGGGATGCCAGACGGCAACGGCATCGCAGAGCAGGAGCTATGGCCGCGCTGCGTTGGATTGCGCGTCGAGAGCTCGCCCAAACGTAAGCCTGACACCAAACACCCTGTCGGATCGCTCAAGCGACGGCCAGCTCTCACCCGCGGCCTTCTTGACCAGGATCAGATCAATCTTGAACTTGGTTGACGTGTAGCTCGACGCCGCCGGGTCAATCTTCGAGAAGAGCTTGAGGGTACGCTTGAATCGGCGGGATCGCGAGCCATTCGACGGCGCAGGTGGCAGGCTGAGGGAAAAGTCCACCTGGAAACGCGAGAATGCGAGAACCTGTCAGCGTCTCGACACAGCCCAAGCAACACTGCTTCTGCTCACCTCGTCTTCTGTCATTGTGATCTGGCTCTTCTCCATGTCGGCTCCTTTGGCGTATACCGTGAGCATGATGGCCGCTGGGGTTTCGAAATGGTCCATACGGCATTCGACAATCTCCTCGTCCTCTGCTGCGCCAGCCTTGGGCCGGCCAACGAATAAGTGGCCCTTGCGAGCAGTCGTGCAAGGCTCTGGAGACAGAGTCGAGCGCACGTCAGTCGGGCAAGGAGAGGCGGAAACTTCGAGTCACGCCACGTACCTATCGTCAAGAATTCGCTGAACTCGAGCACGCGCCTCTTGCAGCAAGCTGTCGAGGTAAAGCAGACGTAAGCACTTGGTCAGGAGGTAGGAACGGCTTGCCACTCACCGTATCCTTTTGAGCCTTCGTGGAAGATGGCCTGAGAGGAGCAAAGCATGTGAGCTTTCGAAAGGCCATAACAAAACGCGTCAGATACGCACCGGTTTGGGATGATATATGCAAGTTTCTGTCTCGCGTTCCCGCGCCTGCCCCTCTCTGTACGTGGCTTTGCACCCGGTACGTTTGCAAGGCGCCCCATCAGGTATTGTAACGTCCTCTGGATCCTCGTCTTCATCTTCCTCTACAGTCTTGTCGAGACCCGACGACGATGGCGCACTTCCTTTTGCACCTCCTCGACGTGCCGCTTCCGCTTGCCGCGCGGCAGCCAGCGTGACACCGTACAGCGCGCTGGGCAGACTTGCGACCGAATCATGAGCACCGACAGGTTGAGATCCACTCGAGCTAGCCTCGGCGCTGCCGTTTGCTACAGAGTCTCCGCCAGTCTGCCTGGGATCGTCTGGCAAGGCTTGCTTCTCAGCTGTATGTTCTTCTGCTTGCGCGCACCCCTTGATCGCAACGAAGTCCTCAAAGTCGAGCACGGGCTTGTGAATGGCCTCGCAGCAGGACCAGCTCTTTGCTTGGTCTCGAAACACGGGCCGGCCAGGATGGTAGTGGCATGTGCTTGCTTTGGACGAGGCGTCAAAGTCGAAGCCGCAGCCTCGCCGTGTACAGATCGTCATCCTTGAGACTCTTGACCGTGCTGCGAGCTCGGTGTGCCGTCTTGAGCCGTGAGGAGATGATGGACGTCGGGAAGGTCAAGTTGGAAGTGCAGGCGTCGTCCGACACGAACAACAACATTCTTGCGCTCAGGCCACCTGTCAAGCTTCGAGAACGTCGCGTCCACTGCTACCCTCGACCTTGACCTTCCCACCCTCCATCACGTCGCTGCGGCGACCATCAACATCGCCCCTGGCAGCATGGCCGCACCCATCAACGATGTCTTCGTCCTCTTCGGAGACAGCCAGACCGAGTTTGCCAGCCGGCCAGGCGGCTTTGCCAACCGCCTCGCGCAACATTACTCTCGCGTCTTCGACGTCGTGAATCGCGGCTTCAGCGGATACACCACCGATCAAGCTCGAGTCCTGGCGCAGCGCATCTTCCAGCCTCAGCGCGAGGCTCCAGGCTCGTCGCCATCGTGGGGTCATGTCCGTTTGGCGACGGTGTGGTTTGGTTCCAACGATGCGGCCGTGCCTGGACATCGCCAGCATGTGAGTCTCCTTCTCTATCCCTTGCACGCCTGGACTTCGCTGACCTGCCGTCGGCCACAGGTTCCTCTCGAACGCTACCGGAGCAACTTGTTGGAGATTCTCGACACCATCGAGACGAACGCGCCCCTGGCCAAGGTCGTCTTACTTACGCCTGCTCCGCTGATACCGGGGACGGACCTAGTTGGCGCCACACGACGCCCCGAGCTGACCCGCTCTTACGTGGATACAATTGTCGAGGTAGCAAGCCAGCGCTCATCCAGTAGAGTCGCTGTCATCGACTTGTTCAGCATGTTCGAGCAGCTCGCAGCGAGTCATCTGCCCTCTGTGCAAGCGCTGCTCGGCGAGGACGGGTGAGTCTATCCCCGCCCTTTGACCCAATTGTTCGGACTAGCTCATCCTTGTCTACTCTGACACCGACTTCGCTCCCCATCGCCCAACATCAAGGCTGCACATCTCGGATCTTGGCTACGAGGTGAGCCTGCATTCAGCGCATCCAATGATTGGGCCTCGCTGATGTCGATCATTGGTGCTTGTCCTGGTACAAATCGTGACACCTGCCTCCATATTCAGCTCATCTTCCAGCGGCTGATCAAGACCATCAACTTCATTTGGCCGGAGCTCGACAGGCGCAATCTTCAAACGACATATCCGCTCTGGCGCGATCTCTTACCTGAGCCTGGGGACGACAGCCCGCCAGCTGTTCCACTAGAGTCAAGGCCAATTTCGACATCACTGCGATGAGCGCTAATCACCTTCAGCCTGACAGGTACGGACCTTCTATGCTGCCCATCCATCACTAGCAGCCCTTGCTTGCGTCCATGATGACCAGTCGAAATTCTGAAACGCCATCTGGCTTACTACACGGCACGGTTCAGGGCAGCATCGCGATGCAACACGGACCTCGCCCTCAGCCGACGCGGCGACGCATCAGACGGCCCGCCTAGTGATAGCTTCTTCGACTTCAGCAGCGCGGGTAACACAACAGGACCTGCCTAGGTCATGCGTGGGCCTTCATCGACCATCGTGGTGCATTTTGTCATGGACTCGCCAGCCGGGTGCGGCGTTGGGCCGCTCCTATGTCGACTCGACCCGATGCACGGCGTTACGCGGCCCTTTGTTTGGGTCACCTCCTCGCCTCCAACGGTCACTCTCCCCTTCTGGGTCTCCAGATCATCGACCCTCGCAAGTCTCAAAGCGTGCTGTTCCAAGCATGGAGCGGTCGGCGTCCAGCGTACGATTACAAGGGTCTGGGTGCCGTTGCAATCGGACATTGGCCACCTCCTGGGGCCTGCGGTTCGATCTCAGCTCAGGAAGGCTTATAGGACAAGCCCGAGCCTCAAGATGCTAGCCATCAAGAGCATCGATGGCCGCCGTCGCTTTCATGATATCCCGGCAGCGCCTCCTACGCGTCGGCCATCAAGCTACTTCATCCGCAAACAGGACGGTGGATGAGAGGACGGAGCTCGGTCTGGCCATCAGGGCATGCTCGCTCTGCCTTCTTCTGATGACGCTGGGAGACAGCCGCAAGCAAAGGTGAGTCGAGCAGCCGTGATCCTGTCCTCAACACCTCCCGAATCCGATGGCCTGCCGTTGTGGCGCAAGGGCTGGCGCTCGGGCAGGCGTCCTCGTCTTTGAGGCAGCCGTTGGACGGACGTGCAAGGCCTCCTTGTCCCTTTGGCTTTCACTCTTCTTGACGTCGAACACACCCCCTGGATTGCGGCGCGCATCCCACAGCGGCTCGGTCCCTCGACGCGGACAATGAGGGCCAATGGGTCACGGCTCTCATCCGTTGCCGCGGTCGAAGGGCGCGTCCTGACATGATCTCGCTCTCGCCGTGGACATCAGGGCCAGGCTCGTACGTTGCCTTAGCCCGTCGCAGCAAAGCTGGCAACGCCATCCCTGGGCTCCCGAAGTGGCGCGCCTGTGCACTGACGATCAACTAACGCCAACCTGCTTACTTGCAGGCCGCCTGCCCTCCGTACCGCCTAGATCTTCGCATCGAAGAACCTTGGGACGAATGATTGGTGCGCAACGCCCTCCCCGCCCCAAACGCAAGAGTATTGGACCATTGTGGGCGTTTGAGGACTCGACTCAGGTCCGGCGCTGGTCATCGGTGACAAGCAAACGGTTTCGAAGGGGGCACAAAGTCCACAGGACCACAGCCTATTCTGTCCTGGTCCAGCCTGGTGAGTACAGGCCCGTAAGGATGCGGAAGGATGCGCACGATCCTTAAGGGCTGACCATCTTGGTCCACATTCCCCATCGTCACCACCCTCATACGTGCCTCTCTCCCTCCAATTCCTCCTACCTCTGGCCAACTCGACTGCGCGTCATTGCACTCGCTCGCGCTTGACTTCGGGTCGCCGTCAGACGACACGCTCTCTTGGACCTTCAACCTTCAACCACCGACTTCACGCTCGGTCTTCATTACCCAACGCCATACCTATTGGATCATATTCGACCACGAGCTTCGAAGCCCGCCGGACGTTCAAGTTGTCTCAAGACATTTACGCTCCTTAGACTGTCAATCTGGACTTTTGCTCAAGCACGTCCCTCGCAAGCATCTCAAGGTCGCCACCACCCTGAAGGAGCTGGTCCGGTCTGATTCGCAAGCACGTCAAGTAAGCATCGAGCGGTCGACGTCCAGTCCAGATACTAGCTATCAACATCTCAAGCAAGCGAGGCAGCCCACTGTTGCGGTTCGCTTCAGTCCTCAAGAGCATCGAGGCGCGCGCATTTCAAAGATCTGAGTCGGTCTGATCTAGTAGACACGGAGGCCAACTCAGCTTGCAATCCTCAAGGACATCGCGACCTGCGGCCGAGCACTACTCTCGACAAGTGGCTGGTCTCTCGAACGCAAATCCAAACCAGCGCGACTACTTCAGCCACCAAAGCGTCAAGATGAGTGCAATGATCAAATCTCTGTCCACAGGCTCGCCCCTCTACCCGTCTCCAACAGGCTCCGCCAACAGTCTTCCGGACTCAGTTCTACAGACGCCAGAAGGCTCGAACGCGACCCTTGCTCAGAGCCAGACATCAGCTATGGCACAGCTTCTCCTCTCAAAAGGCGGCCAGATCTACACCAGCGGCGGTGAGCAACTCGTCTCGACTCCGGACGGTATCTCGCTGGGTCCTCCAGCGGGCTTCACAAACAACCTCTCGTCCATACTCGACTTCAATTCGGTGTCCTTCTTGGGCAAGCGTCAGATCCAAGGCAGTACCAACTCCTCGATCCTTCGACACAGCATACAACCATTGCTGCCCTCGGAGCCAAGCTCGGGCAGTCTTTCGTCCATTGAGGACCGTCTCGACGACACGACTTTCTCAAGCGGCGGCACCTTCGACCTCTCCACGTTCTCGTCCCAGGCGACGGATTTTCTTATGTCGCCACCGCGGATGACAGTGCACCTTCCAGAGAACACGCCCGCCTCAGCATTGCTCTCAGCTGAAGCGAAGCGGCGGAGAACGTCAATGATCCATCAGACACCGCTGCAAATATCCAGCTCGGCCAGTTCGGACAGCATCGCCAGCGCTCAGGCGCACGCTTTCATGGGCGCGGCGCCTCTCAACAGCGACCAGCTCATCCAGCAGACACCCCAAAGCAGCAGGCCCTGTCGTCCCACACCTGGACGAACTTGCAAGATCGCGCGGCGTTCTTCTACTCGGTGACCGAGACACCGAGCGACTTGTCAGGCTCAGCATTCTCGTCCCAGCCTAGCTCGGTCGGATCCTCCTACGCCTCCAAGACGAGGAGATTATCCCTTGCGGCGGACGGTATTTCGGACATCGCTAGCCTTACCATGGGCCTGGCAATCCCGAGCATTCACGACGACGGCCCCAAGAGCGCCCCGCCAACTGCCAATCCTTACGCAATGCAGGAAGCACATGAAGAAGCCTTTGCAGCGATGAAGGACAGCGACAGCAACTGTGGAAGCCCCACAAAGAGCGCGACGACCGACCAAGCCCCGGACAGTCCAGATTTGTCCAAGAACAAGACTGGCAATGTGTGGCCGGACAATGTTGAAGTTGCTTTCTGGGAAGGTAAGTCTCACAACCGCTTTGCTATTGCACAGAACCAAGCTGAACCGATCGGCCACTTCAGCCTTGCGATTGATTCCCAAGCTGGGTCGGCGCAAGGTGCTTGTTGGTGGCAAAGCCTGCGGTCGCAACGAGCTCATTGCCGACTATATTCAACGGAAGACGGGCGTGAAGCGCAGTCGGAAACAAGTCTCGAGCCATATCCAGGTCCTCAAGAACATCAAGAAGAGTGACGTCGAATTTCAGCAATTGATCAGCGAGCCCAAGAGCGACGACGAGTACTACATCCCTGCTGGCGGCATGATGTACGCTCAAACGCTGGCCGGCTACGGATACGGTGGCCTCGGCGGACAATATCCTCTGCTGGAGATGGACGGCATCGCTCTCCTGTCGCCTTACACGCCCGGGATGGGGCCGAATGCCTTGGCCGATCCCATGGCCACGCCGCTTTCAGCCACATCCGGCTTGACATCGGCGATGAACAACCTGACGCTGCCTCCAAGCGGCGAGGTCAAGATGGCGACGTGCAACTCGTTCCCAATTTTGCCTTCAAGCTTTACGATGTGGCTGCTTTGCTCTCAGACCAACAGCCGCCACGACTATGTCGGTATGGACCGCAAGAAGATGGCATCGTGCGCTCAAGGCAAAGCGGGTCTGCCTATGATGCGCATCGAAAACATTCGGGTCGGCCACCTGCGCTTCCCAATGCTGGCCGAGATGTACCAGAGGCTGCCGTGCCAGTTCCTGCACATCCACGTGCCGTTGCATGTGCCCCGGTACGACGTCGCCAACCCACGATACGACCAATTCTCAGCACAGCTCAGCCTGGTTAGCACGAGCGAAGCACGCCTCACGTCGGTTACTACGATCTACTCGCACGGCAAACGCGTGCTTTCCCTCGTCGAACCCTTGGACCCGCCGCGCAAGATGATCAACCGTTCTAGCTCCGAATCGGCCTCGACCCCGTCGGTCCCGGACGCCAATTCTCCGGCTCCCGAAGGTGGTGCGCCGACCATTACAACGACCACGGCAGAGGGTGCCACTACAGCAACATCGAGCAAGCACACCTTTGTCCACCAAGCTCCATTTGCCACTGACTTCTGGGCAGACTTCCTCAGCCGCACCCACCCGGCTCACATTGAGAAAGCGGTGCCTCCAGCGTTCGGCAAGGACCCCTGCGAGCGTGCTGCTCTTGGCATGGCCATTTCCGGCATCACACTCGTGCAAGAGTTTGTCGTCGCCTCCGAGGAGTCCATCAACAGTCTCGGTGGCGTTGAGGCCATCCTGGGTGGCAACGGGCCGAACGGCTTCGACCCGGCTACCACGGTCAGTGCCGGCAGCAAGATTGGCGACGTCGTTCTCGTCGTCGCGTGGGACCTCGAGTGCGTTGAGGCTCTCGAGGGTCCCGGATCGACCTCAGTCTCGGTGCTCACCATGCAAACGAGGTCGCCGTCTCCTCTGCGCAACACGGTCCCTTTGCCCGACGCCTCTCCGGTCAAGGCTCCTCAGATGCTCGCGGTTCCGGGTTCGTCTATGGCCCTGCCCCAGCAGCACTCGTCTAGCCTCCCGACGATCTCAACTACCAGCGATGACGGCACGTTTGACTCAATGTCAGGATCCTTGCCGACAAGCTCGAGCGAACCCATCAACGTGGCCACTCCAGTTCAGATGCCAACTTTGCTGCGGAAGCGCGGCCTGTCAGTCAACAAGCCGAATCTGATGGTACAGATCCCACCTGCGCCCGCTCATCTCAACATGCACAAAAACGTACTTCAAGCACAGGCGGCGATGCGGATGTCTGGCACCGGATCACCAGGCGTCTCTTCAGCTACAGCCGCGGCGGCACAGTTCGCCTTTGTCCAGCAGCGTGACATGCACACGCCAATCACGCCCTTCCCGCAACTGATCCATACGCCGGACTTCCCGCCACCGCTCCTGCCCAACCAGGAGGAGGCGGCTTACCAACGCGAACGCCTGGAACGACACTGGGCTACCGCACATACGCCAAGCGACATCATCTCGCCCTTGAACCCAACATTCACGCTCGACCCGGCTGGTGCACCCGCGGGGGCTTCGACAAACATGCTGCTGCTTAGAGCCAATTCGCTCAGCTCGACGCTCGCCAGCGCGCCGGAAGTCCGACCGGAGTCGATGAGCACGCTCGCAGCCTCCGACGTGTTCTCTTCCTCTGGACTCAGCTACTTTGGCTTGAAGCGGCCCAGCATTGGCGGTATGGCGAGCGGTGCTCAAGCGCCCATGTGCCAGCGCAGCCTGAGCACGGGCGCGCTCGGCCTCGACATTGGCGCCTCTCACCCCTTCGGCAAGGCGCACGAGATCGACAGCCAGCTGATCCAGGGCTTCTCAAGCGGCGCACTTGAGGCACATCAACAGAGCGCGTCCGACTTCCAGCATTCGTCGTCTCAAGACATCTTTGAAGGCATCCTGGCCGCGCTCGGAGCAAGTCCAAGTGGGCTGACGGGGCCTGTGGACGACCTGGACGCTGCCTAGATGTGTTCGCCAGCAAGTCTTGAATCAAACAGCGACATTCGAACCCTTTACGATAATATAAACGGCAGCCCGTTCTCAAAGTGCGCCTATTCTCTACCGGACGATCCCTCTCAGCATTACAACTTCGCGCCATTACAAGGCACCAGCATCAACTCGGCCCTTGCGACTGCCCCTGATCAAGCGTCCACTTCATGCCGATACCTCGCCGTCAGCATCGAGCCTCCTCCATCACGTCACTCTCCGTCTCGACCCGGATTTGCATCATCATTGTCCTCGCCCGCTGCGCATGATCCCTGGTCGCTCATCATCTCGTCAACCTTTAGTCCTGTCCGCCCGTCCTTTGCTCGCACATCCCCATCCTCGCTCAAGGCAGGCACACGTCAGTCGAGCTGCTCGCTGTTGTCCTTCCCCATCCTATTGTACCTCCTCCTCTCGTCGCTCCTTACAATGCCTCGACCACGGTTGTGGAATGCTTTCGTCCGTGCTTGTGAGGAGAAGGAGTATTGTTTGTTCGCATAATCCCATGAGCGTGGGAACGGACCAGGAGCGGATCCGTTCCACATCGCGCACGGCCTCTGGGCGTTGGGGAGGTGGGCGCTTCATCACTCTATTGCGCCATGGCAAGGACGTCCATCGGCCATCGACCACCACTCACTCCCTCCCTTGGGCGTGTCGCCGACGACGTCGAGCTGCTCGACCACGACGACGTCCGTCACGGCGAGGCTGCACCAAGAGCAGCGGCGACGTGACCCTTCGCGTCAGCGGCCAGACGCATCGACGGCCGGCGAGCGTCACGGCGGATCGCGGGCTCCCTTCACTTCGGTGTCAGCAGGGGGGTCGACGGCGAGATCGTGGCTGCGTCGCAAGGGGGGCCAAGGCAGCAGCGCGCGCCCGTGGTCCCAAGCGATCGTCAAATCAGCGGAGGGACGCGTGCCGCTCGCCGGTGAGAAGGTGGGCAGACGGACGGTGCGGACGAGCTCGCGAGGTGGTCCCCATGGATCCCTTTGCCGGATACGCAGCCATACAATCCCAGCAACACTTCTGGCAGGAGCTCGACGAGGTTCTCGATGAGCCGCTGCTCCGTTCCGATGTCAATCGGGATGGTAGCGCCAGCTCGGCGGCGCTGTCGTCTTCGCTGCAGCGTTACCTTGCGCTGACGGACGCATGTTACGGTGAGCGAAGACCTGTCCTTGTCCTGAATATCGCACCGCGCTCAGGCTCTTACACTGCGTTGTGGCTCTCCCTTCGCAGATCGATACCTAGACCACGAGTACAATCGTGCCTACACGGTCAAGCGCCTGCTCGACTCGGCTCTGTTCTCTCCTGCCAATGAAGAGGCCAGCGCGGAGGGCGTGGTGGAACAGCTTCGCACGGTGAGTCTTCAGCATGCGCGCAGATGCTCTCAGTGTTGCTGAGCACAGAAGCGTCGATCTCTTCCCTAGGCCACTTCGCTGCGCAAGGTCCTGATCTGCTACGATATCATTCTCGAGTACGGCCAGCGCAATCCGGCAATTCACCGTCTCATTCAGACGCGCATCAAGGACATCCTCTTCCGTCTCGTCCATCAGATCTGGGCCGGCTTCTACGCGACACAAGCAGAGGATCGCATCATTGCCGAGGAGGCAGCATCTAGAGGCAAGAGCCGGATCGGCGAGTCGCTGCACTTTGAGTACGCGCGCCGGGCAGCCTCGGAGGCATCGGCGGCCAAGCTGTCTCCTCAACCAGGGTGGAACGGTGCCGACTGGGATCACAACGTGACTGAGGCGCCTCGAATGCTGTTCAGCTCGACCGCCATCGCATCGTCCGAGGTTCGCGTCGGAGAGCCTTCCAGCGCGTCCATCATGAGGCACCTGCAGATCCAGCTACGCTCCAAGGCGGTCAGGATGATGTACGAGGTGTGCAGGGTACAAAAGCTCGAGAATGTGGAAATGAGTGAGTGGCGATGTTCCCATGCGTAGAGGATCTCACTGAAAGCAAGCCTCTACACCCGTAGGACCCCTGGACCGCAAGTTCTTGAATCATCTTTTCGACCTGGTGGAGCAGACTAGGGAGCACGCAGACGACTCGTTCAACTATCAGCTCATCAAGCTCATTGTGAGATGCTCTGATTCTGTGTGTCGGCTGAGCTCCACTGAACAATCTCTCTCACTCAGGTCGCCATCAATGAGCAATTCATGGTGGCGGGATTCGCGAACGGCGACTCCGCGCAGGTCAAAAACACCGTGCTCGACGTATTCCGAACACGACTGAACGTGTCCAAGACGTTCGGCGAGAACCTCATCTTCATGCTCAATAGGGCATCATCCGGCGATGCGGAGGACATTTGCATGCAACTGCTCGTCCTCAAGCTGCTTTACCTCCTGTTCACGACGGAGGATACGGCACACTACTTTTACACCAATGACCTCAAGGTGCTCGTCGACGTCTTCATTCGCGAGCTCTCAGATCTGCCGGAGGAGAGCGAATCAGTGAGTCACAGTTCTGCCATGTCACATCCTGGCTTTGAGCTCATGAGTATCGCACCCCTGCAGTTGCGGCATACGTACTTGCGTGTGCTGCACCCGCTGTTGACCAATACTCAGCTCTGTACGGTACCGTACAAGCGGCCGCAGATCCGGCGCCTACTTTTGGCCCTCGTGTCTCAGGAACACATCCGGGATGTCAGTGCCACGACAAAACGACTTGTCGATCGATGCCTCCGCGCCGAATGGTGCGTCACACTCGATCACCTCACTCAAGGTACGCCTCAAGCTGGGCCGCCCGCTTTGCATTCCGGCGATCACCTCGGTGTTGCTCTTGCCAAGGTCGAGCGCGTGAGCGGGTCGGGCGATACCGTCGTGAAAGCGATACAAACAACTTCGACTATCGACGGCGCATCAGCGCTGACAGCCGACTCGGGGGACAGACCTTCGAATCTGCGCACGGGTACAACTCTGGCGGTGGCTGCTGCAAATGTCGAGGAGCGCGCGCTGAGCGTCACCTCAGCACTCGAGGTACCTGGTACCCTGACGTGCTCGCCACAGCCGAGCCCATCAGTCGCCAACGAGGACCGGTCTTTCGACTCGGACATATCAGAGGGTCTCAGACGGCAGCTCGCAGTGTCAAGCTCGACCGCATCGCTGCCCATTTCGACGTCTCGAACACGGGACAAGCGCGTCTCCTCGGTGTCCCACCCTCGTCCACCAGGCATCGAACGTTCTCGCGGATCAACCCCTTCGTCGGCCGTGGGCTTACATTCGTCTTCACTCGACGTACGGACCGCTCCGCCTACTCCACCGCGACGGGGGTCCTTCAGTCGGTCGACCTCGGGCAACAACAACACGATTGGGCCCGACTCGGACAGCGTCAGCTCGCACTCCACGAGCGCGTCATCGTCTTGGCACAACAACCTTGTCGAGGCGACGGGCGTTCAATCGCATGCCAAGGTCCGGTCACTTCTTGTCCCGGGCAGCAGGGGCTTTGCGAAGGAATCGCACCACGGTCGTGCCCATACTACGGATGGACACACGCAAGCACCCGAGTTTTCTCCAACGAGCTTACCTGAGGCGACATTGCCCTTACCGTCTCTTCATGTGCAAGACTCCTCGCACGGTACGATTCGCAACGGCAGGGCGGGATCTGATGTCCCAACTTTGGCCACCCTACCAAGAAGCGCCGCACCCAATCTGACGGGCAGTCAAGGGCTCTCCGCACCCGATGTGGCGGGTGACGGTGCCCACCTTCGACGTATCCGCTCGCATTCTCAGCTTGCGGGATCAGCAACATACGGCGCTGACTTGGCTCACCGCAGCACCGACACGCCCTCGCCCACTCCCCAGAACGGCCGCCGACGTCCGCCCCCACCGCCTGTCGCCGCCCAACCAAGTTCGGGCTCGAGTACGCCCAGCCTCATCGCCATCGCGTCCCAGTCACTCACGGGCTCGGGCCTGTCTCCCACGCTGACGGCTCAGCAGGTGTACCATTCGAGCCAAACGCTAGGGACGGGACGAGGCTCGCACCCGCCGGTGCTCTCGCCCCCGCCGGCGCTCTCGCCCCCGCCCGTCCGGGCGCCGCCGCCCATCAATCGCGCGACGAAGGGCAGTCGATCGCCTGGTGGGGCCATGACGCCCGTGGGGACGACATCGCCCGTGCCGCCTCAAACCTCGTTTGACCGTCATGTGCGGTACCCGCCCCCGGCTTCCGATCAAGGATGAGCATTCCAGCCAGACCTTTTCCGCCACCAGGGCGTGTGACGGCCCCCGTTCCTCTACCTAACCTAGCAAGACTCAGCACCTTTCGCAAGCACAATCTCCTTCGTCCAGCTCCATCTCGCGACCTCGTACTGGACGTTCACGTCAATGCCATCTGACATTCCCTTTAGCCACGCTGAGCATGCGTGAAGCCAACCCCTGATGGGCCGCCAGGGGAACACAAGATGGATACTGAGCTTGACGTTCCTCAGTAAGGAGTGCGCAAGACGGTAGCCCTACTCAGCCTAGGCATGACGAACAGATGGACATTCTTTTTGACGCTCGGCGCTCACTGTGAAAGAAGGTAGAAACACCAGGGTAGAGATGAGGCCTACGCGCATGACGGCAGGGGACCTCACAGACCTTTTGTGAACGACTCTTGGTGCGTCTTCTGTCTGTGGGAGGTCATCGTGGCTCGAGAAAGAGAGAGAGAGGGTTCGAAAGGAGAAGGGAATGGACAGGACGACTCTGCGAAGGGAAGTGGACTGAAAGTGCTGGGGCACACGGAAGAAGGGGGAGCTTGCTGACTGGCACTTGGACGCCCGGCTGATGAGGAACCACAGAGGAGGGGCGGCCTTGAGAAATGCGTGGGTGAGTGACTGCCCTGCGAGAGCTCAGTCCAAAGCGCGTAGATGAGAGCGGTACTTCACCCAACCTTCGCGTTGAAGATGGCCTCCGAGATGCTGGGGACAGTACAACAGCAGTCAGTTCACGTTCCTGTCTGCAGAGTTCTCTGAGATTCTACTCACAACGTGGCGCCGATGGACTTGCCACCGAAGAAGCGTCCGTTGAGGCCCTGCACCGCCTTGCTCGCGCCTTGCACGTCACCAAACTTGACATAGATATCACCCTGTGACTCGCGGTCGACGTGGATGCGCTCCACGATGCCGTACTGACGCTCGCACTCCGCCTTGACGTCGTCGGCGAGGTCCTTGTCCCAATCCCGTTCCGTCTCCCTGTGGGTGTGAAAGCTCAGATCAGAAGGTTCTCATCGATGGGACGAATGGTCGACATGACTCACTCTGCGGGGTCAAACATGTTTGTGAGCTGGAGCGTGCGTGACATCGCCGCCGGGATGGTGCTTGGTCGGTGCCTATAAGAGGAACGACACATTCGTCAGCAAGAGAATCAGCCAGAGGCCAACAGACAAGCACTCACTGCTCAAGCGGGCGTGAAGGTTCCGGAACTGGTACGCGAGCGAGCTTCTGCATCAAGGCAGCGCGAGCGCTGGCATCCAAACGTCCTGCGGGAAGATAGCTTCGTCAGCATCAGCTTGAAGTATTCACTATCGGCGCCTCAGAAGTATCACTGACCTCCGCCACCCTCATCAAACGAGGACAAAGCTTGCGGCTCGTGGCCGCCGTCATTACGGCTCCCGAGACTCATCGTGTTCGCGCTTGTAGCAGAGCCAGCACCGGGTCCTGGCTGACCCTTGGCGTTCACGTTGCCCACTCGGATCTGTCAAGACGATCATGTCAGTGTACGCGCGACCATGGACCATGCCTGGACGCAAGCTCACAGGTCGGCCAGCGAGGACGAAGCCGTCCATTTGAGCGAGAGCTTTTTGAGCGTCTGCTGGATTGTGGAACCTGGAAGGCAAGAGGCGTCAGAGTTGAACTCCTTCGGAGCCGCAATGGTGATGCTCACTGTACGAAAGCGAAGCCCTTGCTCTTTCCGGTGAGGGGCTCGCGATGCAGGTCTACGTAGTCTATGGGTCCAAAAGGATCAAAGACAGCCTTCACCTCCTCCGCTGTCAAGTTGAAATGGAGACTGCCAACATAGAGTCGCGATGCCGCGTTGACGTTTTGAACGGACTTGTCCACCACGCCCGAGAGCCCGCCGACGGTGAGATGTATTGGCACGCCACCAATCGGAACGCCCAGGAGCGGGTTCAGAGCCGGCATCCCTGAGGCGGGCATGTTGGGACGGAAGACAAGATCTTGAGCACCGCTATCGGCCCGGTTTCGAGCGGCGTCCGAGGGCTGGATCAGGATGGGAATACCGAAGAGAATCTGGCCGCTTAGGCCCACTGCCTTGGCCAGCAGGCTGCGTGAGGCAAGCTCAACATACGCGATACTGCGTGCAGACCATGGTGTCAGCTAAGACTGACCTTTGCGCCTTCCATATCCATACTCACCCTTTGCTACGCTTGGTGACCTTGTCCATGACTACGCAGACATCCAGCACGGTGCCTTCTCCCAGATGACTTTCGAAGAATTCGCCAAGGTCGCGGTTGGTCAGGCGCGCCGCGAGCTGAGAGCAAAAGACGGACCGATCCTCGTAGTCGTCCTGCTCGGGCATGGGCGGAGGTCGATAGCGCGGTCCTGCTGGAGAGGGTGAGCGACGAGGCGGCCTTCTGTAATCATCGTCGCGGCGAGATCCTGAGCGCCGAGATCTGCCATCATCGTATCCGTCGTCATAGTCCCGGGCATGCCGTCGTTCCCGTTCATACTCTCGATCGCGGTCGTAATCGCGATCTCTGTCCGACCTGCGCGGACGGTCCTCGTCGTAGCGGCGGCGATGGGACGAACGGCCGCCCGCATCTGGATCGTCCACACCGGCTTCGTCGTCCATGTCGCGAACGCCACGACGGCGACGACGGCGCTCCTCGCGCGACTCGGTCGCTTCACGATCACGCCCCGAGTAGCCACTGTAGTGAGAGCCTCTGCGGCTTCCGTAGCTTCGCTCGCTCCGTGGACTTGGGCTGCGACCGCCGCGGCGTGGAGGCGGCGAGCCAGATCGTGAACGCTCTGAAGGCGTGTATGAGCGCTGACGATGCTTGTCAGAGGAGCGCCGTCCCGCTTGGACGCGCCTGTGAAAAAAGCATCGTCAGCATCTTCCACCTCATCAACCTCGAGGGGGCGAAGGACTCACTTGCGCAGCTGCTCAGCCAGCTCCCGCTCCCTGTCGTGATCCCGCGATGTCGATGGGCCGTGGCGGTCTGAGGACGCATCGCGCGAGCCTGACGGTGGAGAGCGCGAAGGCGAGCGTCCGCGCCCGTTGCGGTGCGGTCTCTCGGACATGCCTTGAAGGAAGAGATGAGGCCGAGGCCGACTTGGACAGCGATGATGGTGGTCGTGCAACAGGAGGAAATGGGTACCCAGGCGTCCCTTTGGAAGCTTGGAGCGCAGGCAGGCCGCTCACGGTCGGTGTCCATCTCACGTGATGCCGACGCGTCCGCCGCGACCACAACGCGTCTCCGTCGCCACCATGTCCTCCATGACCATGACCATCACCTCCCTCCTGCGCACGCGTACCGCCATCGACGTTGACCTCGGCAGGATGGACTTCACAGAGCTTCACCCTCACAGCTCGGTCGCATGCTTGACCTTCTCGCCGGGCTCGACCTTCCTCGCATACGTGGCCGGGTCGCCAGTGGCAAACACCGTCGTCGTCCGCCGCAGCGACATCCTCCAAGTGGCGAGCCAGTGGTGCTTCGACGAGCTCGAAATCCAGCAGCTGCAGTGGTCCGACGATGGCCTCTTCCTTCTCGCCGTCAATCTGGTGCACGGTGTCATCTTCGTACTGTCTCCGGACCCACAGCGCCGCGCTCAGGATGAGTCCGACGATGGCCAGGGCTGGCTCGCTCGCCTCGAGGCTGGTTACGAGGGCCTCGCCGCCGCAACATGGGCACCAGCGATAGGACCTCCAACGGTGTTGTCCTTCTCACTTCACCAAGTAAGTGGCCAGATGGTATTCTTCGCCAGATGTTCCGTCTGACATTGCCTGTGTGCCCTTCTTCAGCTTCGCATGACCGCCTACGAACTCGCAAATCAAGCCGTCACGGTATACGAGAATCCAAAGAAGGCCAAAGGTGTGCTGCAGGCGTACAGACTGGTCTCGGGCACTGGGCTTACCATGATCTGTGTCCTCAGTCTTGCGGGCCATCAAGCTACCCAGCACTTTTGCCTTGTTGGAGCACAAGAATGAGGTCGACGTGATCAGCATTTACGGGTACAAGCCCTACTCGGGACTGCGACCGACGGACGCAGAGCCAAGTGGCTGGCTCATCGATCATGTCAGCCTCAAAGTATCGATTGTGCGACTGCCCAGGTTGAACTGACCGTTTGCTTGACTCTCCCAGTCCTTTCCTATCGCAACGAACGACGCTGCGGAGTTGGCATGGTCTCCTGACGGTCACCACTTTGCTATCGCCGAGAGCGTCCTGGAGGTGAGCAACTTGGGGCCGTGTACTTGCGATACCTGAACAAGCTGACCTTTCTCATCTGTTGCAGTACAAGGTCGTGGTGTACACGTCCAGCGGTGTGCTTCGAGTCATTATTGCAAGTGAGGGTACGGACAGCCCACAAGTTGTTGTCACACATCCCGCCTTGGAGGCAGCACAAGGCTCAAGAAACGTCGCCATCAAGAATCGGACAGCGAAGGGCAAGAGCAAGGAGGCTGGGGAGGATATAGCCGTCGCGGCAGGTGGACTCGGTGTCCGCTGTTTGACATGGCATCCTTCGGGACAGATGCTTGCTATCGGGGGCTACGACGAAAAGGTGAGAGCTCGCCGGCCTTCTCGTTGGAAGGTGGGCTGAAAGACGACTCTGATCAACTCTACATTCCACAGATACGCATCGTGGAGTCAGAGTTCTGGGGGTTGTGGTCCACAATAGACGTTTCGCCGCGCTTGATCGAGCAAAATGGGCCGGGCATTTCAAGGGATTTGGTACGTGTACGCTCGCCAGCCTGCAGTTTTAGCCTCGAGCTCACCGTCCGAACATCACCCGGCACGCGTAGTGCACATTCAGAGAACCAGCCGCTTGGCTCAGCGAAGTCAAGGGTCAAGACATAGCCAATTGTGAGTCTGCGCAGCGTCATCTCCAGTGCGTCCCAGCCGACACCATGCTTGCCTTACAGATCAACCCGCAAGTCTGCCGATGACACCCCCAAGTGTTCGACCAGACCTATCGAAGCCGAATCCCAAGGTCGGACTCGCCTGGATGGAGTTCAATGAGGACGGCACGATGTTGGCGTGCCGGAACGGTACGTCTGCCACTTTACCCTACACAGCCAGTTCAGGCTCATATCGATCGTGGTCATTCACAGAGGCCATGCCGACAACACTGCTCGTCTATCACTTGCCTCGAGCGCAGCCTGGCTCACTCATCGATACAGCCCGGTCACGACCACAACCAATGCTGTACGCAGTCCTCATTCAAGCCGCGCCTATCAAGTCCGTCGTCTGGAGACCCCGCCACTACGCCAACCTCACAATATGTTGCGGGGGCGAGGCGGTGTACTCCTGGCAGGCTACCATTGAAGACGAGTCGACGGGCAAGCTGATCCAACGGGCAGAATGCATACCCATTCCCAGCGGTGAGTCGTACGGCTCCTTCTCAGAACCTGGTCAACTGACTGCCTCTCTCTGCTTGTGCATGCGCAGAGGAGACGTTCAATGCAAACGACGTGCGATGGTCTCCAGACGGACGAAAGCTGTTGCTCACCGACTCAAGGAACTTCTGTTGCGCGATCGACGTTGAGAGCCCTTAGGCCGCCTCTTTCTTCGGTGACCAGCCTCGTCCCTATGGACCTTGACTCACCCCACGACGGCTTCCTTGATGTGCACTGTGCATCACGCTACGCCCAGAGCTCTGGGCAGCCAAAGGACGGTGACGGCAAGGTTTTCACGACGCCGTCCAGCAGAAGTATCCAGCTGCGAGGAAGAGTTGTACCAAAGAACTGCCGGCAGCGCTAAGGCAACTTCAAGATGCATTACCCACCCAAACCGCTGTATCCTTCCGCAACATCAAAAGACACTGTCCAGTGTCGACTGTCCCGGAGACCCTGACCTCTTTACGCCGCGACGCCTCCGCGATGTTGATTGGACGGAGCCAGGGTCCTTGCCGAGGTGAGTTAGGAACACCTGTCCACGTGCACACGGCATACTCAACAGTGCCCACTTCGCTTGCAGTCCGGAGACGTTCAGCAAGAAGATCTCGTTCAACTGGAAATCTCATGGCACCAGTCCATCGCCTCGATGCCCGCCGACGAGTCCTACGGCCTGCGGACACGGCAATGAGCCGCAGAAGAATTCAACGAGCCGCGATGCCGCCGGGCGCTCAGTTCGGGGCGGCTTGAGGAGGCGTGCGGTGGTGGGGATCCCTGGTTTCGCAGCGTCGCCAATGGCTCCTCAGTCGGTACCAATTGTCCTGAGTGGACACAGCGGAGGGTATAAGATTGGTGCAACTTGACAGGTGAGTAGTTCGAAGGTAGTCCTCCTGTCAATCATTTGACCCTCCTTGACATTTCCAGCTCGTCCAACTGTTCTCAAGATGCTTGTCCGCAACATTCTCGCCGCGGTTCTCGCCGCGTCGGCCGCCCATGCCGCCGTCAACAACCAGATCTACCTCATCCGGCACGGTGAGAAGCCTGCGGACGACAACACCGCGGGTCTCTCCTCGGTCGGCCAGCAGCGTGCCCAGTGCTTGCGCAAGGTGTTCGGCGCAAGCAGCGGCTACAACATCAAGAAGATCTTTGCCCAAAAGTACTACAGCGATGGATCTCGCATCCGCCCGTACCAGACGGTCCTCCCTCTTGCGCAAGACCTTGGCTTGACTGTCGACACGACCTGTGGTGAGTTTCCTTGGCCAGTCCGAAGTGTGATGCGCCATTGCTGAATTTGCCACCCGCTCGTCCTCTACAGACCGCGACGACAGTGAGTGACCACATCCCGGCCTACCCACGCACCGTAGCTGACCTCTTACATTCACCACGGCTCTCAGTTGACTGCGTCCATGACCGGATCCACAACTTTGCGGACGTGTCGAGCGGCGCAATCCTGGTCTGCTGGGAGCACGACGCGCTTGGCAAGATTGGGTCTGCCAGTGAGTACCTTGGGCTACCCTCATGGCGACGAGTGCTGACCGTTGCTCCGTTGCCATCTTCCAGTTGGCCAGAGCTTCAGCTACCCGAGCAGTGAGTGTACAGTGACGAGCATCGATGCGCGGCTTGTCAAGGTGCTAAAGCTGACTTCCTTGCCCTCGCTGATCAGGCCACTTCGATCTCATCTACCACGTACGGTCGAGTACCAGCTTGAGCTTACTTGCGTCGATGCTTACCTGCGTTTCATCTGGTGTCCCTCGCAGGAGAACAATGGCGACCTCACGTCAAACTCGCCTTACAGCGAGCACTGCCCCGGCCTCGACTACTGAGCGACGTCGCCGTCGAACCTAGAGCACTTCCGATCCTACCACGTACCTATCTATTCGTTCGAAAGATCATCACTCACACTGGAACGCGGGCCTGGCAGCGCCATGAGAAAGGGTGTCATTCCAACGACCGCTGATGCTCATCGAGCATCAAGCCGAAGTCGTAGCCACCGCCTGATCCATGCCCTGTCCGCGATGAACACTGAGCCGACAATCGTCGCCGCCCGAGAACAAGGCGTGGCCGCTCGTGTCCCAGTCCATGGCGAGGACCTTGCCCTTGCCCCTCGCCCCACTCTTGGCGGCCTTGCCATTCGCAGCCGAGACAGCAGGCTTGGCAAGCGCAAAGAGCGCCGTGCGCGGACTGCGCAGATCCCACAGCTTGAGTGCGCCGTCGTGCGCGCCGGTTGCGAAGAGGTGCTCGTTGGTCGGGTGGGCGCGTAGACTTGAGATTGGGGCTGTGTGGGCGCCTGGGAGGACGTAGGAGGGCGTGGCTACGACTGTAATTCGATAAAGAAGTCAGCGTTGTGCATCTGCCAATGTGCGACGTGGGACGAAGGCTCAGACGTACCGCTGCGCATGTCCCATACCGCGGAGGAACGGTCCATGTGGCCGGTGAGGAGAACGCTCGAGCTGGCAGACGAGCTGCCTGCGCGGAGCTGGTCCATTGTGAGGAGTACCTTGTCGCAAGACTGTTGTGGTGGCGTCGTATGGACGGGACAGAGAGAAAGGGTGATGTCAACTCAAGGAAGGCCAGGAAGACGTGGTCCCTGGGTCGACTCACCTTGCTTGTAATGCTCCGCCCGCCAACGCTGAGGTCCCACTCGCGCACCGCACCGTCCCAACCGCAGCTGAACGCTGTCCACCGACTTGAGGGTGACGAGGCATCGGCCTCCCTGGCAAAGATGGCGCGGGAGACCTTGCTGTTCGGACCCGCGACGCGCGTCGTCGAGTGACTGCCCATCGTAGCTACGCCAAGGGATGAGGCGAGGGGTACGTGCGACATGACCTGCAATGGCTCGCGCGTGAGTGCAGAGGCGGCCGCCTTGGTCCGCGCGAGGACACGCCGCTTCTTGCGATGAGCGGACCGCTTGGCCCCCGCATCGTCGTCGTCATCATCGTCTTCGTCTTCCACCTCACGAGCCGCGGCGCCGTCCTCGCCGGCCCCCGTGAGCTCGACCTCGGGCTGGCCTACGAAGAAGGCGGAGGCGGCGTTGGCTTGCTCGTTGGCGCTCGGATTGGCGGCCCAGAGGGAGAGGGTGCCGTCCCATGCTGCCGCGAGGATGTGCTCTCCGTCCGCCGTCGTGTGTAAGGAGGAGAGCGGCGAGGACGTCAAGCTGGCTGGTCCTGTCCAGAGCGGTCGAGGTCGACGTGCGGCGCCGTCCTGCCGATTGCCGTTCCCGTTTGCGGCCAGAGGGTCCGAGACGAGAGCGGCGAGAGGGACGCTCCAAGCTCGAATGACGCCGTCCATACCTGCTGTGGCGACATGTGCCTCACCACCCGCTCCGGCCGTCCAGATTGCGTCCACGAGGGAGGGATTGAGGGACCCGGTGGCAGACGAGGCCGTGTTAAAGGTGAGCACGGGCTCGTCTACCTGGCTGTGGGACCAGACGCGGATCGCGCCGTCGTAGCTTGCTGTGAGCAAGATGGCAGGGGTCGATGGGACGAAGGAGGTCGCGCCGCGCGCATCGACGCTTGCGACCCAGTCGTCGTGCTCGAATGCCGTCTCGTACTTGGGCGGCAGTGTCGAGGGCACGTAGAGAAGCTCGATGGTCGACTCGGTGTCCTTTCCCGCGGACTCGAGGTACTCGGCCAGCGAGGTGCGGAGCAGCTGGCCATCAACGATGAAGTCGAGCGGGGTGGGCGTGCTGGGCTGGAGGATGCGGTTGACCAGGGTGGAGAGGTGGGTGCGCCGCCAGGACGTGGGCACCATGTACGGTGCCAGGGGGATGGCGAGGGACGAGTACGCCGTCTTAAGCATCACGGGCACCGACGGCGTGCTGCTGCTGCCGCTGCCGCTGGCGACGGCCTCGCCGCTGGCCGCGCCCTTGGCAGCTGCGCCTGTGCCGCTGCTGCCTGCGTGTGCGTCGATGTCCATGCTGACTGGCCTGTGTGAGATGGTGGTGGTGAGCAGGAAGAAGGTGCTCCGGGATCGGGAGAGGCAAAAAAGTGCAAGTGGAGGAGAGTGGCAACACCTGGCAAGGATGAGCTCGACGCGGCCAAACTCGACGTCGACGCGTCTCATCTCGACGAGGAGCAGCAGCAGCGACAGCAAGGACGAAGATGACCTCGACGGCATCGCTGGGCGCATCGTCCGCACGCTCCGCCGCCCACGCCGCCGCCTTCTTCACCGCCTTTCGCACGCGTCTCGCCGGCATCGAAGCGCGCTTCAGCACCACCGACGACGGCGATGTCGACGCCCTCGTCGCCCAACTCGGCGAGGCGCGGCGCGTGCTCCTCGACGAGACGGAGCGCATCCCACCACGGGACCGCGAGACGCACGAGCGCGCGCTGAGGGAGCTCGGCGACAAGATTGCAGCCAAGGCGAGGAGGAAACCGGCAGGCGAGGAGGATCACGATGCCTCCAAGGCTCCTCCTGGGTCGAGCAACACGGCCTCGTCGGCAGGCGGAGGCGGCAAGGCGCCCCTGCGATTTGCCTTCAAGAGGAGTGCCGGTACGAATGCGGCCAAGGCGGCGCCATCATCGCAGTCCTCCTCCTCGTCGACGGCGGTGGCAAGCACGGCCGAGTCGACCTCAGCCTCGTCAACGACAACCAAGACCATAGCAGAGACAAGGACGGCCTCGAGCTCAACAGCGACATCGTCGAACAACCTCCTCGTCGAGCATCGCGTCAAGGAACTCATCGACCTCCGCCAGCAGCGAACAGACGACAGCCAAGCGGGTGCAAGTGCCCTGCTCACGATTCAGATTCGCCACCTAGAAGGATGCATCGTGTGGGTACCGCCCCTCGAAGGCAGCGTCATGGTGCACAACTGCTCGCAATGTCTCCTCATCATTGAGCGATGCCGGCAGGTGAGTCGTCTCTGGTCACATAGCCTGCACCTCTAGCTGTCCTCATACTGACTTGTACTCTGATTTGCCACCCACGGCGGGATAGTATCGAATGCACGACACGACCGCGTCCACCATCATCCTCGCCGACTGCCCAACAGGCGCCACCATCGAAGGATGCTCCCGCATCCTATTCGGAAGGGCCCTCTCCTCTCCCTCGGACACGTCGCCGCACCGATACCCCGTTCAAGACTTTGATCACGTCGGCTCCCTCACGCAGTCCCCAGCCTGGCGATGGTTGCACGATCTGGAAGACGATGGGCAACTGTCTGCCATCAAGGAACGACTCAATGCTCTCAGCTCGCAGATGGGGGCGGCGGCGGGGGTCGGCGCGGCCAGCACGCTCGAAGACATTCTTACCGCGCTCGCGACTGTCGCCTCTCGAGCATTTGAACTTCCGTCATAGACTCTGCCCCCCCAGCGCAACAGGCAACGGCTTCTATTTCCATTGGGTGTGTGTCCGGCGACTCATCAATGCGCCAGCTTGGAATAGCTCGGCGGCGACAAGCGCGCCCGCACCTCCCGAATGATGTACAGCGGAAAGCTGCTCACTGCCACCATGACGACCGTCTTCCAGATGAACCGCGTCGAGAGCACAAAGTTGAGGTCTGTCGTTGTGTCGTAGGAGAGGAGGGCAGAGGACAGTCAGAACTCATTGTCGACGCGTAGGCGAAGAAGTGATGGACGTACCGAAGAACTCGGGCAGGAAGGCAATGCTGATGCAGTAGAAGAAGAGCGTCACGATCTCCGACACGAACATGTAGATGTGCCTGCCAGACACGAGAACAAGTCTTTGTCAGTCTTGCGCTGGAACCCGCCCGCCAAAACGAGGACCCACTCACCAAGTCGTGATCTCCAACGCGACCATGATGAGCTCGTTCAACACAAGCGCGGTGAACGAGATACTGACAATGTTCAAGAACTCGTTCTCGAACAGGACCAGACTGAGGATCATGATGGCCCCGCCTTGGTAGATGCTGATCATCAGCCATTCCGTAAACGTCTTCGCGCTCAGACTCCGTCCCTGGCAAGAACGGTTGGAACGTGTCAGCCGAGAGTAGGGGCGCGTCCAAGCAGAGCATTAAAGAGACTCACCATCGTCAGCTCCTTGTAGAGCTCGGGATAGAGAAGCGCCAGGTCTTCACTGACGTCCCGGTCGAGCACCAAGCTGAACACGGGCGCCATGGTATACACCGTCGCGTAGCCGACCATGAGCCAGCCCTGGTACAGCGCAATGGGCGCAAAGTAAAAAATGGCCGAGAACACCGCCTGCATAATCGAGATGATCAGGCCGCGATGAATCACAAACTGGGCGAGCTTGGCGGAGCGCTTGTACGAGTTGCGGCCGTGCCAGACGAGGAGCTTCGTCAGGTAGCTGAACTGGTTGACGGAAAAGTCGGCCGCGAGCGAGGCTTGCCGCCCTTCCTTGCCCACGATGCCGATGCCGACGTCGGCAGCTTGGATCATGGAAACGTCGTTGCCGCCGTCGCCAATACAGCAGACCCTCTTCTTGGTGTAGGCACGGATCAGCTTGGCGACGTCGGCCTTCTGCGTCGGACTGCACCGGCACGCTACCACTGCCGACAGCTGGGTAGCAAGCTCGATGAACGCCGTTTGGTAGTGGTCCAGACAGAGCTGGAGCGACTCGCCGTCGATGACCAGGCAGCAGTCGAGCTTGGACCGCAAGAACTCGATAGTGTCTTGGGCCGCTTCGACCGTCTTGAGCTTGGCCACCTGGTGCACATACTGATTGCGCGCCACCAGCTTACTCGAGATGGCGATGCAGGTTGCCGTCTCGATCTTGTCGCCCGTCAACATCCACACCTTGATGCCGGCATTTCGAAGCAGCTCGAGCGTCGTCTTGACATCTTCTTGAAGCTTGTCCTCGACACCGGTCAAGCCAAGCAGCTCAAGCTGGTGCTCTAAATGATCTGATACCGCCTGCGCCATCGCCTCGTTGCGGTTCTCGACCTGGATCCGCGCCGCCTTGTATGCCCGCTCGAAAGCACCGTAGGACTGCTCGGTGAGCCGCTTGCGCGCCACAACGAGCGTGCGCAAGCCCTCACGTGCCATGTTGCCGCACTCCTCCTCCAGCCAATCGTTCTGTGCCACAATGCGGGCCATGACGACGTCGGCGCCCTTCTGGTAGAAGGTGAGCTCGCCCGTGCTGCGCTCCCGGATGACGATGCCCATGCGTTTGGACTCCGAGGTGAACGGGAACACCTCGAGGATGTCAAACGACAGCACCGTACCGTCCTTGGCTCGGAGGCTGATCGAAGTCCGGTCGCGGGCAATGAGAGCCAACCCGACGAATTCCGTCCAGCGCACGATGGCGACCTCGTCCGGACTGCTGGCTTGGTACGTGACCGTGCCATCGTCGTTCTTGATGGGCGTCACATTGTGACAAAGCGCCAGCGCCAGCACGACATCCTTGACACGCGAGCTCATGTCCCGACGTCCTCGCCCGCCGATCACGGCACCTGCTGTCGCCAGCAGGGCGTTGCCACCTTGCAGCGGGGGGCTCTTCGAGCCGTCGTCCGCGCCGAATTGCTCCGCAATAGCGATGGACAGTTGAGTCGCCACCTCGTCCATGCTATCCCACGAGTAGCTCATCGTGCCCATGTGCAACTTCTTGAGTTCCATCTCGTTCTGCGTGAGCGTGCCCGTCTTGTCGCTGAGCAGATACTCGATACGACCGAGCTCCTCGGGCAGTGTGCTTGTTCGCACAATGGTGCCCGGAATCTCGTCGTCGGACATGATCTGACGCGCGTAGACCGTCTTGCCCATGTCCAAGTTGACTCGCAAGCTGATCGGGATAATCGACGAGAAGAGGATGAGGAAGCGGAAGATGTACACCCACCACTCGCCCCGGAACCCGTTCAGCGCGACCAGGCCAACCGAGAGAGCGAAGGTGACGCCGCAGAGAATCTTGGAGAGCCGGTTGATCTCCAGGTCGAGTAGGCCGACCTTGGTCTCGGGGTGACTGGTGTTCATCACGGCCCGCGTTTCCTTGCCTGTGTAGATGACGCAGCCGATGGCGTTGCCCGCCGCCAAGACCGTGTTGGCCCAAAGCACGTTTTCCGCTGTCAGCGGCGTGACATGCGCTTGCTGGCTCAATGCGATGGCCTGGTCTGTGCTTGGGTCGCGCGTATACTCAGACGTTCCTCCGATGAGGTCGCCCACCGCAGGCATGGGCGGGGCGCTCGGCGCGTCGAGGTCGGGATGAAGAGTGAAGTTGCCGAGGAAGGTATGAATGTCCTTGATCGGCGGACCGGCAAAGATGCTTGCGCGCTGGCCGAGCTGAGCGAGCTCATCCTCACTCATCTGCTGAGTAACATCGACCGCCACGCGCAGTTTCCAGTCCGTTTCGCCGTCGAGCTGATCCGTTCGAACGAAGCAGGTGCCGCTGCCACCTTGCTCGACCTTCTCCTCCGCTCCTTGCTCCTGAGTGGACATCTGCGATGGTGCGAACGAAGGCTTGCGCTCCTTGTCCGGCCCAGATCCACTGAGCTCAGTGTCCTCATCATCGTCTAGGACAAAGATCGCCTGCTCTTCCGACCGCGTCTGCTCGCCTGTAGACGCGGGCACCTCGCTGTCGCCTCCCGTGGTGCGGAGAAGGACCAAGTCTGCCGGAACGCGCTGGTTCTTCTCCAGATAGACGAGGTCGCCGACCTTGAGTCGACTGGAGGGCACCGTGATCAACGCCGAGCCCCGTCCTGCTTGCTGTTCGAGGTCTGCATAGGCGCGCTTCCGACTCGACGAGCTGCCTGAGCGACTGATAGCGGCCGCAGCTGCTGAAGCCGGGACGAGGAGGCGGTAGGGTGCGCTGTTGCTCTCGACGTCGCGCTTGAAGCGGGTGTAGTCGTCAAAGGCCTCCTTGCCGATTGTGACGCACAGTACGAATGCGAGCGGAGCAATGTAGGTTGCGATGAAGCCTATCTTGAGTGCTGGGATGAACTGGCTGAGGGCGACGAGGAGGAAGTAGAGGTTGAAGAAGAACTTGAACTGCTCGTAGAGGACGATGGGCAGGAAGGTGGCCACGTTGTACTTTTGGTTGCGGACGACGTTGGCTGGATATCTTGCCCGTACGCGCTCTGAGCAGAAGGACAGTAGGCGCGTCAGTCTCGAGTCTCCAGCTCTCCATCCTGGTAAGGGCTCACCTGGGTCTGCAAAGGTGACGGTTCTGCTCGCGTCCTGGACTTCTCTGCCCCTGCCCTTGAAGCACAGCCATGCTCCCGAGGTGGAAGGTGCGAGCCGTGCTGGATTGGAGGCCCTCCCTTTGCCCTTGCCCTTCATCCAAGCGCCACGGGTGCCCGTGGCTCCTTGCTGGCCGTTCATTCCCCACGCTGCGCCGTGCTCGTCGTCGTCGTCCTCGGCGTGGTCGAGCAGCCGCTGATGCTCTTGCGAGTTGGGCCGCGATGAGCGCGCACCGCGGGCTCGAAAGCCTGCGGGCGCGCCATTGCGCGATGAGGAGGACGAAGATGAGGCCGCGGCGCCTGGCGCTGCTGATGACGATGATGGAGGCGGGCCCATGCCGAGGGGCCGAAGGGGGAGGGTATCGGAATATACGTCGAGCGTCGCGCCTGGTGCGCCGCGGTCCATGCGGCCGGCAGCGTCGTTCTTCTCGCCGCGCGTCGAGGAGGATGCTGAGCGCCCGTCCTGGGTTCGGCGCTGCTGCTGGTGTCCTTGCTGATGTCCGTGTCTGCTGGTTGATGGTGGTGGCTGGGTGCGACGATGAGGAGGAGGAGCTGGCTCTGCCTGATCCATGCGCGGGCCTCCCCCACCGCTCACCCCGCCACTCCAACTCCATCACCTCCTTGGGGCGCCCATCGCGAGCTCGCCATCCTCCTCGTCCTCGCCGCCGACGGTAGGCTCGACCTCGCCATCCTCGACGCCGTCTCGCGCACACGTGCTCAGCTGCCAGCCAGCGCTGCTTCCCTCGGAGCGGGCAAGGACAAGGGAGCACAGAGCAAGTCGCCACCACGCCCATGCCGCTCACACCCCTCGCCGAGCTCGAGCTCGCCTTCGACGCGGCCCTCATCCCAAGCGCGGTGCACGAGCTCGTCGGCCCAGCGCTGTCCCTGCGCCCGCTCGCCTCCTCCGACTACACGCGCGGCCACCTCGCCATCCTCGCCGCGCTCACGTCCACGCCCGACGTCGGCGAGGCAGCCTGGAAGGAGCGCTTCCACGCCCTGCGCGCGCACAGGGACACCTACTACCCCATCGTCCTCCTCGACGCCGGCACAGACACCATCGTAGGCGTCGGCACCCTCGTCATCGAGCTCAAGTTCATCCGCGGCCTCAACAGCGCAGGCCACATCGAGGACATTGCCGTCGATCCCAAGGTGCAGGGCCAGGGCCTGGGCAAGAAGATCATTGCCGCCCTCACCGCTCTCAGCGAGAGCCTCGGCGCGTACAAGGTCTTCCTCGACTGCTCTGAGCACAACCAGGCCTTTTACGAGAAGTGCGGGTACAAGCTTGCCGGTGTACAAATGGCCAAGTACGCATCCACCGCCGCACCCAAGAACACTTGACTGTAGGAGCCCTTGCCTTGGCTATCCATCCCTCTCTCACTCTCGCGGGGCCAATGGGACGACACAGTTGAAGCAATGTCGCACGCAGACGAATGTTATTACAAGAGCAGCAGGATGGAAAGGAGCGGGAGGATTGCTGAGGGTTCAATAGAGCGAGGGTCTGAGATGAGGGCGAATCTAGCGCTGCCTATATCGTGATGGCGGCATCGCAAGCAAGCACGGATCTTGTAAAATGTCCTCCGAGTCGAGGGGGGGCAGAAGCTGAAAAGAGAGAGCCAAGAATGTCCCACAGAAGATCGAAAAAGATGGCAACGCCGTCATCTTGTAACGTCGAGGTCGACATCGTCCGAGGTTCGAAGAGTTCAAAAGAGGGAGAGATTAGATTGGTGGAACCGTATTGTCCGTTGAGAAGCCGGTGGGCCGCCGAGCACGCCTTGCTCGCCGTCGCGGCCGCCTTCTATGATCGAGTCTGGTGCTGGTCACCGAACGGGCTCAGTGCAGTCCGCGGCGAGCTCGCACCGCTGTTGCCAGACCCAGAGCCCGCCGACGACGTCTGTTGCTGCTGTTGCACCAGGATGTTGTCGTCCATCGCAGTCGGTCCGCTCCCGTACCAAGACGGGTACCGGCCGGTATGCCCGCCCGCAGGCGCAAATCCGAGCGGCGTCGTCGATCGCGGTCCGAGCATCTGCGTCGGCGTCGGCGAGCGGGGAGGGTACTGCTGAGCCTGTGCCGCATTGTGGTACGCACTCGGCGGAGCGGCCCCAGCGCTTCCACGGCCAGCGAACGAGCCAGACGCGCCAACGCCCACCATCGAGCGCGAGCCTAGACTCTGACTCTGCGAAGCGCTCCCGAAGGAGACAATCTGACCCGGTGAGAAGCTAACGCCGACGGGGAAGTGGCCCGGCGCAGGAATGCTCGTCGTACTGGCTGCCGAGGGAGGGCTCATCAAGGCCGCCGTGGGCGGTGGCGGGTTCAGCGCTGCGCCGGACGGAGGCAGTGGCGAGTGGGCACGACCGACGCTGCCTGGCGTGCCATCACCTGCCGTCGCGTAGAACTTGGAGCCGACACCTGCAAAGCCCGAGTTGACACGCCGGTGTGCGCCTCCCGCCCGGAGCGAAGAAGTCGAGGTTGACGCCGAGGCTTGTCCCATACCCAGGGCGTTCGAGCTGTTGTTCGCATTGTTGTACGCGCTGGGCGGACGCGAGGGCTCGCCCTGACCTCGCTGAGTTGGAGCAACAGGATGGAGCGCCGCTTGCTGACCAAGTGCAGGTGAAGCCGGTGTGGAAGTATGCGGCGTCCAGTTGCGGGGCGCGGCCGCCGCCGCGGCCAACGCGGCCGCGGTCGAGCCAGCAGGCAGATCGCTCGTCGGCGCAGTCTGATGCTGGACGCTGGTCTCCGCGTCAACGTAGTCGTTTGCATCATCGCCATCGTGACCGCCGTGGCCGAGGCTGTCCGTGGGCACAATCTCGTCGGCCGCAGGTGGAAGTGATGGCACTTCTTCCTGAGCGTCCTTGCCGAGGTACCAGCCGTTCAAAGCCGGCATGACGGGGCGTCGATTGTTGGGGGCAGGCGCCTGGCGAGTTGGCGACGACTCCGAGAGGGGCGAGGAGGAGGCGGCATGATAATCATTGAAGGGCTCGTCTGCGCGCTGAAGGGCCACCGTGCTTTGCAAGTCGAGCTCGCTCGCTCGAGCACCGTACTTGTCTTCGTTGGGTGAAGTGCCTTGCTTGTTGGCCGTCGCGGCAGCGGCGGCTCCACCCGTCGCGAGACCTGCCCCAGCAGAGGCAGGAACGGACTTCGCCGCCACCGAAGGCATGAACTTGCTAGCCCATCCGCCGCCCGAGCGTTGCTCCATAGGAGACGGAGAGTCCAAGGCCCGCTGATTCAGCTGCGTATGGGCGATTGGCAGGGTCTCTTCTTTCTTCGACCTCCCTGCCAAGGCTGCAGCCAGGCCACCCGACGCGGCGCCGCCAAGGCGTGCAGACGATGAGGGCACGTTCTTGTACGAGCTTGAGCCAGCCAGCTGTGCTCTCCTCTTGCGTCGCCAGAAGAAGAAGCCAGCCAATGCAGCGACAATGACGATGATCGGTATGGCGACGGCCACAGCGATGGTGCCCGACGATGACGAAGAAGACGACGATGAGTCCGAGTTTGAGATATTGCCGCCGCCGCCGCCGCCGCCAGTTTGAGTTGGCTGGGCTCCGCTGCCGTTCGAGGGCGACGCCGTAATGCTTGGGATTGGGCTGGTGTTGACAATGCACGAAGTGTCATCGCCCTCCTCGACGGTGAAGACGCCACTCTGGCCGTACTTGGTAGGACGATCTCGGATGATGACATATATCGTGTAGGCGGCCGCGGGCAAGTTGACAGGCCGCCAACGATACTCTTGCTCGGACAGTCGGATGCCTCGTGTGGGCGAGATGAGCGTCAGGCCCGGCGGCACAGCACCTCCTGCGGCGAGAGTGGCCTCGATCGTTGTCGGATTCACTGCCGCGGCGAGGGTCGAGTGCGCCCAGATGTCGACACGATGATACCAAGCGGCCGTGTCGTCGCCAGACCACTCCCAGTGCAGTCGGTAGTTGTCGTCACAGGCGGTGAGCGTGTCCGAGGGCGTCGTTACCGAGATGTTGCCATCGTTGAGCAGGGCAGGGTCGGCGTTGGGATGATCCCCGTCGTCGTCGGATCCAGAGCCCGAGCCCGACGAGTCACTGCCGTCCGCGTAGCTGCCGTCATCATCGCTTTGCGCACGCGCAGTCGCTGCCCAAAGAGCCGTCGCCGAGGTGAATGCGAGTACATACGTGAGCTGGCCGCGCTTGCGAGTTGATAGAGCCATGGCGGGCTCCGTTTTGGCAGAAGCTGGGCCGGCTTCTTGTCACACGATAGCGGGACGTTTGTGAGATTGCCTCCTCGTCGACTTGTTGCACCTCTTGACCGATTGCGAAACTGACAGTCGAGGTCAGAGTAAAGGAAGCGCGCGCGCTTCGCAGAGAAGACGAAGGGCTGGTCGGAGGGGGATTATGACTGGATGCTTGTGGTCAGCGCAAGAGGTGGTGGACGGGGACACCGTGGTCGGTCGAGGGTCGGAGTGGATAGAGATCCATCGGTTGGCGGCAGCGGACTGGGACAGCAAGCAAAGGGGCATGAGGTACGCGTACAAGGCAAGGCGGCAGGCCAGTCCGCAGTGGGCGCCTGGGCGGGCCGGGTCCCTAAACTCACCAGTCACAACATCACCTCATTGATTGAGCGTCCAAATGCCCCTTGGCTCGGCGCTCGTCCCATTTGATCCGGTGCGCCTGGTGCATGGCCGCCCGCCTGCCCGCCCGCCCAGAATGCGGTGAACAGGGGCAGGCCGGCAGGGACAGGGTGCTCGCGCCAGCGTCGGGTCTCCGAACACCCGCTGACTTGTCGCTTGACGCTTGCTGCCTGCTGGACGCCTTGACGGCTGTACGAAGTTACGAACCCTCGCAGTCAAGCACCCGCCGCGCGTCGCTACCAAGCCGTGGGTCCTGACGAGTCCGACTTTGACCTTGACCTCGCTGCCAAGGAGGCGCGGACGCTGAAAGTGAAGCTGTGAGACGGACCGGATGGGACCGCAAGATGAAGATGGCGATCGATGAGTAAAGGACGAAAAGGACAGGTAAGCACACACCTTGGCACTCACCAAAGTAGCCAACGACGCCCAGGTGCAGCAGTCGGCACAGCAAATCCACACAGCTGACTGCTGCCAGTCCCGATTGTTGGCTGGTCGCGGTTGCGCTGTGGAGACTTGGGCTCAATTGCTATAGGGTCTTGGTCTCCCTGTCTCTTGGCCCGCTTAGGCAGCTTGGCGCGGCAACGCGTATCCTGCGATCGACATTGGACGTCCATCGCCCGGCGGCGCGAATCACTGTGACTTCCGGCCGTTGGAAGAGCAGTTGCGGTCTTGAACCTCGTCTTGTCGGAATGACATGCTGGGGAGGCTGCCCAATACGCTTGCTTTGAGGTTCCTCTCCTTGCTACGCTGGGAGCAGCTACGTCACTGAAGGCAACAGACGAATATTGAGCTGGCGTCTGACGGGGCAGAAGGCAAGAGAACTCACTGTACGGCCGCTACAGCGACGAGTGGTCTTGACGGGCCTGCATAGCAAGCAGGCGTGCTAAAGCGGCACTGGAGACCCGCTTGAACGACTTGCTCCTTGCTCAGGATCTGCCTGACCAATACCAGCTGTCTTCGACCCGCTTGTGGGCGTGCAGAGGGCAGGCTACACTGCCACGGGCGCGAGGCGCCTGGGCGTTATTGCACGCAGCTGTACGGGGGAACGCGGAGCACGCCGGGGCATCCTGGACAAGGAGGATACCGAAGACCTCGTCGCAGCGCAGGGCGGCAAGTCGACAGCGCGGAGCCCTTCGTGCGTGCAGCAATCTTGTCAATGCGTCGCGACGCACCCACAGGCAGAGAGAGCGAGCGCAGCGTCGTCGAGGGCGGCTTGGTAGTCATCTTCCTCAGAACGGTCGAGGGGAGGGCGGTGTTGGGGTGATGGTGGCCCGTGGCCCGCTCGTCGGATCTGGGTGAGATCCACGATCGAGTGATCACAGCTCCATCGTCCAGACCTTCGCGCTCCTCGCCGCCGGCAAGCTCATCTTGACCACCATCATCCGGTGGACCGCCTCTACAGCTCGCTGTCCTCGAGTCATACAGCTACGGCTGTGCGCGCAGCGTTCCAGGTCTTCAGAGCGTCCGGGTTGAACAGGGCTATCTTCACTGAGCGGCACATGGCGGACACCTCGGCGGCAGCAGCTTCAACAGCGCCAGTCGCGCCAGCCGGAGGAACAACGGTACCAGGCGTCAACGAGCCTTTCGACCTGCTACGTATCTCGCTTTCGGAGCGCGTCTTTGTCAAGCTAAGAGGCGATCGCGAGCTGCGTGGTACATTGCATGTGAGTAGCTTCATGAGGTCCAAGTTCAGGACAATCGTAACTGACCCAGACATCTATTCATCGTCACCTCGCGACCGCTTGGTGCGGACTGGCAGGCATACGACTCGCATCTCAACCTCATCATGGGAGACGTGGAGGAGACCATCTACGTCGTCGAGCTTGAGGACGGCGCCGAGGCGGAAACGGTCCGTGTGAGTGACGCTTCAAGTGTTTGAACTGAAGAACGACTTGGACAACGTTCACAACTACGGCTCCTCCCCGCAGACTGTGAAGAGGAATAGCGAGATGCTGTTCGTACGAGGCGACGGCGTCATCATGGTGAGTCAGTTCAGGCACTGGAAGTCTCTCACATTGACTGATCGCTCTCTGAATGTACGCAGCTCGCCCCACCTCCAAGAGTGTAGCTGGACCTTGTCCGTGTCTTCGCACCAAGACCCAGAATCGAAGCGGGAATGGACGAGCTGCCGACGCTCGTGCGGAAGAGGCGTCCCGTCAGCAGTCTGGGATAACAGAGCAGTCGGTCATCGTCAAGAAGAGCACAGCCGTTCGTGAGCGCGTCCATCGGCTGCCGCCAGACTTCAGGTACTTGAGCCCGGCGAGGCGTGCTTTAGGCTACACGGATCATAAGGTCGTCCCCTATCGGCGTGAGAGATGATACCCTGCCTGAGCACGTCCACGAAGGGCCAGGATGTGACCCAGTGTGAAATGAGAGCTGCATTGCCGTTGAATGGTGGGGCTGGTGGCCCGTTGCTGAGCCGACCCGTAAGCCGTGGCCCCGCGGTCGCGAGGTAGCGAGGCGCCCTGGCGTCCGGCGCGGCCTGCGGCATGACCATCACCATCAAGGCCATCGGACCAGAACGACGAAGACGACGGTCATCTTCACGTCCACCATCGCGTCGCACGCGCAAAGGCACCAGCATCCTCGGCCTCATACGCCTCAGCCGACGCGCTCACGACTGTGGCACGTCCCTGCCCTCACAGTCGTCCTTGGTCAAGACCCTCACGCCCACCCACGGAATCTCACTCGACACACGCCTAGATCGAACATGGCAGACGCCCCTTCCTCGCCGCCAGGCGCTGGTGGTGGATCTTCGCAAGGATCACTCTCACCGCACGAAGAGATCTTGCTCCGCTCAGCCATCCGGCGCATACTCGACAACGCCGACCTCTCCTCCATCTCGGCCAAGAATGTCCGCGAAGAGCTCATCTCGATCCAGCAGAGGCAATCGGCAGGGAGCAGCAGCAACGGCAGTGCGAACGGTGGCATGCCATTCGTACCGCCGTCGCTCGATATCATGTCGCACAAGAAGCAGGTGAATACCTTGGTCAAGCAGTGCTTTGAGGAGGTGAGCGCACAGAAGGAGCAAGAAGCCGCGGCGGCAGCAGCGCTGGCAGCCGTGAGCTATGGCGGCAATGGGTCGGGAAGCGGCGCTTGGGGTGCCTCGGGCTCACGCTCGACATTCGCGGCCGGTGGTATCGCCTTACCAGGCATCGGTGCCGCTCCACCCGTCGCTCGGACGGCGCCACCGCCCCAAGCACGTCCGAAGACCGTCAAGAAGGAGAACAGGATAGGAGCATCAGGAGGAGGGGGCTTCCCGTCCAGGTCCGCCTCCTCGCCGTCCGGCTCAGCAGCCACACCGAACGGCTACGGGGATGACGACATTGAGGCCGAGCTGGCCGAGCTGGACGACGATACGGGCGTTCGTCGTGGCGGCAAGAAGGCCAAGAGTAGCAAGAGTAAGCTCAAGGTCAAGGCAAAGCGCGAGCCGAACCCGAACAATCCTTTCAATCGACCGCTCCTTCTCTCAGCCCCGATGGCAGAGATTTGTGGTAGCAAGGAGGTGAGTCGAACTACTGAGTGGTATGACGAGCTGTCCTTTGGCTCAATGCGCTTCTTTCCTCGTGCTACAGCTGTCCCGGCCACAGGTTGTCAAGCAGCTATGGGCGTACATCAAGGGCAACGAGCTCCAGAATCCAGACAACAAGCGTCAGATCCTGTGTGACGCCAAGTTGAACTCGCTGTTCGGCAAGAGCATGGTTGAGTGAGTGTCTCTTTCCCGACCCAGGATGAGGCAACCTGGCAGGCCGATGTTGACCCCGCACATGGCCGTACAACACTCAGCTCATTCGAAATGGCCAAGGTGAGCACGCGAGCATGATCCGCTTCTGTAGTCACGTACTAATATGCAAGTTCCTCCCTTGTAGTTGATTGGGAAGCATCTTCAGAAGAAGGAGGACGATTAGTCACGTCTTTCCGTCGCCTTTCAAGACGGCAACAATAGCACAGGCTGGCAACTGTCGACGTCAAGGAGCTCGGACGCGTCGAGATTATGGGATAACCGTCCTTCCGCTCCGACAGTTCTCGGACATGACATCCACGGTCGACTCTAGCCATTGCAAGATGCTTCGAACCCGACTGGTCGCGCAACGGTGTCCTTCGTCGCTCAGCTATCCGTTACGAGTTACGACGCGTCGAGACCACCGAATGGACCAGGTCATTGCACGCCAGATCTGAATACGTCAGTCGCCCGACTTCATCTCTTCCACCATTGCGTCCCAGCATACCACACGGCCATCTTCAAGGCGAGCGAGAGCTCCCATGTACAAATGCTTCCACCGACGGTCATTTCTTCGCGCCGGCTGCAATTCTCCACGTCGACAAGGCAACGAATGGGCCTCCGTATCGTCTCTCCAAGCGTTTGTCGAAATACCTCAGTACCGGTCCCCACTCCAAGTCTTGTTGTCGATCTTGTGCGCACCATGATATGGACCAGGCACACGGATGAGCCTCTGTGGACGCGCCCGCTCGGTGCTGCTGCCGAGGTGATACGAGGGCCGGGCGAGCGCCGCTGTAGGCTCTCTTCTAGGCTGGCTGCCGTTTCAGCGCGGCTAAGTGAGTCCTTTCTTTGACCCACGGTCGGCTACGCCGCAGTCGACGAGCTTTGGATGGGTCGCTACGCCCACTCGATGGTCCGTCCGACCACGGAAGGACTCACCTCTACTCGTGCGCTCAGCCTCGGCCCCTGGAGGCGAGTTGTTGCAGAGTCATGGCCTGGAATACGGGAGGTTTCGAAGCCCATGCCTCCGCCGAACTCGGAAACGAGCCCCGGCTTCATGGGCGCTCGGCTCAGGCTGTTAGAGGACCCACCCGCGGCGGACCCAGGCACCGTTCGTACACGGGCTCATTCAGCGCGACCCGCCCGTTGTGCTGTCGAAGGATGTTGTGCTGGTCTGCTCGACGCCAGCGCGGTCGACGCAGGGCAGTGGGTGGGTGGTGGGCGGGCGGGAGGCCAACGACAACCGGGAGGAAGCGCTGTCACCCTCACCCTCACCACGACCACGACCACCCCGCTGTCGGCCAGGCGGTCTCACCGCTCATCCTGGCGGGCTGAGGCCCTAACATCGACACAGCAAGACGGGCGACCAGCAGGTTAGCACACGACGCGCCCGCTACGCGCGCGCCGGGCCGCCGTTGAGGGGGGGGATGGGGGTGCGGTTGAGGCCTCTGCTCGGTCTCGGGTGGTGTCTCAGATCAGTTACGGAACGACGGAGGGACGGAGGGACGGAGGGATGTTAGGATGTTGGGGCCCTCGCTGGCCCCTTCCATCTCTCTCCCTCTCTCTCTCCCTCCCTCGAGACGAGGTCCAAGGACATCGACGATGCTTCCAGGCGGAGGAGGACGCAAGGTGAGGAGGAGGATGCTATCTGTTATAAGGGCTGACCACTCTGCCCAGGGCGTGCTATCCATCCCATCCCATATCCACCGGTCCACCCCAACTCCCCAACAGAGTGCCACTCTCCCTCTCATTCCCAGCTTCCACAGCGTCCAGCTCGGCCACCGACACGACGCCCGGCCGGCCTTGGCTCCCCACCCGCCTCTGCTCATTCGGCAAGCAGGCAGCCTCATCTCATCCCATCAAGTACCATATCATCAGCTCCGATCCGCCCAGATATAAAAGGACAACCCATCGAAGAGCCCATCCTCGACCAAGGTCGATTGCTGGTGTGCCCGCGTAGACGACATCGACGACCTTTGACGACGACGCCCACTCGTTCCTCTCCAAGCAAGAACGATCTCCTCACGAAGAAGAAATGTCTGACGGCGGCGGCATCGTTTACAACACCCTCGCGACGGTGATCCGCGCCTTGTGGCCGGGCCCGCAGAGCCAGCTCGACTACCTCGTCACCTGGGACCCACCGCAGTCGCCCCTGTCGACATTGCCGTCCGTCGTCTTCACGCTCGGTTCGTACCTCTCCATCGTCTTTGGCCTGCGCGCCGCCATCAACAAGGGCATCATCACGCCACCGAACCCCAACTCGCGTCACCTCAAGGTCATCTTTGTCACGCACAACGTCACCCTCTCCCTCGCAAGCGGGCTCCTTCTCATCGCCATCCTCGAGGAGATTATCCCCGTCTGGGCTGAGCAAGGCTTCTTCACAGCCATATGCGCCACGTCCAGCTACACCCCGCGCTTGAGCACCATGTACGTGATCAACTACCTCTTCAAGTACGTCGAGCTTCTCGACACCGTCTTCCTCGTCATCAAGCGCAAGCCCCTCGGCTTCCTTCATCCCTACCACCACACGGCCACCGCCTTCCTGTGCTTCACCCAGCTGCACGGCCGCACGTCGGTGCAGTGGGTCGTCATCAGCTTGAACCTCTGCGTGCACTTCTTCATGTACGGGTGAGTAGCTCTTCCTTTCCCCCGTCACTTGGGATCAGCGTCATCACGGCACTGACCTTGCCTCGTCGTCCGGCAGCTACTACGCGCTCATGTCGCTCAAGATCCCCTGCCCGTGGAAGCGTCTCGTCACAACTGGACAAATCTGCCAGTTTGTCCTCGACCTCGGCATAATCTACTACGCCGCCTGGAACTTTGGCGCGGCCAATTTCGCCCCTTGGTTGCCCCACGCTGGCGAATGTGCGGGCGAGGAGAAGGCAGCCTTGTTCGGATGCGTCATCATCAGCTCGTACCTCTACCTCTTCGTCGACTTCTACAAGAAGACATACTCCAAGACACCCGCCAAGCTCCAGCGCGCCGCTATCGCCGCCGCCGAAAAGGCCATACGAAGCAATGGCACGGCCACCCCGGCCGATCAAGAGGCCGACTACCCGGTCGACGTCAAGAGGGGCTGATCATACCCACACCACACACCACACACATGCGTCTACTCACGCGCTGAGCATCTACGACAGGTTAACGCGATGTCCTCGCTCTGTGCTTGTGCATGATTGCGTCCCATCATCACCCCTGCAACTCCTCATCTGCCTGCTGCCCGCCGTCCGATTTGGGGGGGAAGAAGGTAGTCGCCGGCCGAGGCACGCCCGCGGACAAGCGCAGGTCCGTTATTCAGCAAGTCTCTCATTCGGCGCGGACGGAACAAGTGCACATGAAGGTCAGAAGGTGGCCGTCATCCATCCGCAGTCATGGGCATCGACGGGCGGGCGGGCGTCAGCCTCATCTCGACGCGTCGAGTCGCGGGCGATTGTCTGCAGATGAGGACGACCCCTTGTATACGCCTCCGCTCCAACGAGAACAACACCTCATATCAGGTGCAGAGGGATGGGCGTCTCACCTCGTACGGAGTACTCGTACAGTCGTACTCGTAGGGAACGAGGATCCATCTCCATCGTGCTGACCACCATCTTCCCTGCGCTCCTCCCTCCGCATCCGAGGTTGTCCACTCTTCCTTTCCCCTTCTCTCCTCCTGTCCTCCTCCTTCCTCCTCTCCAGTTCGCTGAGCATCTGTGTCTCTACTACGGCCCTCGTCCTCAGCTCAAGCTCGTTCTCCGCCCAAGAAACCTGCGCCGGCAGCTCAGCAAATTCATACTCGCGGATCAGCGAGCATGCTACCGAGCACCTTTGCAAATGCGCGAACGAACAAGCCGCGCCAACTGTCCACGCCTCTGTCGAACATTATGGACGACTACGGCCGGCACTCGGCCACGCTCCCTCGCCACTGCTACGATGTGACCCAAGCACTCGAGTTAGAGGCCAAGTTGCGATCACAGTCCAGTGGGCCTGAAGCCATGTTTGGCAGCCTTGCAGGCCGCGTCAAGACGCGCGCGGGCAAGATGATGTCCTCGCGCAGTCCGCTCGGAGTCGACGTGGCCGAGCTTTCGATGGGTGCACATGAAGACCCTCGGTCCATGTCCAAGTTTAGCACCTTCAAAGCCTCAAGCAAGGCCATTGGTGCTCGCCTCAAAAACATCCTGTGAGTGACGAGCTCCGAGTGAAAGGCTCACAGATCAGGTTCTGACCAGATGTTTGCACATTGCAGGGTGCCCAAGAGCAAACTAGGAGCGCTCAAGCAAGATGAAGCAATGAGCAGGCGTGGCTCGTTGGATTACGATACCTCCAACTCGAGCAGCAACGCCGGCAGCAATAGCACGCGCAACATGAGCTTCAGCCGCAGCACCCTGTCTCGCTGGAACGGCAGTCAAGCCAGCTCGGGACGGCGCGACAGTCCCCTGCGTCAGCTGTTCGACCCTTTCGACTCGGTCCAGTGGCAATCGTCCGACGCTACCGAAAGCATGCCCCGGCCCAGCACCTCCTCATTTGTGGCCCACAGCGTGGTCACGGTGCCCAATGGGCCAAACTCCTTCCTCAACGAAGCCCCGCCAGTGCCGGCCAACCACGCTCAGCGTAGCCTCGGACGTATGGGCGGTGCCAAGAGTCTACGTGCACTCGCCAGCTTCAGTCGGCTCAGGGACGCTTCGAGAGGGAACAAGGGCAACGTTTCGCCTCCCAAGCTGGCGGTCAAGCGCCCCATCGATGAGGTGGGACCCTCTCCCACCGCCATCGCCTTCCCGACGGAGGCCAAGCAGCCTCCGCCCAACCCTTCGCCTCGAGTCCGTCAGCACCCAGCCTCACCGGTGTCAAGTCGGTACCAATATCGCTCGCGTACCAATTCGGACGCCCGGTCGTCGCGACGCCGCGTACCGTCCAACGCCTCGTCCCACAGTCGTCGACGCGTGCCATCGCGAGCTCCCGGGCCTCTGCTGCCTCCCATTGCGGACGTCAAGACGTTCCGCATCTCGGAGCGCGACAGCTGGATCCACATCGAGGACGCCGCTTCCTCGGAGACGGAGACAGCTACGGCCAAGCCGTCTGCAACCAGCCAGGCGACACCCTCCACGCCCCTGCTTCAACCGCAAAGCGAAGGACCTGGTGCCGGTCCCATCTCACCGCGACTGCCAACCTTTTCCTTCACGCCACCTCCGGCAACGCTCTTGAACGGCCAGCATAAGCTCCCAGCTCTGAATCTATCACCCGCCGACTCGCCACAGAGAGCGTTCCACTTCTCGGCCACGCCATCGTCAGTCCTGCTGCCGACGGGTTTGAGCCCAGCTATACCCTCGTTCAAGGTGTCGACGGCGTCGGACATTGTTGCCCCGAGCCAGGACGCCATCGGCAACAAAGCCCAAGACTCGCTTGCAAGACGGCTGGCAAGTCAGTCGCATCAGAACCTGCAACAGCGCAGCACGGCGCCCAGCAGCTTTCAGCACGGCGAGCCGTTGAGCCACCAGAGCTCTCGAGACTCCTTGCCCTGTCCGCCGCGTTGGAAACGCCATCGCGGCGCAACGGTCTCGTCCCAGAACTCGTCCATCACCGGTGCAGCCTCCTCGTCCGATGAACGATCGCCGCGCTCGGACGCCAACGCAGCTTCGACGGACAACACGATGACTAGCGTCCGTACCATCAGCAGCTCGATCCTGTACTTCGGCGCCGATCTCACCCCGTCGCGGGCTCGTCCTGCATCCATGATGATCGGCAGCAACGCGGACTACCGGTCGGAAGGCGTTGAGGCTACCGAAGTGCTCAGGCACAAGGTCGAGGCTGTCACGCTGCGACCACGTACTGCTGCAAGTGCTCTTCAGCCGACACAGCCGAGACAAGGGCAGGAAGGGCGACCTTCTATGCTGCCGGTACCGGCTCCCAAGCAGCCTCTACCACCTCTTCCGACAAACGCTTCTCAAGCTTCCAATTCGTCCGACTCGGTACGCAGGGCCGAACATGCCTCCCATCAGGGTGGCCCGGCTAACAAGGGCAAGCAAATCGAGCAAGATGCTGATACCAAAGAGACGGAGGACATCGGCGACAACACACTCACAGATACCCCCGGTCCTGATACCCTCTCACGCGGCATATGCGGCACCTCCTCCGCGGCGCAGCGGCGCACCTCGGGCTCGCACGACTCCATGGCCTCCATCCTGAGCTACGTCAGCACCGTCGTGAGCTCGACCGAGTCGGAGGACATCCAGAGCCTCATCGATGGCGTGGCGGCCGACTGCGACGAACGCAGTGCGGACTCGGGCAGAGGCGCTGGACGTTCCCTCCCCTTAGAGCCGACCGCCGGCGGTGGGCAAGAGCCGCTTCGACAGGTCCATAGCTCGGACGACTCGGCAGTCTCGTCGGCGTACTCCAACTTTGAGCTGACGACGGCTCTGGCGATCAGCAACTTGCCTCGGCTGCGAATCGACAAGGCTGCTACGAGAGCTTCCAATGAGACGAAGACCACAGCACAGGCAGAGACAACCTCGGACAACTCGTACTCTACAACTTGCGTCGGCGACAAGACGGTCGGCCGCGCGGTGTCCAAGATCCCGGTCTCCCTCTCAGCAGTGCCACAGGGAGGCGAGACGGCGGGGGGCACATCCCTTCGCGAGTCCCTCACGCTGCGTTTCCCCCTCCCCAAACCCATGACGACGGGCGGCGCAGCGCACGCCGGTCCCTCCGCCACGTCCTCATCGCACCACCATCATCCACCCACAAGCTTCTCGCGCCATATCCAAATCGGAGGCTCATCGAATCACCGAGGCGCCCCGGTGGGCGCATCCAACTACTCGCAGCAAGGCACCGGTGCGAACGGCGGCGGCTCAGCGGGCCTGGCCTCCAACGGCCAAGCGCTGAAGCGCACCTCGAACAGCGGGCACTCGGCCCACTCCCACCTCTCCCTCGTCCTGGCCCATCTTGAGGAGAGCCCGTGCCCTCCGCCCCGTCGTCGACGGGCGCCCAAGATCCTCGGGCCCTCGACACAGGCGAATGTCTAGCGGCTTCGCCGCCTTGCTTGCGACGGGACGATACCCATACATTCCATTTCCCGCCCCGTTCGACCATCTCGTCCGACCACTCTTGTCTGCCCGTGGGCTTTGATAGCCATCATGTATCGCTCGAGCCTCTCCCTCCCAAGAAAGAACCCCACCAATGCGAAATTCAGTACCTTTGCCCGTGTCTCCCTTGTGCAGAGGCAGGACGATGATACGAAGATCAGGCGCGTCTGGCAAGTCACAATGGAGACCGCAGAATGCATTCGATAGCCTTGTTCAGAGTGGTGAGAATACAACGAAGGAAGGAGCGAGCGAGGCAAGCGTGCCCGGCCCTCCAAGATGTCCATCTTGCTCGTCTTGATCCCAGACGAGGAAAGGGGCGAGCCGCCCTCCCGCTCGAGCGTTCCCTTCCAATCAGGTCGCACTCCTCGACATGATGGCGGCGTCGGCAAGGACGGGCAGCCCGCTATCGTCCGCCAGGCTCGGCTCGGAAGCACGAGCGGGCGTAGAGAGCGAGCCGTGCATGACCCACGGAGAAAAGTGAGCGCCCTCCCCGCCAAAGCCCGTCGGCACCGCTCCCGCTCCTGGCCCCGGCCCCGTCGTTGCGGCCGTCGAGTACGATTGCGAAGGCGGCGGCGGCGGCGCCGCAGCCGAAGACGTGGCGGCCCCGACGAGACCGGTGGCGCGAAAGTCGGACGAGCTTGGCTGACGGTCTGCAGCAGACAGCGAGGCGGAGGAGCGGTCCTGCTGCTCGTTGTGCGGCTCGTAGCTTGGCCAGGCGCCGGCGGCCGCTAGCATGCCCTCGTGAAAGGTGGCGCGTCGCGAGAACTGGGTGGTGTTGATCGGCGACCAGTAGTTGGACGTCCGGAAGCTGTTCGACTGCTGTGAGGACATCTCGTTGTTCGTCGCCGTTGTGCCGCTCGTGCTGGAGCTGTCGAGGAGGCGAGTGAGCTTGGCAGATTGTGCTGGGCCTGGGATCATGCTTTGAGAGGCTGCGTCTCGAGTGGTATCGTTTTCGTCCTCGCGCTTGCGCTTCAGCGCAGGCGGGACATCGCCAGCTGGACGAGGGTTAGAGGAAAGGTTGAGAATGGAGCAACGAAGAGGGAGAGCGCTGTCGAGGTACTCACTCAGACATAGTCGGTACCAGGCCGTACTGTCATTCTTGTTCTGCGACGCTGAGGTTGGCGATGGGAATGGGGCCGCTGAGGACAATCCCGCCGTATGAAGATTCCACGGTCGGGCAAAGGGCGTGTCGAAGCGCGCCGTTTCGTCGTCACCTTCTACGTGGCCCTTGTCAGGAAAGTCGTGGCGGCAGTGCGACATGGCGCCGAAGACGGCCCCTTCAAAGATTGTTGACGAGTCGTGTTGAAGATCCGTCGAGGCCCAGGCTTGCATGTGGGCGGCGTTGCTGATGTCGAGGTGGCCGTCCGCAGAGTCGACGGAGTCGACGAGGGCGTGACCCGGAGCGGACGAGGCCGACATGGACGACTCGCTTTGGCCCGACAAGGGCTCGCCTGCGCTGCGCGCTCTTGATTTCGCGTACGGCGTCATGGGATCCGAAGTTGAGTCGAAGGCCGGGAAGTTGTCGTGGCTTTTCCGGATGGAAATGGGAGAGACTGTGTCGGTCTCATTTGCAGATTCGTGGTCCTTCGGCGGCGATGACAGCGCCGTCAAAGGCGAGAGTGGGCTCGATTGACCATCCTCGTTGCGGCCTTGCTCCGTTGCTTCTTGACCTTCAAGCTTGATGTCCATGGGTGCCACCCACCAGCTGTGCTTCCACTTGCCACCGGCTCCTGCCCGCGCCGGACCTCGACGCTCGGGATCGTGGTGCTTGCAAAGGACGATCTTGCCCGAGTAGATATCATCCATGATCTTGCGGCCGACCAGTCGTTCGAGCACGGAGCTGCCGTCGGGCTCCTTCGTCTGCACGAGCTCGAACAGGATACTTTCCATATGGTGTAGCCGTGTCTCTATCGCCTCGATATAGCCCTTCGGAGGACCTCTGTGGTACAGCACAACTATCAACACGAGCCACCAAGCCGGCGGGCACGAGGGATACTCACCTTTTCTTGCTTTGATCGAAGTAGGTGCAGGGCTGACCCAGCAGAGCGCACTGAGCGCATGAATCCGGATCTTGAGCATCGGGCTTGCACTTGCACTGAGAACAGGGGTGACAGAAAAGGTCGGAATGAGTCTGGCTGCCAGGTCAACAGAACATCCAGACGTACCTTCTGCCTCCGACAGCTGTCGCACGCCTGGTGGAAAGGTAGACAGAGATGTTGGCCACTTGATAAGTGAGCAACTCATATCGCAGCGATGGGTCAGACGTACCTTTGTATTACGCTTCTTGGTCTCCTTGGACGACGGCGAGGCTCTGGACCTGGGCTTGATGTGCGTCTCTATCATAAGAGTCTTGCTCAAAGGGTGCGACTCGCTGGCGTGATCGGTTTCGAGCTGCATTGAATGATGAACCTGCGCCATCGTACCCTCGGAGTGCAGCGGAATCGAGCCGCTGCCAGCAGAGCATGCCGCCAGTTCTGCCGTGGTTGACGGCATACGATCCGCGTGAAGGATGCGATGGGGAGGATCTCCCGAGCTAGGGTGTCCTTCGAGGAGGCCGTATGCCGCGGCGCCGGTCCAGAGTTGATTGGAGTAAGGCGGTTCGAAGGTTGGGCCTGTACGGAAGGGGCCAGGGTACGATGGCATCTGAGGCCCCTGCTCGAGGTTGAGCTGCGTGACCGTGGTCAGGTCACTGTAGGTCGATCGACGCATGTCATTGCCGCTGGATCCAAAGGTGGGAGCATGGGAGCCGAACATGCGCCAACCTTGTTGAAAGTTGGTGTCGGAGCGCATAATCTTCAGGTAGTTGTCTTGCAAGAACGATGAAGCTGGAGAAGCGCGTCGCAAGAGGACACGGTAGTGGGGGTGGTGAGACCTTGACGATGGTCCCAGCGGGTATAAGTGCTTGGAGCCTTGTCGACTTGGCGTGGGATGACCTTGACCGATCTCATTGAGTTCGGCCTTCTATCCCAAGGACGAAACCTGCCGAGGTATGGTTGGTGTAGTCGATCGTGCCGACTTGCGCTGTCTCTGCAGAGGGAGTAACGATGTCAAGACGGATTTGGATGGAGCGAGAGATGGCCGTCCACGCACTGCTCCGGATGTGAGGTGAGGGCATGCTCAATGAGCATCGAGGGAGCATTCCTTCATCTTGATGTGACCGAAGTTGTCCCATGTTGGGGACCCTCTGGCGGCGACGCGTACTTCCGTTGTCGTCGGTGCCTCGCTCGGAATGCGGGAAGACACTTGTCCGCGCGTCGATGAGGTAGGAGGTGTCTAGCGAGGGGGCCCGGTGCGTCGTGCGTCTGGGCCTACGTGCTCGACGTGGTTGTGCGCTTCGGCTGGCGCTGCCTGTCCTCGATGCTTCTGAGCGCTTTCAGTTGGCAAGCTTGCAGAATCCCTTGAAGTCATTGGGTGGCGAGCCCAGTCGTGCGTTGACAGCGGGTCTTTCCTGCCGACAAGGCACAGGACGCGGACGCCAAGGCTGAAAACTCTGGTCCAGGACTCGTAGCTGGCAAAGTGCACGTCTTGAGCCTGACGGAAAACTTGCAGGTCTGTTGATGAGGAGCGCCGTGCTGAATATGGAAAGCGTGGAGAGAGAGGGGGGAGGATGTCCGTGTGAAAAGCTGGGACAGATCTGGACAAGAAGGTGAGCAGATCTGCACGCGCGTTGATGACGAGGTACTTGACGCGTCTGTCTGCCGTCTGTCAGACCGTGCTCATGGTGGGATGCGTGTACCTCTGGACAGGCACCGCGAGCGCATTGAAGTCTTGCCGTGCCTCTGCGGGCTGAAAGCGGCCGGCTGGTGCGACCTCATTCGACGAGGGTACCGGCTGCCACGGCGCGCTCGAAGCGGACCGGATGAGCGACGGCGTACTGGCCGTCAGGCAGTCGTCCTCGAGACATTGCGCCCATCGATCCTCCTCATGAGGCCGTGCCGTACTCGTACAGCCGCAGTGGGACCCGAGCGCGACAGCTTGTCGAGGCCGAGGTGGACGAGAGCACGAGCACCCTTGGCTCACCGGCGATCTCGACGCGCTGGCTGGCCGTTCCGTCCGGAGCTCTGCCCGGCGTGAGGGCTGAGATGACCGCTCGATGCGCATGCCACGGCCACCATCGAGCATCGCATCGGGGCCGACCTCGACACCGACGTCGAGATGGTGGTCGTCGTCCAGGAGGAGGGCAGTGGGCACCCACGGACGGGGTTTTGGGGCCACCGGAACCGCGGGCGACGCCTCGCGATTGCCCTCCATGATCATGACCTTTTCCCGACGCCGACGGGTCCACCCCATGCATCGTCGAGCTGACAGCGCTGCCAGTGCCTTCTTCTGACGCTCGACCACCACCACCTCGACTCCCGCAGCTGGCACCCCGATGCTCGTCCTGGGCTCGCGCTCGTTGCTGCGCCTGCGCGCGCCATCAGGCGCCGTCTGCGCTGCGACGGCCGTGCGGCGAGGGCTGGCCATGCACGCAGCCTCCAGCGCGCAAGAGCCGCAGACACTCATCGAGAAGATTGTCCAGAAGTACGCCGTCGACCTCAGGCAAGGCCAGGTGGTGCGGGCGGGCGACTATGTCTCCATCAAGCCGGCCACGGTCATGACCCACGACAACACGGGCCCCGTCATCTCCAAGTTCCGCTCCATCGGCGCGACGAAGATCCACGACCCGGCCCAGGTAGTCTTCACCCTCGACCACGACGTCCAGAACAAGAGCCCGGCCAATCTGAAAAAGTACAGCAGCATCGAAACGTTTGCACGGCAGCACGGCATCGACTTCTATCCTGCTGGCCGCGGCATTGGTCACCAAGTCCTCGTCGAGGAGGGCTATGCGTTTCCGAATAAGCTCGTCGTCGCCTCCGACTCGCACTCGAACATGTACGGCGGTGTCGGCTGCCTGGGTACTCCCATCGTACGGACGGACGCAGCTGCAATCTGGGCTACCGGCCAGACGTGGTGGCAGATCCCGGAGATGGTCAAGGTCGAGCTCGAGGGTAGCCTGCTCCCAGGCGTCACGGGCAAGGATGTCATCGTCGCCCTGTGCGGGTACTTCAACCAAGACCAAGTGCTCAATGCGGCCATCGAGTTCAGCGGGACGGGCCTCGTATCTCTCTCGGTAGACGACCGTCTGGCTATCAGTAACATGACCACAGAATGGGGAGCGCTCGCAGGCGTGTTCCCAGTCGACGACGCGACGCTGTCCTGGTACGAGCGCCTGATTCGCAAGCTCGACAAGCTCAACTATGCCTTTGGCTCCGCGCCTGCTCGCTCACGAGACCACCCGCGCCTCAACCTAGCGACTCTTGATGCACTGGCTGCTGCGCCTTTGCGCTCGGACCAAGGAGCCAGCTACTCCAAGCACCTGCGGCTCAACCTTGCAACCCTGAGCCCGCACGTATCAGGTCCCAACTCGGTCAAAGTCAGCACACCGCTCACCGAACTCGCCAAGCAGAACATTGCGATCAACAAGGCATACCTCGTCTCCTGTGTCAACTCACGCGCGTCGGACATCAAGGCGGCGGCCGATGTCATCAGGGCCTCGGGTCCTCCCGGTCAACCCAAGAAGGTTGCCGATGGCGTCGAGTTCTACATTGCGCCCGCGAGCAGTGTCGTGCAGCGCGAAGCGGAGGAGTCTGGCGACTGGGGTACGCTCCTGGCGGCCGGCGCGCGACCCTTGCCAGCTGGCTGTGGGCCGTGCATCGGCCTCGGTGTCGGTCTGCTTCAGGACGGCGAGGTGGGCATCAGTGCGACAAATCGCAACTACAAGGGTCGGATGGGCAGCCCAAATGCTCAAGCGTATCTTGCCAGCCCAGCCGTGGTGGCCGCCAGCGCTCTCAGTGGTCACATCTCGGGCCCAACTGATCTGGACCCGGCATTGCTCCCGGCGGCGAACAGTCTACAGTTCGAGATGATGAGGCAAGGCAAGCAACCCGCGGTAGAGGCTGGCCCCTCGTCGTCAAAAGGCGTCGACATTCTACCGGCCTTCCCGCACAGCTTCCGAGGCCCCCTGATCTTTGCGCCACAAGATAACCTGACCACCGATGGCATCTACCCGGGCAAGTACACGTACCAAGACGACATCACACCCGAAGGTCAAGCCGACGTGGTGATGGAGAACTACGACCCCAAGTTTGCCAGCATTGTTGCGGATCTGCGCAAGAGGCTGGGCATCGTCTCGGGCAAGGAGGGCGCCGGAGCCTCGTCGGCCAAGGCGGGCGCCGATGGCACGCTGACCAAGGCGGGCGTCATCTTGGTGGGCGGCTACAACTTTGGCACGGGCTCGTCGCGCGAGCAGGCGGCCACATCGCTCAAGTATGCAGGCGTGCCGCTGGTCATTGCCGGCTCCTTTGGCGACATCTTCAAGCGCAACGCGATCAACAATGGGCTCATCTGTCTCGAGTCGCCGTCGCTCGTGGAGGAGCTGACGCGCCGGTACGCCAAGGACGGCGCGCGGGGCCACGGTGGACGGACGGAGGGCGAGATTGCGGTCGTGCTCGACGATGCGACGGTCACGGTGAAGAGTGAAGACGGCAGCATTGGCGTTGCCGGTCTCGCCGAAGGATCGGGCACGTACGCGGGCACGCCGGCCGGGATTGGCCGGAGTGTGCAAGAGATCTTCCTTGCTGGCGGCCTCGAGGGCTGGATCAAGAACCGTGTCGGCTGAGCAATGCCATCTTGTCCATGCTGCTGTTGTCGATGCTGTCCCTCCCACGGTCCGAGGCCCTCCTTCGTGCTGGACGCTGTCAATGGCGAGCGACTTGCTCGGCTCGGCGCGTCTTCCAAAGCGCTCCTCCTGATTGGCTGCTTTGGCCAGAACAGCTCGTACGCATACACGTTGCGCAATCGTGCATGGAGGCGGTAAGCGCATCCTTCTCGCCTCAGCATCGGACGTTCCACCACATCGTGTCCACCTCATTCCTTCCTTCTGACCACCACCATCACCTCCTCCTCTCCTCGGCGCAACAGCGACCTCGACGAGCGTCAAGATGCGCGCATCACTCCTTTCCCGTGCGCGGCCAGGCGCGGCAGCAACGTCCGCAGCCTTCGGCGGCCGGCAGCTCGTCGCTGCCCCAGTGGCGACGAGCTCGTCGCGAGCTCTTGTTCACACCTCCCCCTCTTCAAGTAGGCAGCCAGAGTTGTCCAGGTCAAGCAGTGGGGGTACTGCGACTGCTCCAGGACAGACGCGCAGCCTGGCGACGGTCGCCTCCTCGACGTCCAAGCCGCCGACGGCCATCTTGCTGATGAACATGGGCGGCCCAAGCACCCTGGACGAGACGGGCGACTTCCTCTCCCGCCTCTTCCACGACCGCGACCTCATCCAGCTCCCCTTCCAAAAGCGCATCGCCCCCTTGATCGCCCGCCGCCGCACCCCCAAGATTCGAGAACAGTACGCCAAGATTGGCGGGGGATCGCCCATCCTGCGCTGGACGCAGACGCAGGGCGAGGCGATGGCGCGCATGCTCGACGAGCTGCACCCGTCCACGGCGCCGCACAAGGCGTACACGGCCTTTCGGTACGCGCGTCCCTTGACGGACCAGGCGCTCGACGAGATGGCCCGCGATGGCGTGACGCGCGCGGTGGGTTTCACGCAGTACCCGCAGTACAGCTGCAGCACGACGGGGTCGAGCTTGAATGAACTCTTCCGGGAGCTGCAGAAGCGGCGGGCGGAGGGCAAGCCGGAGGGCAATATCCAGTGGTCGATGATTGACCGGTGGCCTACCTTCCCTGGGCTCATCGAGGTGAGTGTAGTGTCTTGCTCCAAGCCGAGCGATGGCATCTGACATGCCCCTTTCGCTTCCTGTGCAGGCATTTGCGGGCTTGATCAAGACCAAGCTGGCCGAGCTGCCAGAGGACGTACGGCACTCGACGCCCATCATGTTCTCAGCGCATTCGTTGCCGATGCAGATTGTGTCCGGACGCGGCGACCCGTACCCTGCCGAGGTGGCGGCGACCGTGGCGGCGGTCATGACGCGGCTGGGCTGGTCGAACCCGTACCGGGTGACGTGGCAGAGCCAAGTGGGTCCCTCGGCCTGGCTGGGCCCGCAGACGAGCGACACGATCAAGGGCTGGGCGAAGCAGGGCCACAAGCATGTGCTCGCTGTGCCCATTGCGTTTACGAGCGATCACATCGAGACGCTGTATGAGCTTGATATTGAGCTCCAGGAGGAGGCCGAGGAGGTGAGTCCAGGCGTGGCTTGATGCTCCTCAGACTCGTGAGCTGATCCACGTCCTCTGGTTTGCATTCTGTCCAGCACGGCATTGAGCTGAAGCGCGTCGCGTCGCTCAACGACGACCCGACGTTCCTCCGTGCGCTCGCCGACCTGGCGGCGTCGCACCTGGCCGCGTTTGAGTCCAAGCCGACGACGGACGCGCACGGGCACACGCACCAACCTGGCGAGCGGATCTGGAACCAGGGCGCGACGAGCAAGCAGATGCTGCTGCGGTGTCCTGGATGTGTGAACGCGACGTGCGGGGAGCAAAAGGCGTTCTTTGGGCTTCAGCAGCCGCAGCCTGCTTCACGGCAAGCATGAAGGGACGGAAGCGCCTCTAGACGGAGGGCACAAGGATGGACATCAAGCAACGTTCGTACGACGAGTTCGCGACGCTGGCGAGCTTGTGTAGCAGTCGAGCCGAGAAGTCGAAGCGGTACCCGGCGGATCGGCAGGTCGACGATCAGCACCATGACAAGACACAGCCCTTCGCACGCTTCAAGCCCAGCATGACTGCCCGTCTGGCCAGCCTGCGCTGCTCCATACAAGACGACTGGCCCACTCGATGGACGAAGGGACGATGCACACTGCACACGAGATGGGGTCCGAAGTGGTCGGAGCAAGCCGGGTAGTCGGCGCGGGCGGGCGGCGGTGATGACCCCGCGCCGCCTGCGATGCCAATTGCAATCCTCATTCGTCGATGCAAGCGGGGCTCCTCTTTCCCAGGAAGCAGTGGCCTGGCTGCTGCTTGGGCGTGAGTGAGGGCGGTGAGGCAGAGCGGCGGGCAGCGAGCAGTGCGGGAAGGTCCCTGAGCTTTGTGATGTGACGCTGGAGTGTCTGCGATCCAGCCAGCCTCGAGGCATGGTCTCGATGGGGAGAGGGCTTCCCAATCTCCCCTGACTCACTGGCTGGCTGGCTGGCTGGCTGGCTGGCTGGCTCCTTGCGTGTGCTGGGCGAGAGACGCTGGCGATCGAAGCCTCTGTAAGGCGGCGAGGAGTGGAGCGGGTGAGGAAGAGGGTACCGCGTGTTGGAGTAAATCAGAAGTCGGGTTAAGAAGATGGGCCCCCTCCTCTCCATGAATGACCTCCCCACCGACGACCATCACCCACCACCCCACCGCCTCTGCTCTCACCGGGGCAGACTCTCTCCATCGCATTCCCTGCCCAGTGTGAGTAGCTCACTGCGACGCAGCCCAGCGCGCCGTGCGGTACAACGAGCTGACGTACCATCACTCGCCCATCTCCCATCGTGCCGTGCTGGGGACGGCGTTCATCTCGGCGAGCAGCGCTCCCAGCTCCCAGCAGCCCAGCATGGCCTCCAACGGACACGCAAAGCCCAACGGCACTGCTGCCACCACCACTGCCCCGCCGCGTCGCGAGAAGCCGCCCCAGGTGCGTTGCTGTTCTGCGAGCTGCTGGCGACTTGCAGCGACGAGTTGTGCTCATCGTCCTTGTCTCCCTTGCGCACTCTGTGACGCCTGGGCAACGCTCCATGGACCACGCACACGCGCGCGCACTTCGCCCCTCGCCCCGTCTGGTGCTGTGCTCCCTCTGGCTCGCGCCCGCATCTGCGCTCCCTTGTGCGCGGCCTCGTACGCGTTTGGCGGTGCTTGCTCGTTCAGCCCACGCCCGATGACAAGTAGTGAGTCCTCCTCGTTCCCGCTCCCTCTCCAGTGCGCAAGCTGACTTCTCCTTCTCGCCGCTGCGCGCCCTCTTCCACGCCCGCGTACACAGCACGGGTCACCGCGACGACGCCGTCCACTACTCGGTCCTCCGCGGCCGCTCGGGTTACGCCAGTCTGCGTGACCGCTTCACCAATGCAGGTGAGCACACTCTCCCGTCCCCGTTCTGCTTCTTCTTCCCTTCTCGTGACGCGCGCCGCGCTCGTGGAGGCGCGCGGCGCGTGCCTTCTCCCCGTCCCCGCCCCTGCCTCCGCCCCCGCCCCCTCCTCCCCTTCCCTGGACCTCGTGGTGGGAGTCGATGCTCCGCCGCTTCCCGGCTCGCAAGACCCTCGCCAAAGCTCCAAGACTTCAGCGGCCTCAACGGCGGTACCGCGGCGGCTTGGAAGCGTCCGGAGCGCGTTGCTGGAGCGCTCTGAGCCTCGCGAAGGTCACATTTCGGACGCTCCAAGCTCGAGGCCATTTAGCGACAACCCGGACGCTCGTACGTGTCCCTGATGTTCTGCATCGGGAAGCTCAAACAAGCGCACTGGACGCGTCAACGTCCTTTCAAGAGCTCTGGCGCGTACGCACGGCGCCACCAGTCACACCCACGGTGCGCCGCGACGCTCCTTCGACTCCATCTCGAGTCAAGACTGGCCTCTACGATCTCAGCATTCTCCACGAAGGCAGCGTGTTCGCGAAGATGGGTCCAACCCTTGCGCTCGAAGATCCGGCTCCGGGTCTTTGAATTTCGGCGGCTTTTCAAGCTGCCATGCGCCAAACGGATCTGCAAAGCGGCGCCGATGGCGAGTGTGGACGAAACCCGCGCCTGCCGCCTGGGGTGGGGGAGCTGTCATTTGGGGCTTTGGGCCCCTGGCTTCCCCGCCTTTGACGGTGCGGCACGGCGGCTCGACGATTTGGACACCGAGACGGGCGGACGAAGCGGCCCTGCTCCTCAAGCTTGCCGCATTCGGGTTCATTTGCAGCGTGCAGGGCCTCGTCCGTCGAGCTTCGCAGTCGGTCGCACGGCTTTGCGCTCGCGCCTCGCGCTTCCGATCGGCGCTGGGGGTCGGGCTGGGGCAAGGGTCGACTCTTGCTGGACGACGGACTGGCACTTGCCAATGTCCTCCCCCATCAAGGCTCGCCCGCACCCCCGCGGCTGATACGGTGATACGGGCCGTCGCAAGGACTCCGAGCCGTGCGCGCTTCCCGCGGTCTTCTCGACACCAACGTCCATCTCGTCCCCACCCTCGCCTTCCCTCGTCCTCACCCTCCTAGCCTCGCTCCCTCTCATACCCTTCGCTTCGAGCGACGCTCGCCTCTTACGGCAGCATCGCCGGCGATGAGCTCCCTCTTCTCGCCTGCGCGCGCGAGCGCGAGCAGCCTCTTGGCCTCCGCATCGTCTTCCTTCCTTCAGCTCTCGGGGTGCACCTGCTCCGGCCATGCTCTCGTCCAGACGCCGAGCTCACATTCCTTTCATTCCCTCTCCTCTTCGCCATCGCCGGCTCGACTACGACGCTCGCCACGACCGTCAACGTCGTCTGTCCGACTACGCCCTCGCTCCCCATCACGGCGGCACTACACCATCGACACAACCGATGTCGACTATGCAGACACGGCCTTCACCTTCGAGAAGCGCGACGAGCTCGGCATGCGCGGCCTGCTGCCGCCCGTCCAAGAGACGCTAGCACAACAGGTGCTCCGGTGCATGACACAGCTGCGCGGCAAGAAGACGGACCTGGGCAAGTACGTCTACCTGTCCCAGCTGCGGAACACCAACGTGCGGCTCTTCTATGCCTGCATTCTCGCCCACACCGAGGAGTGCTTGCCGCTCATCTACACCCCCGTCGTCGGCGAGGCATGCCAGCGCTTCAGCGAGATCTACCGGAGGTGAGTCTTGGAGGATGTGCGTTCTCGTTGAGACCACTGGCGCTGATGGCTTTGGACCGGTCACAGGCCAGAAGGTCTTACGATCTCGCTCGAGGACAAGGGCAACGTCGCCGCCGTGGTCGACAACTGGCCCGTTCCCTCCGGCAGCCCACGCATCGCCGTCGTCACCGACGGCTCCCGTATCCTCGGTCTCGGCGATCTCGGCTGGGGCGGACTCGGCATCGCGATTGGCAAGCTCAGCCTGTACATTGCCGCCGCTGGCATTCACCCGCGCGCGACGATCCCCATCGTGCTCGACATGGGCACGAACACGCAAAAGTACCTCGATGACCCGCTCTACCTCGGCCTGCGTCGCAAGCGCCCCGTCACGTCGGAGGAGTTCTACGAGTTCACCGACGAGGTGATGGCTGCTGTGAGTTGAGATGCAGCTGAATCGTGGACTGGAGTCGGGCGCTGACGTGTCTTTGCCCTCAACACACGCTTGATCAGCTGCACGCCAAGTTCGTGAGTACACGTCGCAGCGACTGGATAGCCTGACACACGAGCGAGCTGACGCGACTTACGGATTCTGCAGCCGAACCTGATCATTCAATTCGAGGACTTCTCTACCGACAACGCGTTCGGCACGCTTGACCGCTACAAGAACCAATATCCTCGTGAGTAGGAGCGCGGACATGAGCCTCTCGGGATGGTCTGGACTGACCTTTGAACGCGTCGGTTTGTACAGACTTCAATGACGACATTCAGGGCACGGGCTGCGTCGTGCTCGGCGGCTTCGCTCGTGCGGCGCGCATGTCGGCGGAGGCATCGGGCCGGCCGCTCCACGACCAGCGCATCCTCTTCTTTGGCGCTGGCTCGGCCGGTGTCGGCGTCGCCAAGCAGCTGATGGCCTTCTTCCGGATCCAAGGTCTGTCCGAGAAGGAGTCGCGCGAGCGCATCTGGCTCGTGGACTCCAAGGGTCTCGTGACCAAGGACCGTGGCGACAAGCTGCCGGCGCACAAGGTCTACTTTGCCCGGGAGGACAACGAGGGCAGGCAGTTCAAGGCGCTGCTCGACGTCGTGGAGTACGTCAAGCCGACGGCGATCATTGGTCTCAGCACGGTGCCGAACACGTTTGACGAGCCCGTGCTGCGCAAGATGAGCGAGCTCAACAAGCGGCCGATCGTGTTCCCGCTCAGCAACCCGAGCAGCCTGTCCGAGTGCTCCTTTGAGCAGGCGATCAAGTACACGAATGGCCAGGCCATCTTTGCGGCCGGCTCGCCCTTCCCCGACACCGAGTGGGAGGGCAAGACGCTCAAGCCGGGCCAGGGCAACAACCTCTACGTCTTCCCCGGCATCGGCCTCGCGGGCAGCTTGTGCAAGGCGTCGCGCATCACGGACGAGATGATCACCGAGGCTGCGCTCGCGCTCGCCGATGCGCTCAACGAGGAGGAGCGCGCGCAAAATCTCGTCTACCCTTCGCTCAAGCGCGTGCGCGAGGTCAGTCGCGATGTCGCGACGCGGGTGATCATGAAGGCGAACGAGCAGGGCGTTGCGCGGGATGGTGGATACGTGAGTGTTGTGCGAGCGTTTGAGTCCTAGTCGGTGTGGAGAGTAGCTGACCAAACTTCCTCTCTCTCTACGCTAGACCGCGTCCATGCCAGAGGACGAGCTGCGCGAGTGGGTGCAGGGCGAGATGTGGGGCCCGAGCTACCAGACGTACATCGCCTGAAGAGATGGCGGTGACGCCGGGGGGTGGGCGAGCCCCCCTTCTCAACAGCATACAGATAGAGTCGTCTCCCGCCAAGCGCTCCTCTCTCCAGAGGACTTACCTTCGCGCCCGCTTCTTCCGCGCCTTCTCAGCTCGATCCGAACGTGAGGAGGTTTCATGCCATACAAACGTGATACGAAGCTCGCGCCGGGGTGGACAGTCGATCGAGACCGACGGCGTCTCGCTCGCTCGTCACAACGTTGTCACTTCCCCTCCCCCCACTCGATCTCCCTCCTTCTCTCAAGGCTTGTCTGCCGCTGTCTTTCCCATCTCTCTCGCTCGCGCGCTGTACGAACGTTACCGTGATCGCTTCTCCGTGCGCCTGCGCGTCCGTCTGAAGAGAAGCCTTGTCGGACTGCGTTGCAAACGAGGTAATAGGTTCGCCTTTGAGGTACGAAGGTGTACGACAAGCCCCCATCAATCACCCCAGGGAGAAGTCAAAGAAGGCACCCACGGCCGTACCAGGTACGCCGATCCACCACGTACCCCTCGTATGCTCCCCGTCCAGCTCAGGCACGGCGCGCCGGAAAGCGGGCTTGCGCGAGCGACTGCGTAGACGGCGTGCTTGGGCGCGGGCGTCGTCGAGCAGTCTGCTCTTGGTCGTGGGCGAGGTGGCTTTGGACTTGGATTTGGACTTGGCTTTTGAGGGTGTCGTGGCTGAGAAGGGGAGGAAGCGGGCGTAGAAGGCTGGCTGGTGCTTCTCCGTCGCTTCTGTCGTCGTCTTGGAGGTTGGTAACGGCGTCGAGGACGGTACCGCCGCCGATGCCGATGCTGAGGACGAAAGTGATGCAGAGGCAGAAGCGGAAGCAGAAGCAGACGCTTCGGCCGCCTCCGCCCTCTCCACCGCCCCAACGAGCTGCTCAACCTCCGCCTGCTCATCCTCAATCTTGCGCCTCAAAGCCGCCTGTGCCGCCCGCTCCTGATCGACTTGTCGCTTCGCGTCGTCGAGAAGCTGTTGGAGTGTTGGGAGCTTGTTCTTCTGGGAGGCGCTTGGAGGCTTGGAGGTGGACATAAGCGGTCCTGGAGATGCTTGTTGTGAGGACGAGGACGTTGGTGGTTGTGCGCACTCGTCGTTGGGAAGCCTGTAAGGCGAGGTGGGCCCGAAGAGGCCATGTGAAGCCATCAGGCTCATGTCGAGCCAGCACCGTCCAGCACCAGGACATCGTACGAGGCTATGTCCGTCTACAAGCGCCGTAGCGACCGATTCGATGGGTGGCTCCATGGCTGGCGATGCTTTCGAACTTGGTGCGCTTCCTGGTCCATCTTGATGGGACCTCCGCTGGAGTGGCTTCAACCATCGATCCCATCTGCTCAAGCTTACACTTGGCTCTTCGCTTTGGTTGTCCTTCCAATGCAAGTCCCTCTTCCTCTGACGCCCATCTCCATCAGCGCTCGATGTCTTGCTTTCCCCTTGTGGTGGGACTGTTGAGAGCCAAGAGGAGAACGAGGAGTTCGCCGTCTTTGACCACAACGCGCCCGCCGCTACTAATAGCTGTTGGGCAATCGTGCCCGCGACAACGTCGCCCTTGAGTCCAGCTGCGTCCTTATCAGGCGCTTCAAGGGACGCATTCTTCGTCGCCCCGTACGAAGCCTGCCTGCTGATGTCTGAGATGGCCCCCGAGGGTACCACGTCCGGGTACCAGTAACAGCTTGAGACGAAGAGGGCGATAATGATGACGCCGCAGTAGGCGCACGGCCGCGTATGGAAGACGTATGCGACGATGAAGAGGACGAGGAACGCTGGCGGTGCCGTCGGAAAGGGCAGCAGGAAGAGCGGGATCCACCATCGCTGGGAACATAACGAGGACAAAACGATCAGCGTGTACGGCGGTGTCCCTCGCGAGAACAGGAAGCTCACCAGGCAGTACATCGTCGGCGTCGTCGGGGTGGGCCCTCGCTGCGATGCCGCGTAGCCGCACGGCGCTCTGCACGCGCCTTGTTCGAGAGCCGCTGCGGAACCTGTCGAGGATGGTGGACGTCGTCGAGGTCGAAAAGGGAGTCAGTGACGGTGGCGAGCACGTCCCCCGTTCCGCCATCGGGCAAGCCGTACGGATATCATCCCAAGAGAGGAGCAAAAGGAACGGCAACGCGAGAGACGGAGAGCAAAAGGAGCGCGCTGCAGGGATCGAACCTGCGACTCCCAGAACCGAAGTCTGGTTGTCTACCACTGACATAAGCGCGCCAAGCATAAAAGGGCAAGCTCTGGAAAGAATGTGTACCCTGACACCGGCGCAAGGGTGCCATCCTCCCGTCCGCGCGCTCATGGATCTTGCTCACGACGACGACGAGGATGCGATGGCCAACAGCAAGTACGGCTATGTGCGCCTGTACGAGCTGCCAGACGGAGTGCTGCCGAACACGTTCATGGTCGTGCGCGTCGACGGCAAGGGCTTCCATGAGTGAGTTCGATGGTGAACAGGGCCTCTTGGACATCGAGCTAACGATCGATGTATTCCGTATCCCAGCTTCTCGGCGCAACATGGCTTTGAGAAGCCCAACGATGGCATGGCGCTCGAGCTGATGAACGAAGCGGCGCGGCATGTCATGCGGGAGCTCAAGGGCCAGGCCATCTTGGCGTTTGGGGAGAGCGACGAGTATAGGTGCGTGTACCGCGGGTTGGGATCAAGGTCGCCACCGGTGGTCTAACCTACCTTGATTTCCTTGTCTACCTAGCTTTCTGTTCTCTAGGTCATGCTCGCTGTACAACAGAAGGCAGAGGTGAGCGCAAGCGTCTCGAATGGTGCTCTCAACTTGGGTCAAAGCTGACAGGAGAGGGATCCCATCGACAGCAAGATTGTGACCCACGTCGTTTCCCTCTTCACGGGAGCGTACATCTTCAATTGGTCGCGCTTCATGGCCCACACGCCTCTACAGCGGCCTCCATCCTTTGATGGCCGTCTCGTCGTCTATCCGGGCGTCAAGGAAGTGCGTGACTACTTTGCGTGGCGTCAAGTCGATAGTGAGTCTCATCTTGTATAGCTACATGACAAGGAGGTCGAGCTTACAGGGTGCTCCTCCTTGACTTGGCTAGCGCACATCAACAACCTGTACAATACGACGTTCTGGGCGCTCATTCAGCAGGGTGGTCTGACCGAACGCCAGGCCAATGAGGAACTGCGGGTAAGCATGTCCACCCCTTCGCCTGAGGTCAAGAATCGACACTGAACCCCCTGTCCTCCTCCCCTACTCGTCAACCCTGTCGGCGCCACGCAGCACACGGTCAGCGCCCAGAAGCACGAGATCCTCTTCTCGCGCTTCCAGATCAACTATGATCGACTGCCGGCCATGTACCGCAAGGGGACGACGCTCGTGTGGGCCATGGCGGCAAAGGCGAGCGAGCCGGCTCGGGGAGATCAGCCCCCGGCGGCGCGCGAAGGCAAGGGACCTGCTTCTGAGGTCGATGGCGAGGAGAGCAGGAAGAAGAGCGGTCGCGATGCAGCGGTTTTGTCGAGTGGCAAGCCTCGCAAGGTGCTCAGAACGCTTCACGTGGATATCATTGGAGATGCCTTTTGGACGGCGTCGCCTGCAGCGACGGCAGAAGGAGAGGGTCAGGGCGTGGCTACGGCAAGCTCCAGCCAGTCGACGTCAGGTCGGCCTTGGGAGGATGAGGAACGGCTAGAAGGCGACAGGTTGGGCGCCTCTTTGCTCGACTGAAGCTTTCTCTCTCCGTGCGCAATGATCATGATACCCTCGCACCGCACCGTATCGCAACGCTCCATATCTAGCCAATACAGGTACGTGTTGCATTGGCCAGAGAATGGATGTCCAATAGCCAGAATCATGCTTCGATCGCCTTGGCGCCGCCTTCGCCCTCGCCCGTCTCCGTGGGCTCGAGTGGCTGAGAATGCTTGCCGGCGAAGAGCTGCGTATTCAGCGGCTGGGCGAAGACAAAGGTGTCGGCCAGCGGCATGAACGACTGCAGCGCGATCCCGATCAGTCTCTCGATCCGTCTCCTCAGTTGGGTGTTGTTGGCGGCCACCATCTGCATACCGTAGGACCAGCGTGAGAATGCCAGCGGTTTGGAAGGTCAAGGAAGAACATGATGCACTCACAAGAGTGTCCAGCTCCACAAGGGCATGCTCCTCGTCCACCCTGATCCGAATGGCAGGCTTGGCCGTAGCCTGCGTCTCCATCCTCCTCAACACGTCGCGTTCCGCCGGCCGCCCATTCTTCCCGGACTGTGCCTCCGTCTGAGCTTGAGCTTGGGCCGTAGAGGAGCCAGCGGGCGCTACTTCAGGTCCTGACGGTACCACGGCCGGGGCCTTCTCGCCATCGGGCTCGGTAGGTTGAACGTCCGCGGTCACGTCGTCCATGTCCGCATCGCCGTCTCCACCACCGTGCTCTGCATCGAGTGCGCCTTCATTCCGGTCGTCCTCCCGCTTGACGCCAGTATCAGCTTGCGCCGCGTCCTCCATCTCTTCGTCACCCTTCGTAGGATCCTGACCGACGCCAACGACGACCTCGCGAACGTTGCCAAAGTGGGCCTCGAGGAAGGCAAATACGTGCTCGCTCCTTGCCAGCAGGACCGGATCGTTCAGCAGAGCCAGCGGCCCATCTGCACCGCCTCCCTCACCCTCGTCTTGATGTCTCCTCGGCAAGGTGTCTGGCTCGAGTCCGAGGGCTGCTTGTGTACTCTGAATCGGCTGCGACGTCACATCGCTTGAGAAAGGATGTCTGTTGACCAGCTCGTCCACAGCGTCGCCTGACACGGGCGTCGCGTCCTGTTCTTCCTCCTTCTTCGCGCCATTTTCGTGCCCGTGCTCATGCCCGTGAGTGTGGGAATGAGGGCGGGCGGTAAGCTTGACGGAGGCTGGTGAGCTATCCACTCCAAGGAGGAGCGCGACGGCCGAGTCGGCGACCATGTCGTTTGGCGTGCTTGCTGCCCACTCGAGCGTGAGCTGATGGACGCCAGTCTGCTTGATGTCCAACACGTCCATCACACGCATCGTCCTTCGGCCCTCCACGTCGACGCCTTCGACAATCGATCCGTACATTCCCTCGAGATGCCATCGAATCAGGTCCCAGCTGACGCCGATCGCAATGTGTTGGCGTTGCAAGATGGTTGACGTGTTGAGTCCGGTGAACTCCATCAAGTCTTTGGAGTCGAGGATCGTGTAGGCGAAGTCTTTTGAGACGAGCAAACCGGAGATGATCGCATTCTCTTGAGGAGGCTTGACGGCAATGGAACCAATGACCTGCCGACGAACTCATAGTCTGAGACATCGCTGTGGAGTACCCAGAGCTTACCGCAAAGACTCACCTTGGCCGTGCGCTCCGCTCTAAACTTGAGCTCGAGCACCTGACAGTTCTTTGGCGTGTGGATCTTGATGTCTTCCTTGCGCTCCGCAAACTTGCTTTGCAGTGCTAGTCTCAGCTTGTTCATAGTGTTGGCCTCGCCGTGAACGAGCACCTAGAGAACAAGAAGCTGAGTCTCTAAGTCCAATGGATACAAGTCTCAGCATATGCTCACCACATGTTGGGCCTTGATCTCCTCGATGAACTTGGAGTTCTGTGTGTAGTCGACATGCGCCGAGAATGATATGTAGTCGACGCTCAACCTCCTGGGGATCATCTGTCCGTTCATGCCAAGGATCTCATCAGGGTCGGCCATGATATTCTGAGGGTACCAACGTATTCAGTCATGATGGCTTCCAAAGCTTTGCGGATCGGGACTCACCCTGGCCATCGTGCCCTCGACGGAATAGCCGCTGATGATGAGCCCATTCCGCTTGTCCGGCGCCCATCGCTCGAGAAGCTCTCGACTGACGCCGCTCTGCATAAAGCCAGGACTGGCAAGCATCACGCACGGGCCCTTGTCCTCAAACTTGTGCAGGCTGCTGAGGTTGCTGATGTGCTTGAAGACGAAGGGGTTGTCTCTTCTGTTGAATCGACCGCGAATGTTCTCGTTCATGGTGTGGATGTAGGTCTGATAGACTTGAATGCACCGCCGTGCCAAGGACGAGGCGTAGTAGACGGGCACGTTGTGTAGCTCAGGGTGGGCAGCCCAGTACTCGTCCAAGAGGAGGAGTAGCTCCTGAGCACGACCGAGGACGAAGACGGGCAAAAGGACGCGCCCGCCTCTCCTGATGATGTTGTGGACAAGGGCTGAGGTTTGGAAGCTTTGGATCAGCAAATCGCTCTGTCAGTGGCGAGAGGAGAACCTGCGACTCACTGGTGAACCGCGCCTCCTTCTCTAACCTTGGCTCCAGACTGTGTACGCCGTACGTGCTCTCACAGATGAGCACGTCGGGTCGGACGGGCGGGATCTCGGCCTGCACGAGGTGGCGATCTTCTTCTCTGCTGTAGTCGCCCGTGTAGAGGACCTTCAAGCCGGCGATCTCGATGAGGAACATGCAGGCACCGAGGACGTGTCCCGCATGGTAAGGAGTGAAGCGAAGACCGCCGGCGATGGCCACGTCTTGGTGATAATCGACTGCCTCGATTTGCTGCCAAGTCGAGAGCATCTCGGCTTCGTCAAAGAGCTTGTCATCCGATCCCGCGCTCCTGAAGAAGTGTTGATGTAGGTGAGACCTTATACAAAGGCGGTGGGAGCTGGATCACTCACGAGACGCGGACAAAGTCAGCCATCAGGAAGCGATACACAGCCTGTGAGAGCCAAGACTTTGTCAGAGATGCGGTCGAGTGACGCGTGTTTGCCCGCCGTCCGGACGTACCTTGGTGGGATGGGTCATGTAGACCTTGCCGTGTCCGTCTCGGAAGTTGGTCTTCTCCATGATGTAGGTAAGCGCAGCCGCATGGTCGAGATGGAAGCTGCAGGTCGTAAGTGAGGTCAGACGGCGATCCTAGCATCAACAAGGACACCTCGACCACTCACTGAGTGATGAGAATGGCGTCTACGGTGCTCCAGTCGAGCTGTCAAAGATGATGCCAGCTGTCAGCGAAAGAAACGTTCCAGCTGGATCGTCTCTTGCCTCACCTCGTCAATGAACGGCAGCGCAGCCAGGCCAGTGAACGCAGGATGGACTGAAGGGGGCCGGAGCGAGGGTATAAGCGCGTGAACGCTGACATCTCTCAGTCGTCAATCGACTCACCTCCGGCGTCGCAGACGATCGTCTTGCCTGGGAAGAAGAGAGCGTGTCAGAGCATCGACTCTGCAGCGCTTCAGGGCTGAGAAGCGCACCCGAATGGCCGCGCCTGCCTCTGCCTCGATGAATCCCCAGGCTCACCTTTGTACGAGATCACACAGCAGCTCCTGCCGACCTCTTGACCGGCGCCGAGCATCTCGATGCGCAGGCGCTCTTCGGGAAGCGCGCTGCCCGCGGCGCCTGCGCCCAGCGCGGTTGCGCCTGCGGGAGATGTGGCCGTGGGTGCCATGAGTCCGTCCTTGTGCTATGGGTGGCCGACGGTGTGCTCGACGTCGTCGTCGTCCTCCTCGATGAGCTCGGGTTCGCGCTCGCGCTCGTCCCGTTGTATCCTTCCCAGCCTCCCTCTCCCGTACACCCGTTACACGTCGGCGAATTCTCGGCCCGAGCTGCTCAGGCGCGTGCCGCGGAGCTGCGGTGGGCTCGGCGCGTCACGATGATGGATGATGAGATGTTGTGGGTACTGGTTGGGAATTGCGGATGAGCGGGCCCTCCTGTCAACGCCGCCTGGCCGGCTGATGAGCGGGTTGCCTTCTCATCCCATTCCTTCATCGCCTTCTCGACGCTCACCGCGCCCTCGTCGTCGCCTTGCTGCCTCACCGTCACGCTCACCCTCACCACGACCTCGCCCCCGCCCCCACCCATCGCTGTTACACCCTCGCCTTCGCCTTGTCCGACAAGCAGCATGCGCGCTTCCATCAGCATCGTCGCCGCCGCCCTGCCCGCCCTCGTCGCCGGCGCACACGCGTCGGGTTCGTTGCGCGCGCGCCAGGAGCCTCAGCCGGGGGACACCCTCTACGTCAACGCCCCGGTGAGCCGTGATCTGCGACCGTGTTTCGAAGGGCCTAGGCTGACGTGCGTTTCTGATGGGATCCCTCCAGGCTTGTACCTACTACCAGTGCAAGGTCACCTACTCGACCGGCGACCCGGTCACGGTCAACTGGCTCAACGCGCCAAAGAACGGCAATGTCCAAGTCAGGCTGTGTGAGTTGCGCTGATTCAGGGGGCTTTGGAGACCTCCTTCAGGCTGACCTTCTCGGGCCCATGCTCCGTAGACCGAAACTCGGACCAGTCGTTGGCGTACAACGTGACGACGGCGCCGCCAAGCATCCCGACCAACTTCTGCGACTCGGACCAGGGCCTCGGCGTGCCCGTGCCAGGCCGGACCTGCGGCCGCGTCGAGTTCAAAATGCCCTCCTTCGTCGACTCGGGCAACTACAGCTTTGCTGTCCGATCGCTCCCACCGGCGCCGCAGGAAGAGGAGTACACGGACGTCATCATCGTCACCAAGACGAAGGACGACGTGCCGCTCAAGCTGCTCGAGCTCAAGGGTGCCGACGGAAGCACGTACACGCCGACGGGTGCGGGCTATGAGGGTGCAGGCGCCACCCCCTCGCCGTCGACTCCTTCGTCTGCGCCAGCGCCGGCAAGCACGAACGCGACGAGTGGGGCGACGACCTCCGTGCCTCCTACTGCTACAACACCCACGGCCTCCACCTCGACGTCGACAACGCCCGCCACGACGCCTGCTTCGACGACGACGACGGCCAAGCCCCCGGCGACCGGGGCGGCCTGGGCTCTACTTATTCCCTCTGGCATCAGCCTTGCCGTCGCAATCAGCGGAGCTTCGGTCCTCGGTGCTTCCCTCCTTGGTTTCGCATGAGAGCCCGGTGGGTATCAGCAAGCTCCAGTGTCCACCCTCGCCACCGCCATCACGAGCACGGATCACGGCTCATACATTCATTGCTCGCCGAACAAGAGAAGGTCGGGTCGCCGTCCGGCATGAAGCCTCGAGCTCGAGTTCAAGCCCACATTCTTTATCAAGTCTCACTCATCGATCATCAGCACCGTACAAGCATACACATTCAGCCCCGCCTCAAGCCTCTAGGATGCCGTTCGCTGGCTGCCTCTTGTCGTCTCGCAGATGCAGCGAGGATGCGAGCACGAGAAGAAGAAACGACATGCATCGCCGTGGCCAAGGCGGCGAACAAGGAACCACCCACGACGGCCGAGGCCCTACCAGTCTACCACACTCCATCGACAATGCCTTTGCCCACACTCCCATCAGTAATCGACATCTCTATTCGAACATTCCCAAGTTGGAAGTGTGGAACAAGGCGGGAGACGCGGGCGTCGCGCCTGTGAAGGAGGCCAAGGTCGCTGAGAGGGGTGCCATGGATTCAGTCGGAGAAGGAGCGATGAGATGAGAGGGGAGCGCCGGCGCAGCGAACCGTGCATTCGGCCTGAGATTCTGGACCCTTTTCGTTGCGAGACGGAACGCGGTTCACCTTGGGCAGGGCTGCCGTGCTGGCTGCTGCGTGGTACGCTGGCTGAGGGGGTCCTTTAAACTGCGTGTGCGGACCGCGGTCCAGATCCTTGCCGTGGTGTGCATGCAACACAATATCTATGCAAGAAACTGTACCAACTGTCCACCGACTGACTTGCAAGTCTGTAACCCAGCACGCGTACTCTCTCACTGACCCTTCCGACGCACAGACTAACGGGCAGAGAGACGCGCGGGCGGCTCGATTGTGTCGGGTCTGGGAGACTGCTGAGGAGGACGAGGGCCACCCGTCGCCGTTGTCGACCTGGACCACCACCACCACCCTCCTCAATCACAACTGCGAAGAACAACAAGAGCCGTCCAAGTCGCCGCCCGCACCGGCCATCGCGCTCGGTCCTCCGTCTCGACGTTCTGGCGCCGCCATCGCCGTCGGCGGCCTTGCGGGGCGAAAGGGGAGGATGGAGAGCGCCATATCATCGCCGTCGCTGGCTCAGAAGGCCAACATGGCCTACCCATCATCATCAGCTTCACAACCATCCACGTCAACTTCCACAGCGGCAGAGGCAGCGTCACCAAGACTACCAACACCATCAGCGCCGGCCTCGACAGCGGGTGCGAGTACAAGTGCCGTCGGTTCAGCATCCATGACGGCCGCCGTGTCGCAACGGGCATCTTCATCATCCATCCTCGCCGAGGGCGGCGTCATCGACCCCTTCCTCAGCATGGCACCCTCGCAGCAAGACCACCGCCTCAACGAGCACGCGGCCCTGCCAACCAGCTCACAAGCGGCGGCACTGCTCTCCCAAGTCCTCTTGGCGCGCTCATCCGCCGACGGAGGCACCCCGCTCGATGCGAGCACTTGCACCTCCCAATTCGCCTTCAACCACAACACGGCCAACCAGGCAGCGCACCTGCAGCGCACCATGCCTCGAGCCGCAAGCATGTCCCTCGCCAGTGTCCTGCGCTCCGCCGCCGAGGCCGAGCTCAAGAGGATGCAAGCCCTGCAAGAACAGCGCAGGCGGAGTAGCACATCGGCCACCCTCCATCTCTCCCAAGCCGCCGGCTTCCCACCCACCATGCTCCCTGGACAGGAATCATCATTCGTAGCACCGCCATCTCCGATGAACGCAGCGACACAAGCAGGACACAAGCGCGCATGGGAGGAGACCATCTCTTCGTCCCAGTTCCTCAACCAAGCTGGCGCCGTCGCCCATCAGTTCGCCGAGTTCTTCTCCCAAGAGCGGGCATGGGCCGGCATGGCTCTAGCCGCAGCCGTGCGGAGGAGCAGCGAGGCGAGCTCCGGCACGGCTTCGAGGGCGACGGCCAGCTTCAGTGGCAGTGCCAGTGGGAGCGCCGGTGAGAGCAGTCGCGCTAGCATCTCGACCATGGCATCCCGCGGATCCAAATCGTACCCTCTCGGCGTCGCCCTCGTCGACGACGGCACCGAGGCGAGTGGGAGCATAGCCCCGCCCATGAAGCGGCTTCGGACGAACACCTCGTCTCATGTTGACCTCGCCGAGGACGCGGAATGGTCCACAGCGTCCCAATCTGCCCAGGTGAGTCCCTGCATCTCATCTCAGAACAGGGAAAGGCAGGCATTGGGAGCTGATTCGAACAAGGGTCTACAGGAGCAAGTTCCCACCATTATGAAGACGAGCGCTACGCCAGAGACGGTCAAGTCGCAGGCAGGGACTTCACCGGCTTCCTCCCTCCCATCCTTGACGTCGCACGTCTCTGGCTCGGCAGCCGCCCTCGCCGCCCTTCAAGCATCACACGCAGCAAGTACAGCCAATGCGTCACATAGCGGTGCACGAGAACAGGAAGCTCCAAGTACGATTCCGGTCACTGGGTCAAGCGTTTCGATGAGCCCAGCGCAGCCTTACAGGCCGCCCACACTCGCCCACGAGCCGACAATGACTGCGCCTACAGCGCTAATGGCGACCTCGCAATCGCTCGTCCCAGAGCCAACGCCTATCTCAACAACGGTTCCACGCTCAGGCAGCCTCGTTGCGCTCCTCTCCAACTTTGCGCAGGTGCTCGAGGGACGTCAGCAAGTCGCGCGCGGACTCGAAGCGCTCGCTCGAGATGGCCAGCGGCTCATCAATGACACCGTCGGAGAGGGAGCGTCGAGAGGTGCCTTTGGCTCGTCGGCATTCGACCTTCGCGACGGTGGGATCTACGGTCGTATGGCAGGAGCGGCGGGTACGCGTATGCTCCGAAGACCCAGCACCGCGATGGGCATCCCGGGCGAGAATGCCTACTTTCCCGAGGCGGCCGCCGCCCTCGCTCAAGCCGAGGCGGAAGCGCAGGCGGAGGCCCAGGCCGAGTCGGACGATGTGGAGACGGACGCCGACCTGCGCGGCGTCGGCAGTTCGAGCGTGAGCGAGTGGACCGAGTCGAGCGTCGCGGAGACGCCTGCTGCTGGCGCTGGGAGCCTTTCTCTCCTCGGTGTTGGAGATGGACACAGGCTGCGGAGGTTGTCCCAGCGCAGTTTGGGCAGCAACGTCGCGGGTGGGGAGAGTGCGGACGAGTCTGGGCCTGAAGCGATGCGTTGTAGTAGCATGGACGCCGACACGTCCGCAGAAGCGTCTGCTGCACCAGGAGCCGTCGCGGCACCACCAGCATCGACCGGTCCCGCCCCGCCGACGATTCAGCTCAGCCGTCCGCTCACACGGCCCATCCCACGATACGCAAGCGGCGCACGCTCCTCAGCGTCCTCCTCCAGCTCCCTGTCGCGCCCCGGTTCCAGCGCAGCGAGCTCCGCGACCCGTCTCGTCCAGCACTCCGGCTTCTACCCGCGCGGCGGCTTGTCATCGTCGACCTCGTTCCCAGCTGCGCGGCAGGGCGCCGGGCGTAGGCCGGTCCAGCCCCAAGTGGCGCAGCTTCGCCAGCCGTTTGCGCAGGCGCAGCGTCGGTCGCGATCCGTCTCGCCTGCGCTTGGGCCGCCGGCGGCCGATCCTTCTCCTGCTTCGGCGTCGGGGTCGGGTGCGACGCCTGCGCTGATCTACGCGACCTCGCCGTCCTTCTTGAGGCAGTACCGGCCTGTCCCGCGCCCGACGGAGGCGAGCGCGGGTGGGGACGCATCGGCGCCCGCGCCCTTGACCGCTGGCGCCGCGCGGCCCGCATCCTTCTCCTTTGGCGCATCGTACGACGTCGCTCCCGCACAAGACACCCCGCGGCCCGCCACGTCCTCTTCGGTATCGACGGCGTCTGCCTTCGCGTCGACGGCGCAAGGATGGGGGCAAGGTGGGGCGCCGACGACCATCACCACCCTCGCTAGTGCTTCTGCGTCCGCGGCGCCGCTGAGTGGGTGGTGTGCGTGGCGGGTGCAGGCGCGCCGGAAGACGGCGACAACGACGACGGCTCCTGCTCAGGAAGGGGCGTCGGCGTCGGCGTTGGCCTCGGGCTCCTCGAGTTCGACCTCGGCCCCGGACGCCTCCTCTACCGCGGCAGCGCCAAGCACAGACACCAAGCCGGCGGACGGCTCGGCGTGATGGTAGGACGGACACGGGACACATATACCTTTCGCACCTCTCCGTCTCGCTTTTCGCCGCGAGCGACGCAAGAAGTGAAAGATCGCCAGACGTACAGCGATCGGATCTTTCGATACACCGGTTGTCAGACGCAACGCTGCCGGCGTCGCGCTTGATATCCTCCCCTTTCTCCTCCCTTCCCAGTCCTCGGCGGCGGCCGGCGCCACCAAGGGACGTATAGCTTGCTCCTCGTCTTCGTTTACACTTTGATGCAAATTGTCACGAACCGCTCCCCGTCTCCGAACGTTTTCCCCTCGCATGTTTATCAATTCCAACATCGTTCGCACGCCTCGCTCCGTCACCAGACAATATATGGTCATGGGATACGGGGCATATCCCCGTCCCGTTCTTCAGGCTTCAGATTCGAGGCGAGTCCGCTTCCGCTTGATGAGGGAGCCTCAGAGGTGACTGAGGAGCGAGGAGGCTCAGAGGGAGAAGCCCAGGAGGATGTTATCGATCAGCCGCGTCGGTCGTCCCTGTTTGCCCTGCTGCACGACCAGGGCACCGGAGAGGATGGCCCCCCGCGAGAGGTCCACCCCGGGCCTGCCACGACTCCCCGCGCTATCCCCCTGCGACTCGCGCTCGAGGTCGGCGAGGGTGATGGGATCGTTGAGGGTGATATAGTTCATCTTGAGATAGACGCGCTCCGAGTCGGGAAGGTTCGCGCCGGCGCCGGCGGCCGAGTCGAGCTTGGCTGCTTCGGTGGCGACGAGGGAGCGCGCTGCGTCGAGGATTTGGCTGATTGCCTTTTGGGGTTCTGGGTGGGAGGTGCCGATAGGCTTGTCGGAAGTGGCGTCAGACGCGTCGGCTGGGCCCCCGTTTGGACTCCGTACGAGCTGGTAGAAGACGCGCTCGGCCTCGCGCAGCGCGCGGTAGAGCACGGGCGCGACTTCCCTCGCCTTGGGAGTGAGGTACGCGTTCCTACTACTGAGCGCGAGCCCGTCCTTGGGATCTCGGCCTGTGAGGAGGACTTTGAGATGGGATGGGCTGGGAGGATAGGCAAAGAGGAGGTCGGAGAGGAGACGGCGGAGGATGATGGCTTGTTGTATGTCCTTCTGGCCAAAGTAGGCATGGTCCGGCTTGGAGCAAGCGAACAGAAATTCAGCATAATTTGTGACAACCTGCTTCCAGCCTCGCAGGTAGCCCAATCACTCACCTGAACAACGTGGAAGAGCTTGGTCACGACCGTAGCGACGCCGCGGAAGAAGCCTGGCCGACTTCGACCCTCCATCTCGTCGGCCAGTCCTCGAATTTCGACGAAGGCGCCGACTTGATCCTCGACGCGCTGAGTGAACCCATTGGGATACATTTCGGACACCGTGGGCGCGAAGACGATGTCGACTTTGCGTTCTCTTCTTCTGCCTGTCCCTGCTTGATCTGATGAAGAGGACAGGGTCTGGAGCTTGGCGAGGTCCGACTCGAGAGTGCGCGGGTAGACATCGAGGTCTTCGTGCGGCGCAAATTGGGCCGGGTTGACAAATATGGATACGACTGTGTAGTCGTTCTCGTCCAGCGATGCTTGTACGAGGGAGAGGTGGCCTGCGTGCAGGGCTCCCATCGTTGGGACGAAGCCAATGGTCGGCAGTGAACCATCATCGCCTTGGCCGCTGATGCCCCTTTGACGGACTCGTGATCGCCAGGCGCGAATGTCGGCGGCGGTGCGGAGGATGAGCGGGCCGTCTGCGCTCGTCTCCCGAAGAGCCGCAGCGCTTGAAGAGGCCATTGTCCTTCTGATCTCCCGCGTCTTTGCCAGCGAGGTGGAAGAAGATGACGCTTGTCCAGGCTGTGTTGCCAGCGTCCGTCGTTGTCGTCGACAAGGCACGAATGTCGCTGCTGCCGCCGTCCGTGTTGAGGCCAATGCTGCGCTGCGAGTAAGAGCCACGCGTGCGTCCGTTGCCAGCGCTGCCATCGAGGACGTCGTGCTTATCGAGATGGTCGTCCTGGTCGAGTCAGGGTGGATACATACGAGGCAGGAAGGTGCTCCCGGCTCAACAGGGTCGGTGCGTGGGAAAGGCGGTGGCGAATGTGGAGGCATGTCGATCCCATTGTCAACATGGACCTCCTCGTCATCGCCATCCTTCACCTCGACGTCGACCTCGCTGACCCCAACACAGCAGCCAGGATGGCCAGCAAGACGATGCTACCCGTGCTCCAGCGAGCGGCGGCCGCCTCGCTGGCGCGCCAGACCGCCTGCGTCTCGAGACCAGCGTGGACCAGCGGCCACCGCGCAGCCGATGCCTCACCGTCAAGATGGCCATCACAAGCGGCCGCTTTTTCCACCTCGCGCATCGCACGGGCAACGGCGGACGACCAGAACGACCCAGGCAACCTGCTGCGACGCCTGGCGTCGTCCCCAACCGCCATGCAGGCCATCGCCAAACTCATGACCGTCATCAAGGAAGAAGGCGGGCCGTACCTCGCCGCGGGCGTCAAGGCCGATGGCTCTCTCGATCCCGGCGCCATGCCAAAGCGGCCGAGCATGTTCGAAATGGCCAAGATGATGATGAACTCCAAGATCAGAGACGCAGTCAAGGAAGGTGTGTGTGCGCATGGCTCGATATCCTGTATGTCTTTCTGACGCCTCTTGCCGTCTTCCACAGTCCATGCCGAGTTGCAAAAGGCTGGCATTGAGCTTACACCAGAACGCGTCTCAGCAATCCTACAAGCGGACGAGCTCATTCGCGGACTCAAGAAGTGACAGCGTTGGCCAGGCAATGACAATGCATCCCGTTGTTGATACAAATATCCAAAAGAAGTCCTCAGAGCGCGAGAGACGAAATGTTCGCAGACGGCGGCCTGCCCAGGACGAGCTCCGCCATGACCTTGCCCGAGCCAGGACCCAGGCTGATGCCCCAAGGCCCGTGCCCACAGCAGAGAAAGACGCCAGCCTGCCCAGGCACACCCGAGATGATGGGATGCCCACGCGTCGTCGTGGGCCGATAGCACAGCGCCTTGCTCACCACCCGCCCCTGCGCCAGCACGGGCGAGATGAGCGCACACGCCTTGAGCAGGCGCTCCAGCGCCGCCTGGTCCACGCTGGCATCGTGCAGATCCTCAGGGAGAGGCTTGGACGTCGTGTTCTCCCCCGCGACGTACACGGTGCTCACGCCTTCGCTCGAGTCTGGCCGCGTGAAGAGCTCGGCGCCGGTGGTCAGCTCGGAGGCGGAGACGCCGCGGATGTCTGCAAAGACGGCCTCCGCGGGCAGGGCGTGCGAGGGCTCAATGACGACAGAGTGACCGGGTAGGTTGGTGATGCCTGCGTCGTAGCTGGCCAGTCGCTTGAGGAGCTTGCCTGACCACGGCCCGGCGACGACGACGAGCTTGTCAAAGGGAATCCTGAGCGCATCGTCCTGGCCCTCCTCCTTGGCGGAGCCATAACCAACGAGGACCTTGAGGCAGCGCCGCCCTCCTGGGCCCTCTTCCACACCGTCCATACCCTCGACCCGCCTACGAACCAGCCTCACACCCCTGCCTTCGCACACCTTCCAGAGCGTCTGGCAAAACGCACGAGGATGCACCTGCACCGACCCGGCCGCCTCGCCAATCAACTCCTTGTCGCGCACATGCTCCGTGTTGAGCCAGGTCGACGCGGGCGCCGGTCCCGTTGCGGCGGGTGGGCGCGGAAGATGAGCTCGTGCACCGCCGAGTGGGAGGTATGTTGATGTGCCCCTTGTCCTTGGGCCCCGGCCTTGCCCTCCTCGAGTGAGGAACTGGCCCCGGCGTCGAGTAAAGGCGCCGCGCTCACGCGCCTCGTCGTAGCCTTCCCATCGGCCGGCCGCACCGAGATGCACACGTTGCTCACAGGCGAGCGATACCCATACGCGCGTTCCCCCTCCAGCTCAGCGGCCAGTTGCTGGTGGAGCGCAAAGGAGAGCCGTCCCAGGGAGGCAGTGGGAGCGGCGTGCCAGTCGCGCGCGATGAAACCGCCTGCCTTGCCGCTCGCCTTGCTGGCGATGTCGTCGGCCTCGATGAGGGCGATGCGCGCGCCGGGCACGCCGGCTTCGAGGAGGTAGTAGGCGGTACAGACGCCGAGGATGCCGCCGCCAACGATGGCAATGTCCGGCGCCATCCCGTGTGAGGTCCGGTTGCTGGTGGTGGAAGCCAAGAAAAATGACTTTGCCACCAGCTTCAAAGGTTTGCCACCACGCCTGTTACCCGAACTACCAACTTCAGAGCGAGCTCTACTCGTCTCGACACAAGCTCAGGGAAAGGGTGGATTGCTCAGTAGCTAGGAAAGGAGACATCACCGGGTCGCCTTCTTCTGAGCCTCATACGCCCTGGCCGCCCAGTTGACCAGATTGATGCCGCGGCGCGACGCCTTGCCGCCACGCGCGACGAGCCGGTGATGAAGGAGTTCGAGCTCGGTAAACGTCAGACCGGGCCGCACGACGTCCGGGACAAAGTCATCGAGCATGCTCAAGTCCGGAGACGGTGTCGCTGCTGTGGAAGCGGACGAGCGGTCGACCTTGCCCGTGGCGAGGAGAATATTGTAGGCCAGCGGGGGATGGAAAGCGGTCCCATCCCCGTGCTCAACGATTTGGGCAAGCCCAGATCAAAGAGCGGGCCCGAGCTGGGCCCGCCCGAGCGCACCAAGTACAGAATGGGCGAAGGCTCGGGTACCCGAAGCTCCTCGACCAGCCGCTTCCGTGCCTCCTCATCCACTCTTGACTCCTCGACCTCTTCGTTATCCACCTTCATCGGGTTCTCCGTGCTCGCCTTGCGCGGCGGATAGAGCTGCGTGAATTCGAACAGGGTCTCGACGGCGGCGTCCAAAGCATCAAACCTGTGAAACCAGGATCTGAAATGAGTACCATGGGTGCGTAGGGGTAGGGGACCATCTTTGGCGCTACTTACTTGCTCTGGATACGAATACGAGCGGCCCACGCACGTTCTCGCCGTTTGGCCACCGCAGCAGGAGACTCCTTGCCGAGCCGGTACTCCTCCTCATCGAGTCGTCGCCAATCCGCCCAGAGCCGATTCCCCATGTCGAGCAGGTCGCGCCAGCCATACTCAAGCTGCGGCGCAATCTCCTTGCTTGGCCGGCCGACAAGCTTGGTGCTGACCGACGCCAATGCGTCCAGTCCTATTGACAGTGTGCGCGAGTTGGGTCGAAGGCCTAGTCGGGCGTAGAGGTAGCGCTCTGGGCCCGTGGCACCGTATTCGAGCGTGGACTCGCTTGTATCCGCTTCGTCTCCGATGACGGCTTGGCCCGAGGGAGGTAATGGCTGAATGGCGTCCGCGAAGAGCGAGGGGCGACGCTCAGGGCTGGTGTGGGCGAGCATCGCGCTCATGTATGCGTTCAGAAGGTGGACCGTAGGCTGTACGGTGCTGAAGGGACTTGCTGCGTCGGCAGGCGATTGTGCCGCGGAGGAGTTGCCGGACACGGCTTGTTCGTGGTCTGCGATGATACGAGCCATGAGAGCGCGTAGCTCTCGAAGGACCTCCGTTGATGTCTTTGGCAGATCGAGCGTAAAGGCGGTGGCGGCATTATCCTCAACGGTGGCCACGTCGGCTCTCGACTGATGCACTGCATCCAATACTCGTTCCACGCCCTCCTTCTCAGTCTTCGCCACGGCCTGACCATTTTCGTCGATCTTGAGCGCCTTTCCATCTTTGTCTGCTCCACTTGCGTCGACCTTGCCCGCATCACCGGACCCGTCCTTCTGTTCTGCCGTCTCAGAGTCTCCGATGTGTCGGAAGTCGTGAGGCCGCAAAGGCGGCACGTATGCCGCATACGTAAAGAAGATGTGAGTGAGCGTCTCTGCACTTGGCCGGCAGTCGTCCAGCTCCTTCAGCCGTCGGACCAACGTGTCGTCCTCTGCCAAGCGCCGCTCCAGCTCGGGCCCAAGGCGAGCAATGGCGCGCTGGTAATAGCCCGCCGCGCGGACCATCTCTGCCAGTACCCATCGAGCGCGAGCGAGGTCCTTGTGCCGGGCGCATCCTTGGAGGAATGCATGGAATGTGTATCGATCCGGAGTGAAGCGTAGGGTGCTGGCTTTGGCTTTGCCCGCTCGGCGTCCGTCCTTGTCGTGATGCGCCGACTCGCCCTCCTCCCATAGGATGCCGGCCAGCGAGCCTTCAGCCCGCGCAGCATCCTCGCTCTTCTGCAGCATCTCGCGTAGGAGCCGAAAAGCCTCGTGATAGTACTTCTTCTCGCCGCTCCGACAGCAGGCCAGGATGAGGTTGTTGTAGATCTCCGCGTTGGGTTTGACATTGTAGACCGTCGTCATTTCCCGGAATAGGTCGAGCGCGCGTTCTGCATCGGGTGTGCCAGCTTTGCGCATCCTGCGAACCGCGCGGACCACGGCAGGCGTGTTTCTTGTGAAGGCAGCCACCTCCGACGGTTGAGGGATACCCTTTGCACACGCATGAAGCATCAGCGCGTACATGGGGGCGTCGGGTATATGATGCGCATTGAGGCGCATGTGGTAGAAGAATGACCAGGCGGCGGCCTGTACTGCTCTTGAGGCTGATGGTGGTTGATGAGGTGATTGATCATGAGGGTGTATGTGGATTGCGATGCCGGCGTCCCCAAACTTTCTTGATCCGTAAGAATTTGCATCGCTAACAGGGTCTTGCCTGCTGTCAAGTAACCCTTGACGAGCCAGTGATAAGTCTCTGCGCTGGCCATGAAGCCGACTGTGGAAGTAGAGGGTTGTTAGTCATCATTTCCATCTGGTCGACTGCGTCTGAATCGCTGCTACGCACCATTCTTCATCTGGCGAAGCACCTTTTGACAATTCTCGATGTCACCCCGAGCCGCGAAGTCGCTCATGAGCTCGTGAAAGTCGTGTTGCGTCAGGCTGCTGTTCTGAGGCGTGGCCGGGACTACGTCGCCTGTACGACCGCTTTCTTTGGGCTTGTCTCCTGCTTGGTCTTCACTGTCGGCGATGAGCAGGCTGACACGTTCTGCGAGCTTGTTGCGCTGGACCGTGAGTTGCTGCGCGAGTTCTGCGTCGTTTGCGAGGCTGATAGAGGCAATGCGTGACTCCAAGGCGCGCATTCGAAGCTCGACGCGCTCCGGATCTGGCAGAGCTGGCTGTGCCTCTGACAAAGGCGGCTCGATGCCGAGCGATCGCTTGACGCTGCGGCGCTGGTCGAGCAGGAGCAAGCGCTCTTCGGCAGGGGTGAGCGGTTCAGGAAGGGTCAAGGCGTGGTAGAGCTGTTCGAGGGTGAGCTCGTCGAGTGGCGGCAGCTGCTCCGTTGCCTTCTTGGACGACTCAGCCTGGGTCGTAGACTCGACCTTGCGCTCGAGCTCTGCAATCTCGGCGCGGAGAAGGCTCTCCTGCTCGGCGAGCGGAAGCTTGGGACCTTCAATCTCGAATCCTTGCCGTGCAAAGCGCACACGCCGGGCTGCCCTGATGGCGGCGGCCTTGAGTGTTGATCTCCTGGGAGGCTTGGGTGCCAGCGACGGGATGGGAAGTGGTCCACGCAGCGCCGCCGCCGCTGCGCTCGACGCCGACTGCGCCGCCGCCCATCTTGACCTTGACGCGCTGATCATGGCTCTCGACGCCGTCATGGTAGGCAGTCAGGACGACGGTGGTGTTGTCGACCCTGGAGAAAAACTAGGACCAGAGTCTGATTACATAAGCGCAACACGTGAGGAGATTGGCCTGGAATTGGCCGACATCGACGCCGACACTGACTCTTCCTGGCGCCGCGGACGCCCCGAGAGACAGTTCGTTCGGTTCGGGAGTGAGCGGGACGCCCGTGGGCAAGGGAAGGGGCACCCGATGGCGCGCGCTCGCCCGCCCGGCGGAAGTTCGCGCCTGTTGGTGTTGCAGAGGTCCGATCGCATCGAGTTTCGAACGCTGTGACACTTTCACGAACTTGCCCTCCTCCTCCATCTCCTTCCTATAAAGGGGCGTCCGGACAAGGAGACGGTCAAGCAGCGCGCGCCCCCCCCCCCCCCCCCCCCCCCCCCCCCCCCCCATCAACCCCTTCCTGCCTGCCTGTTCGTCGCGGACGCGCATCGAAGATCGAAGATGCTGCGAACATCGGCTGGTCGAGGTGAGCGAACGAGCGAGCGGCGCGTTCAGTGTGATGAGGCCCGGACCCACCTCTGACCCGCTCTCTCCTCACAGTACTGAACGCCGCGACGTCGCGCGCGCAGGGCGCGCTGGCCAGGGATGCGCTTGCGTGGTCCGCGGCCAGCGCTGCCATCACGCGTTCAAGCGCGGCGAAGGTCTCCAAGTCCAGCTTGTCACCGTCGCTCGTCGCCCTGTCCTCTCAGCGCGCCTTCAGCTCCACGCCGGCTGCCTCCTTCCTGGGTTCGCTCAGGAGATCGAACGGGACAGCGCAGGCCGCAGCGCAGGCAGCCGTGGCTGGAGCAGGAGCTGGCGCGTCGTCGTCCTCACCCCAGCCAAAGCGACGAGGCGGCGTGCTACGCACACTCGGTCGGATCACGGGCTTGCTTGTCCTCACCGCCTTCGGCACGTACGCGTATTTTGTATGGGAGTCATCTCACCCGCCAGATCAAGAGCAACAGGACCCGAGCAAGCCGACCATTGTCATCCTGGGAAGCGGCTGGGGCGCGACCAGCTTGCTCAAGGGCCTTGTGAGTTTGAACATCTCCAATGCGCACCTCCAGCTTCTTGGCCGAGCTCATATCCATCTGTTCTTTCGGCCGCAGGACACAGAGCCTTACAATGTCATTGTGATCTGTGAGCCTCGACTGCGGCTGACTGCTCTGTCGTCGTTTACTAAGCTTGCCCATCCTATCTTACAGCTCCGGTCAACTACTTCCTCTTCACTCCTCTCCTACCAAGGTACGTGTCGTCCGAGTCAGATCCATCTTAGGCACGATTGGCATGACAGCTCTGACAAGCCAATCCTCACAGTGTCACTGTCGGAACCGTGGACGCGCGAAGCATCACACAAGCTACGCGTTTGATCACACGCTTCAAGAAACGTGCAGTCCAGGTCATCGAAGCTCAAGCCGAGGCGATTGACCTCAAGAACAAGACGGTGACCTTCGAGGACACCAGTCCCATCCACGGACACATCGGCAAGGTAAGTCAGATCCTCGATTCGAATGAGCAGGGCACACGCTGACCCTGATTGAGTAGGTGACCGTGCCCTATGATTATCTTGTCTATGCGGTCGGATCGGAGAACTCCACGTTCGGCATTCAAGGCGTCAAGGAGAACGCATGCTTCCTGAAGGAGGTCGGGGACGCTGTCAAGATCCGTAACAGTGAGTAACCTGCAACGCGCGAATAAGAGCTTTGATGGCTAAAAGGGTTTGGCATGTACAGGATTGATGGATTGCGTCGAATCGGCCCTCATGACTGGGCTTCCACAGGAGGAGATCGACCGCCTCTTGCACTACGTCGTTGTGGGCGGAGGGCCGACTGGCATCGAGTACGCTGGTGAGTGTATGCTCGCTGACGCGTCAAATCGTCTCTAGCTCTGACACATGAAGTCTTCCATTGACAGCCGAGCTACGCGACTGGGTGAACGGCGACTTGAAGCGGTGGTATCCTGAGATCGCGGACCGCGTGCGCGTGACGCTCATAGAGGCGTTGCCGAACGTGTTGCCAATGTTCAGCAAGCACCTTATCGAGTACACGGAGTCGACGTTCAAGCAAAACGATATCAACATCATGACGCGCTCGATGGTCAAGGGTGAGTCGTGACAGCATTTCGAGTGCATACAAAGCGCTCACACCTCCCACTCCATAATACCACACAGACTGCGATAGCGAGAACGTCACTGTCAAGACAGCCACCGGCGAGGTCACGAAGATCCCATACGGTGAGTATCGCGCGTCCGAACTTGAGGAACACATCATGCTTACCCCCAGTGATGATTCCAGGACTGCTTGTGTGGGCGGCCGGCAACACTACAAGACAACTGACGCGTGATGTCCAAGCAGCACTGCCAGGCATCCAGACGGAACGTCGTGGGCTCAAAGTCGATGACCACATGCGCGTTCTCGGGGCCGAGGACAGCATGTTCGCCCTCGGCGACGCGACCGCCACAGCCTGGGCACCCACCGCCCAAGCCGCGTCCCAGCAGGGCACTTACCTCGCTAAGGTCTTCGCGCAGATTGCGCGTCGAGACGAGCTTGAGCGACGCATTGCGGAGGCGCGAGCGGCGGGCGAGGACACGGCCGTGTTGGAGAAGCAGCTAGCGAAGGCGAGCAAGATTCGACCGTTCCAATACTCGCACCAGGTGAGCTTTAGGCCCGCGCGTTCACTCGAACGCTCCGCTGACGTGCCTTTGTCTGCGCTACACAGGGCTCGCTGGCCTACGTGGGTTCAGATCGTGCCATCGCGTGCGTATATGCAACTCTGCAGCCATCCTGAGCGTGAGCTGACGAAACGCGCTCTCCCACCTTTCAGCGATTTGCCTTGGGGCCAGGCTGGCAGCATCTCGTCGGCCGGAGCGGGCACATATCTCTTCTGGCGAAGCGCCTACTTCTCCCTTCTCTTCTCGCTCCGTAACCGGAGTCTGGTTGCGGTTGACTGGCTCAGTAAGTTCGGACCCCTGAGACCCTCATGGCTTCGCGAAAGCTAAGATGCTGACCCGCTGCGCTTGTATGTCACAGAGACGGCCGTCTTTGGGCGAGACTGTGGCCGCGAGTGATCGCAACGATTCCGGCATACATGCATCTGATTCTCCACGAGTCCGCGAGCGATCCTGTGGTCCTGGCGATGCTCTGCTTACCTTGCTGTCTGCACATTCCGCTCACCTTCTGTCACCGACTTCCTACTCTCATCTAGGTCCCCTTACCTCTTCCCAGTCTGGATCTAAGCTAAACCTACGCATCGCAGAGCAGCAAGACGATCGCTGGCTTCGCGGGCTCCGAGCTACGGGCGCCTGCCGTACGAGTACTTCTGGTCTCGAGGATCGATCACCATATGCGAATACCAAGCATCGCTCCAAAGACCGTGGCAAGCTGTGAGCCCCGGCGACCGCGTCGGCGCAATGTCTTCGGCGCACACCATGACGATTCAAGTCATATCTCATCAAGGTGATGGGCGGCGACTACGCCCTTGCACTGCATGTTCCATTCGTCTCAAACGCGGATGCCATGTCGCCGGCAGAACCAATGCGAAAGAACAGAACCAGTCCAGACTCCATAGGACGGCCAAACCTCATGCTCTGCCGCCAACATCAAGCATCGGGGCGCGGACATGGCTGTGATCCTGTGGAACGGCGAGGGGCTGAGGCACATCTCGACGTCGAATCTCATCCCAGCATACCGTCAAGTTTTCCCAGTGACAGCAAACGGTCGCCCGTCGATGAGATCAATGGCTGCCGCCTGCCAGCATTGCGGCGCCGACGAAAATTCTTACAAAGCCGTCCGTCCAGTTCTGAGGCAAGCCCCGGACCTCGAGGAGCCACAAGCCCCACAGTCATCTTCGCTCTTAAGTTGGCCAACTCTGCAACCCGGTTGCGAATGGGGGGCCCCAACCTCGCCGCCAGGATCACGCAGTCCACCCACGCTGTTCCCTCGTTGCGGACCAGCCCGAACGTTGCGCGTGCACGACGTCTCAATCACGGCCGCCCGCAATGACGATCGCTTCTCCCACCCTGGCCTCTTTGCTGGGGCTCACGGCCACCCAGGTGCGGGACTATCGGTAAGTATGCCTGCTCGGTGTGCGCGAAGGGAAGGGTTCCTTGCTGACAGCGAGCGCAATCATGGAAGGCACTCCCGGACCTACAAGGTAAGCCTTCGCCTGTCGTGAAGCACTCAACCACATGCTGAACGATCTCACTCTCCTTCCAGGCGCTCTCCACGTTCCTCTTCGGCTTCTACTTTTGGGAGTGAGTGGTCCAGACTTCAACCAGTTGCATTCTCCTCTTGCTGACACCTTTTCACTCCGCCAGATACGTGCTGACCTTCTCAAGCGTCGAGTGGGCTGTTCTGTCGCGGCGTCGGCCCCTGCAGCTCAACATGCTACCCTACTTCGTGACAAGATACGCTTGCTTGGGCTACCTCATACCGAACATGGTCATCATGCACACTCCGACCCAGCCGAACTGCCGAGCCGTGACGCTCTCGCTGCTGTTCATGGCGGCCACGACGCTCATCTTCTCCCACGTCATGTTCTCGCTACGGGCCCTGGCGCTATGGAGCTACGACCGCCGCATCATCGCCGTAATGGTCCTCCTCTGGGTCCCGCACACGGTGCTCAGCTACCTCACCCTCGTCGGCGTCGAGACGGTCTGGGTTCCCGAAGTCATCGGCAACGGCGGCTCATGCGGCGTACGGCGCTACTCGCCTTTCGCGGTGTCGAACTACGCCCTCCTCCTCGTGGTGGATTGCGCGCTAGGGGTTTTGATTCTCCTGCGCCTCTATCTGCTGAGGAGGACGATCCGATCACCGTTCACCGATCTGCTGGTGAGTGTGATTGCCGGGACGCGACCAATCTCACACCGCCTTGCTCACTTGCAGACCTCTCGCTCCTCAGGCTCGCGACCTTCTGCTCTACCTCCTATGCTGCATCGTGGCCTGCGTTGCCGGCATCGTCATCGTCCTCTACGACACGTCAGTGGCCACGCGCGCCAGCCTCTACATCATCACGACACAAGTCCATGCGGTCTTCTCTTGTCGCGCCTATGTGAGTCGCCAGTAGGTGTCAGCTTTCTTCGTTGTCAAGCTCACGATTTATATTTCCTACCACAGATCAACACCACTCGTCTGGCAGAGAAACTACCGCCTCAGCTCCAGCTGCGCGTCCACAAGGAACGCCTCGACGAGGACACTCTGCGTCGTATTGCTGGTCATTTCGGCATGGCGCCTTATCCAGGCGAGGGCGAGATCAAATCACCAAACGGCAGCATTGAATCGCCACCAGAGGAGAAGGCTCCCTGGGCGGGACGCTTCGGCGGCGTAGGCAACCTCAAGGCGCGCTTGAGCTCGGTCTCGCTACGCCAAACCTCGTCGGTCGTAGAGGCAAAGAACAACAACGGTCGCAGATTACCACTACCCCAGGCACGGCGCAATGTTGTCGGCGGCAGTGACACCGTCGTAGGGGCCTACTCAGTCTCCTCATCCCTTCGCAAAGACGAGCGCGCCCCAAACGCGGTCAAGAACATCAACGGGTTGAGCACAAGGACATACACGCGCAGCGACGAGGGCCATGCCCGTCCCCCTGGACTCGACCATGGCTTGGTACCTAAATCATCCTTCCCGTCAATCTCAACTAGCGGCGGTGGGGAGCCCAAACGACAAGTGGACTACAGCAGCGGCGGCCAGGCTTCACATAGCATGCCTCCCCTCAGCGGTGCTCAAGCAGACAGTCGACCAGTATCGAGGCTGTCCTTGGAGGACCTGGCCCTGAGCGTCGAGTACGGTCGCTCGAAGAGCGGGTCCGACTTTTACGTCCATGACGACTCTGCGGACGCGGACACGGAGCCGCGATCGAGCACGGCTCCGTTCGCGTGCGGTGTTACGAAGGGGAAAGCAGAGGCGGTGCCGGTGGCGGTGCCGCCTCCATCGAGTCAGACCTTCCCTCGGTCCGTGGAAGGACGGCGGGCCCCCGGCGTGGAGGATGGATCAGGATCGGCCCTCGGCCAGAACAACACACCTACGAAGCAAGCCATGACGAGCCCGCCAACCAAGCCTTCGAGTGACGCTCTCACTAGCCCGACATCAACATCGAATCTGTCCGCGGGCGCAGGCTCATCGGCACGGCCGGACCCCGTCCGACCTCTCCGCCCTGCACGCTTCGATCGCCACAGGAGTGTCGAGGCCAGCCTCGCAGGCTCAGGCTCAGGCTCAGGCGCCGTCGGACGTCCACGCGCCGGCGCCCGACAGGCGTTCCACCCACCACAACCCCCCTTCTCGCGCGAGCTGCCCTCCAGCTCGTCCTCGTCCGCGTCGCCCTCGTCCTCACCCTACGTCGCGCGTAGGCCGTCGGACGGCGGCGGCGGCGGGGCGTCGGTGCGCCAGATGAAGGCGTTGCCGACGATACCGTCTCCCACGATGGACGCGGCAGCGGCAGCGGCAGCGGCACGATCCGCGGATGCCCAAGCCCAGGCCCAGGCCCAGGCAAGGGCAGGGCTGCCCACGATGGCACTTCAGAGGTCCGCCACTTCCACCTCCTCCTTCACCACCCCTGCGGCGACGGCCACCAACACTAACACCAACGCTCACAGCGCCGCCGCCGCCGCCGCCGCCGACAAGGAACCACTCGCGCGCTCCATCAGCGCAGCGGGCTGGACGCGCCACGCCGAGTCGTAGGCCTATGCCTATGCCTATGCCTAGGCCTAGGCCTAGGCCTAGGCAGTAGCCTCAGCCTCACCTCCCCGCCCGCTCGCACTCCCGCCCGCCCGCCCGTACGTATCCACCCGGCACACCTCTCTGCAATGCACGAGTACCACGACGCATGCATGCATGTACGAGTACTACAGTACGCCAGACCTCCTTTTCCTTTTCCTTTCGTGCGCCCCCCAGCTCAGCTCTCGTCGTCCTTCGTCCTTCGTCCTTCGTCCTTCGTCCTTCGTCCTTCGTCGAGGTGTACCACCATGAGCACGCCACGAGCGCCCGTGCCAGCAGCCACGCCCTTCTTGGGCGCTCCCACCTCGGTACGCTTTGGACAGAGGGTGGGAGTACGAGTAGGTGAGGGGCGCGATGCCCTTCGTCGGAGGTCGATTGTACGAGTATGTACGAGTACGAGTACTGGAGGCCGCCGGGGGGGGGGGGGGGGGTCCCGACGACACCGCGGCCTTTTCCCACGCTTCCGGAGTCCGCAGTCCGCCGTCCGCCGTCCGTACCTCTTCAGGATGCTGATACACGAGTAGGAGTAGCGCATCTTGCCACCCACCGTGTCAGCCAGGCACACGGGCCGAGTTGGGCAGGGAGGAGGATTGGAGGGTTGTGTGTTTCGTCGGAATCATAAAGGGAGCAGACAGGACCGGGGGAAACGCGACGAGGGAGGAGAAGAAGAAGAGGACAAGAGGAGGAGAGAGAGCGAGACCGGGCGAGTCCACGGCGTAATTGAGGAGGTGGGGTGTGTGGTGTGGTGACGGAGAGCTTGGTGGACGCGTCATGATGGTGCGGTGGAGAGGGAGGCGAGAGGGAGGGAGGGACGCGGGTGGACATGACGGAGTCTAGGGAATGACGAGGACCCACGGGAACGAACCAGGTATGCCGTGCCGTGCCGTGCCGTGGCGCGGAATGCCGTGCCGGAACGCGTCTGCCCTCCTCGCTCGCCCGCTCAGAGCTTCTGGTTGTCGGGCATGAAGCGGAGAGCCTGCCGGATACCGAGGTCGGCGAGCACCTCCTCCGACCCGCCCAGGACGGCGTCGAACTTGTACGTGCGGTGGAACTCCTCGACAAATTTCTGGCCAGGGGAGGGGAGGGGAGGGGAGGGAAAGGAGCGTGTCAGTTCCTGCGGTCGTTCCGAGCTCAACGTGGGGAGAGGAGAAGCTGTACTCACGCCCATGCCCGTCTTGGTCACGCCACGACCACCGAAGATCTGGACGGCCGAGTCGGCGACCTCGTGCGAGACACGCGTCGACCACGACTTGAGGAGGGCGACCTGGCCAGCGAGGTACTGCGACTGCTGGTCGTAGGTCATCTGGCACATCTGGTATGTCACGTTCTCGAGCCAGGCCTGGGCCGCCTCGCACTGGGAGATGAGGTTGGCGAGCTTGTGGCGGATGACGGCCTGCGTCGTGAGCGGCTTGCCGAACACCTTGCGCTGGTGGATCCAGAGCATGCACTGCTCGCACACGGCACGCGACGAACGGATGGTGGCGCAGCACATGACCCATCGCTCGTGGTTGAAGTTGGACAGCTGCAGGACAAGGCAAACGCGTGTGAGTTCTCGTCCTGTACGCGTTTGGAAAGGTGGCACGGCCAGTGGCAAACCACGCTACGTCGGTGGCAAGACGGTGCACCCACGACGCGTCTTGGCGCCGCCACCAGCGCGTGCCTCAGAGCCAAAAACTCACAATGACTGGGATACCGAGACCGTCCTCACCGACGAGGTACTTGGAGGGCACCTTGACGTTGTCGTAGGTGACGTACGCGGTACCGGCCGTGGTGGAGTACGAGGTGCGGATCTGCTTGGTCTCGACGCCACCGAGGGAACGGGGAATGCAGAAGACGGCAAAGCCATCGTCCGTCTTGACACCGGTGGTGAAGTAGTCGGCAAACATGCCGTTGGTGATCCACTTCTTGGTGCCGTTGACAATGTAGTGGGAGCCGTCGTCGGACTTTTTGGCAAACGTCTTCATGCCCATGACGTCCGAGCCGGCAAAGGCCTCGGAGATGGCAAGGCAGATGAACTTGTCACCGGCAAGGACGGGCTCGATGATCTCCTTCTTGAGCTCGTCGGAGCCAAAGTTCATGATGGGAGGCAGACCGATGACCATGCCGCCCTGCATGCCGTCACCGAAGCCACGGGCGGCGCAGCGAGTGATCTCTTGGGTCATCTGTCAAAGGGGGGGGGGGGGGGGGGGTGGACAAGGATGAGGGTCCTGTGTGATCGCTAAGGGAGGACGTGGGTTGGGAAATACGTACGACGAGCTCGTGGAAGTAGTCAAACTCCTCGGGCTTGACGCCGGCAAAGAGCTGGCGGCCGTGGAGGTGCTTGCCGGGGCCCATGCGCATGGCATTGATGCCGTTCTTGCCCATGAGCTTGATGAGCTCGACGGGCGGGCGCTTTCCGTTCTCCTCGCAGCGCTGGGCGATTTCGTGGACCTCGGTGTCGATGAAGGCGCGCATCTCGCGCTGGAGACGGCGGTGGGAGTCCTTGTAGTAGGGCGAGTAGTAGTTGTCGGTGAGCCAGGTGGGCTCGGCGTAGGGCACCTTGGAGGGCTCGCCGACGGGGAGGGGCTGTGACCGCGTCGGGGTGAGTTGGGTGAGTACGTTGGAGAAGCATAGGATGATTGAAACTGGGCTCACCTTGAGCTTCTCCTCCTCGCCCTGGATGGAGCCGACCTTGAGCTTCTGGTAGGCGGGCTTGAGGAGGACCTCGTGACGGTGGAGGCCGCTGTGATGGTGGAGATGGGTGGTCGGGGTGAGCGCGCGTGTCACACAGGCTGAAGAGTGAGGGAGGAGAACACGCACAAGAAGGCCTCGGTGGCGTCCTGGCCGGCGACCTCGTCGTCGAGGAGGACGGCCTCGCCGCCGGGGTGGAGCCCGGCAAACTTGGAGAGGTTGTAGACCTGGGCGTCGATGATGATCCAGAGGTCGCCTGCCTTGTTGTGCTTTGCGACCTCGTCGCGGGAGAGCGCCTTGAGCGACTGCGGGGCGGGCGACGCGGCCATGGTGGGGATGCTTGCTGAGTGGAAAGGGAGGGGATGAGGGGAGGGTGGGTCGAGGATGGTCGTCGTCGTCGTCGTCGAGGAGAAGGCGGGTGACTGTGGGGGGAGCACCTTTTTAAGCCACGGCGTGGAAGGGCAGCGGGGGGCGTGGGCAAGAGATTGCACCCGCATCTCCATCAAAGCGCTCGAGCCGAGCACAGAGCACAGACTGGCTGGCCGCCTGCCCCGTGTTCACATTGCTCATACACGCATGTGAGAGCCGAGAGCCGCGGCGGGCGACGGCCAATCACAAGGCGCACATGACTGGCCGCCTTCCCCGTGGGCACAGCAACCCGCACACGGCAACCGCTTCCCACCCGGGGCCGGGCGGTGAACATCCACCCCGTCCGTACGCGTACGCTCCCATTCCTCACCCGCACAGCGCACCACGCCTTGACCACCATCGACCTCCTCCCTCGTACACGCCCACGCCATGGTCACCTTCTACGACCTCCACGCAGAGCGCCCAGGAAACCGCACCTTCTCCTTCGCAGACGAGGCCAAGGGCAAGGTCGTCCTCGTCGTCAACACGGCCTCCCACTGCGGATACACCCCGCAGCTCGACGGCCTCGAGGCCCTCTACAAGGCGTACAAGGACCACGGCCTCCTCATCGTCGGCTTCCCCTCCAACGAGTTTGGCTTCCAGACGCCCGGAAGCGACGAGGTGAGCGCATCGAGCTCTCGCTCTCGAGCCAGTGTCTGGGCTGACGCGTCTTCCATGCCCCTCAGAAATTTGCAGAGTTCTGCCAAGTGGTGAGCATCCTCTCCTCGACAGTCTCGCCAAGATGGGCCCAAAGAAGCATGGCTGACGCGTCTCCTCCTCCCCTTCGTCTCGTCTCAGAACTACGGCGTCACCTTCCCAAGTACGTACCACGCACCCACGCACCCACGCACGACGCGTCCCCAACGCGTACTCGAGTACAAGGCACTGACCCTACCCACGCACTCCCTCTCCTCCCTCTTTGGCCCCACACAGTGATGAAGAAGAGCAACGTCAACGGCCTCAAGGCAAACCCAACCTTCAAGTACCTCAAGTCCCAGAAGAAGAACATGTTCGGCACCGTGAGTTGGGCTACTCGCACTCCGGAGCACTCTGCGCGAAGAGGGCGGGGGCGGGCACGCGTCCTCTATGAAGCGGCGGAACGAAGGAAGGACTGACCCCCTTGTCGCGCGCGCGCGCTTCCCTTCTACGCTGCACAGGGCACCATCGTCTGGAACTTTAGCAAGTTCCTCATCGACAGGTACGTACCGTCCGCGCTGTGATCTCTCTCTCTCTCTCTCTCTCCCGCGCGCGCGCGCTCACACGCCTCGGAGCGGTACCGCCACTCTGGACTATGAACACGAACAGGAACGGCAACGTCGTCGAGCGGTACAGCCCGCGCACCGAGCCCAAGGCCATCGAGCCCAAGATCAAGGAGCTCCTCGCTCAGGGCGGGAGCGGGGCGGCGGCGCCAGCGCCGACGGCGACGGCGTCGGCGTCGGCCGAGGCGGCTGCGCCTGCCGCGGCGCCTACTACCACCGCGGCCCTTTGAAAGGGCGGCGTCGTAGGAGGAGTAGTTGAGACGCGTCACGGCCTCAAGACGCGTCCGTCCCGCACAAGTTCATCCTTCTCCCGAAGCATATATACCGCCTCTTGGAGCTCAAGCCCAGCCTCCAGCCAGCTCAAGCCCCCACGCCAGCTTGCCCCTTCTCGGCCCTCCTCTTCTACCCGACGCGGTACGCCACGGCACGGTACGGCATTGACGTCGCCCCTTCTTGCACCTACCCACCCCGCAAGCTACGCCACTTGGCCCGCTCGATCTTCCTCCCTACTCTTTGTACCCTTCTCCCCTTTACCCCCTCCCCTCTCCCTCACCCGCGTGAGGAAGCGAGGAACGCGGGATCGATACCTCCCCACCTCGGACGCGTCGCGCGCGCGCGCGCGCGCGCGTGTTCCAATGGTGGGCGCCAATACAACTTCACTGGCCCAGTCTCAGAGTATACGCACCATTGTGGGGAGGCGTGCCACACGCGCCGAGCCTTGAGATTACGCGGCGCGCTCATGACCTTCCTTCATGCCCGCCTACCGCGATGGGAGCCGCCGCCGCCGCCGCCCCGTCCACGGCCCCCAGAGGCGGACGACGACGACGACGACGCCCCTCCCCTCCCTGACCCTCCCCTACCTCCCCCTCTACCAGAAGCGACCTCACCAATGCCACCCCCTCCAACAGGCCCACCACCCGTTCCTGCACCCCCACCCAAGCCGCCCAACCCCGACCCCGACCCCGCCCCCACCCCCACACCCAGCGGCACCCCCGGCGGCCGATGCACCGCCCACGGCGGCACGCCGCGCCCCTGTCCCTTGAAGTTGGGCTTGCAGAAGAGGCAGTACCACTTGCCCGCCGGCTGCTGCGTCAGGCCGACGCACTCGAAGTGGAACTGCGTCGGGTTGGGAAAGAGGATGGGAGGGGAGGGAGGGGAGGGAGGGGAGGGGAGGGAGGGGAGCGTGCGTGTCAGCTTTGGGATCAGTCCTTGTTCGCGACGGCGACTCGTACGTACCCATTGTAACGGACAGTCGTCGTTGCTATCGCACATGATCATCTATGCAGAAGGAGCGCAGACGAGGCGTCAGCTTGTCAGGCAAGGCGGCGCACCAGGAAGAAGGAGAGGGAACGCACCTGCCCGCGCGATACGTCGTTGCAGTAGCAATACCGCGGCTCGTTCGGATCGATGGGCATGTCGACGGGCGGATAGACGCCGCCCATGCCGGCCGAGCCTCCCGCCGCCGCCGCCGTTCCGGCCGTCGCCGCCGCCACACCGCCATCAAGAGCTGCGTCCGCTCCAAACGCCCCGTCGTCCGCCGTCTTGTCGCTTCCCTTCTGGCCGCGCTTCTTGCCGTGCTTGATCGAGGCGCGAGCACCGGTTCCACCCGTCGACCCGCCGTGCCCCAAGTCGCGCAGGCTATCGGCAGTCCCACGCGCCCCCGCTTGTCGCTTGCCGTCCTTGCGTCCGCCATAGGACGACGACGAGGACGAAGCATGGTGCGCATCCGAAGCGGCGTGGGACATCGAAGCGCCACGGTCCTTCCTGTGCTGCGCGCTAGCTGCCGAAGACGAGGACGTCCGCCGGAGCAGACTGGCCCGCGATCCCAGCGCGCCGGCGCCGGCGCCCGAGCGACTCGACTTGTCCCCGGAACCGGCGCGTCCGCCTCGCTCCATCTCCGTCCCGCCAGCGCCGAGCTCCGATCCTGCACCCCCTCCCGGCGCGCGAGCCGGAGCACCATCAGGCTGGGCGAGCGTCAGCGCACCATGCGCCTCCCTCGCGACCCGGCTCTCCTCCGTGCCCCTCCGCAACCCGAGCGCGAGCCCGACCTCGCTCCGCGCCAGCTCCGAGTCGAGCCGGAGGACGAGCCGGTCGACGAGCTCGTACGCGGTCCGGGCGAGTTCGACCTTCTCGTCGGCTGCGCGCTTGGCTTCTTGGGCGGAGGCGGAGATGTCGGTCAGGAGGGAGAGGCGGTGTCGGAGGCCCATGGGCATGGGTGGTGGTAGACTTGGCGTGGTCGCATTCGACGCGCTTGTTGAGGGTCCAGCTTCCGATTGAGGAGCAGCCGTCGTCGCTTCCGCGTTGGCACCCAGAGCTGTCGGAGCTTGCTCTTCCCCGTGGCCCGCGCCGTTCTCCTTCTCCTTGTCCAGGGCATTCGATGATGGCAAACTCGACGCGTCGCCATTCGCCACAGAGGGGCTACTTGATTCACCGCTGCTTGTCGAAGCATTGCCTTTAGCTCGGGCAACATAGTAGTTGACCCAAGCCTGGAGATCGCGCCTTGCTTTGTAGTAAGCCTGGGACGAGACTCGTATTCTCTCCAATCGATCTGGTCAAAGGAAATCAAAGCAGCGTCAGTCTCAATGCTCGGTTGACGCCCTCCCGCCTGAAAGTGTGCGTCGGCGTACTCACTTTGGAACTTGCCCTCCGTCTCGCGGATGAGAGTGAAGCATCTCGTGAGCTCCAGAGGCAACTGCTCAACGACTGGAGGATACGGAGCGAGAAGGTCAGCGAGAGCTTCACTACAGCATTAACGGGCACGATTGCACTCACTCTCGAAGTACTCCTCATGCCATCGGCTGGCCATCTCCTCAGCCTTCTGCTTCTGCAGCGCCGCCTCTTCATCGTCGGGGTCTGTAGCCTTGGCCACGTCCGCGTTGGCGTCGCCTTCAGCAACAGCGTCATCCTCGCCACCCGCTGCCGTCGCCGTCTCCGCCTCCGCAGCCGGCAGTGCACGCCGATTGACCTCCCCTGCCTTTGAGGCGCGCGCTTGCCTTGCGACGCCAGCGCGTGAAGTGGTAGACCGCGGCGTGGAGCTCATTGCCGTGGCCCCTACGGGTGTGTCGGGCACCGACTCCACCTCACCTTGCGCAACCAGCAGCGCCGAAGTCGATGCCGTCTCGGAGGGGTCAATCTCGACAGGCTGCCGCCTTGGCCTCCCCCGTCCGCGCTTGGAAGCAGGCTGAGCACCTCCATTGAGGCCCGAATGAGCCGCACCGGACGCCGACCCCAGGCGCGCCTCGGACGTCGCGCGCGAGGACGACGCGGCCGAGGGGCCAAGACTGCCACCGCGCGAGCTGCCTTCGTCGTAGTAGTCGCTCTCCGTCTGGCTGCGGCGCCGACGTCTGGGCGACTGGCCGGGTGAGATCGTATGGAGGTTGAGGCCCAGGCCGATGCCGGCGCCGTCGCCGACGGCCGCGCGCGAGCGACTGGAACTGGCGCGACTCATCGTGCGCGCGGCTCCACTCTACTGCCCCTGCTCCTGTTGATGGTAGGCCCTGCGTCGACGCTTGAGGGGTCGTGGTGGCGAGGGCGATGATGATGATGATGGTGAGCCCGAGCGTCGTGTTTTGACGACGCGCTCGCTCGCCTCCACATTCGCGTCCTCCGGCCCCTCGACGCGTACGCGACCATTGAGCTCGAGGAGGCCTCTCTTACCCTTCCCAGTCACAGCTCATTGTCATGATGGTAGCGCAACCTTCCTGCTAGACGCCAGACGGGCTCTTGGACTCCAGGATCAAGCGCGCGTGGACTCAGACGAGAAGGAGGAAGAGAGATGCAAGGTGTGTGGGATTCTCATACTGTACAACAGTCCGACGCCCCGCAGTGCCAGAGATGCTCAAGCCAGAGGGCGAGGGGAGAGAGGAGGTGGACGAGTAGGAGGGTGAGACGCTCAGAGGTCCTGGGACGAGGCGGCCTTGCCCTTCTTGCCGCTCTTGGCGGGGAGGAGCTCGGACTGGATGAAGGGGAGCACACCACCCTGGGAGATGGTCACGCTGCCGAGCAGCTTGTTGAGCTCCTCGTCGTTCCGGATGGCGAGCTGGAGGTGACGCGGGATGATACGCGACTTCTTGTTGTCACGGGCGGCGTTGCCAGCAAGCTCGAGGATCTCGGCCGCAAGGTACTCGAGAACGGCAGCGAGGTAGACTGTGATGATACAGAGCAACAATCAGAACAGCGGCTCCCAAGAGAGACGGTGAAGGAGTACTCACCAGGGGCGCCGGCACCGACACGCTGGGCGTAGTTGCCGTTGCGGAGGAGACGGTGGATACGACCGACCGGGAACTGGAGACCGGCCTTGGACGACCGAGTGGAGGACTTGGTAGAGGCCTCGCCAGCCTTGCCGCCAGTCTTGCCAGACATGTTGAGTAAGAGTTGTCGGGGTTGGGTGGGTTGAAGGTGGGTGTGGTAGCTGCTGGAGCTTGACGATGGTCAGAAGATGGTTGTTAAGGAAGGTCGAGGGCGAAGGCGCGATGGTGATGGTGGGTTGGTCTTATATGAATGCGTGGCTCCATGCTCCGACGCGTCTCGTTGGCTTGACGCGTCCACCATACCATCACGTGAGCGTCACCCACTTCGTGCGTCACCTACTTTGCTCCTGCCCATACTTGCAGACCGTCACCCCATCCAGCAACCGTTGCCGCAGGCAGACTTGCGCCAGAAGTGTTGATTTGAGCGTCTTGAGAGCCTTTAAAGCGTTGGGCTCTGATCCAGGGCGTCCGCGATGCTTGTGTGTACCTCGATTGGCCTGGTTCGGACGTGCGCCCATGAGGCCAGGAGGCCAGCCATGGGGTGTCCTCCAGCTTCGACGGCTGAGCGCCTCGTGTTGATCTCATCTTGCCTTCAAGATGCGTGTGAGCGCTGAAGGTGTCCGTCTCGTGCGCGACTGTCAGCCGTGGCTGATGTGCATCGTCTGCAAGGTCGCCACCGGCGTCGAAGGAGGGACAGGTCACTCGGAGGTCCTGCGGGCTTCGAGCGATGGAGAGCGAGAGCACCTCTCTGTTCTCAGCAGGGGTTTTGACGTACTTTCTGGTGCCGGCTTAAGTGTGCTTGGCTGCTCCTTGAAGTACCGACTCTGTTCTCTTGACGGCAAGCTCTTGAAGGCGGTGCGCAGATTTTCGCTTGCTACCTCGTTACAAGGCACGGCGGAGGGCGTGTCCAGTGCTTGTGTACGCAGAGAGCAAGGCTGCGTCGCTTCGGCTGCCCTGAGTGCGTGTGCAAAGCGTCGTGTCGGTGTGGGTCCATGGACACTGCGCCTGGTGTTGACCATCCATCGGTCTTCGTCGAGGTGTTCGTACTGTAGCGCTGTCGTACCGATCAGTGCAGTGCTGGCCACCTATGCTGCTAGAAGAGAGCTAGGGAAAGAAGGTGCGGGTCTTGGAAGGGAGGGAAAGAAAGCGGAAGACGTTGCAGCCTGGTGGGATGAAGAGAAGGTGAATGATTAATGAGCAAAGAAGTCGTCAGCCGGGTATATCAGAAGCTCGTTAGCACGGCCCTGGCCTGAGAGGGTCCTGAGGCGCTATGGTGAGCAGTACATGATGAGCACACGAGCTCTGAAGGTGTGCAACGGCGGGTGATGGGTCGAGGAGGGGTCGGCATGGCCCGCAGTTGGTGCCGAACGACGCCGAACACCCATGCACCAAAGTATGCCGTGGTGGGCATCGACGGTGAGGTCGTGTAGCCGTGCGTGTGCTCGTGGTGGACACTAGTCAGTCCGGGTGATGGTCGTCGAGGTGGACGATGGCAACGTCGAGGTGGGTGGTTGGAAGGTAAGGAGGAGATGAGGTTGGGGAGGTGGGGTGACGGACCGGCCACGTGGGTCGACGCGTGTGCCCAAGCACCCCCACCTCGACGCGTCCAACCCAACGAGCTCATAAACCCCATGGCCCACCGCGCTCCACCTCGCTGCTGCCTGTCCCCCACCACCCTCGCATCTTGCACCTCGACCTCGACATCACCACCAACACCCCAACCTCCAACCCAGCATCAACATGGCTCCCAAGACTGGTGGCAAGGCTCCCGCCTCGGCCGGCAAGGCCCCCGCTTCCTCCTCCGCTGGCAAGGCCCCCGTCGAGGCCGCCAAGAAGGCCCCCTCCAAGGCGCCCGCCAAGTCTGGCGACAAGAAGAAGGCGCGCAAGGTCCGCAAGGAGACCTAGTGAGTAGCCCCCCATGCTCGTCAAGCGAAGTGGCGCGTTGCTAACCCCTGTGCGACGTCCCTTCCTCCAGCTCGACCTACATCTACCGTGTGCTCAAGCAGGTCCACCCCGACACCGGTATCTCGAACAAGGCCATGGCCATCCTCAACTCGTTCGTGCAGGACATCTTCGAGCGCATCGCCGGCGAGGCCTCCAAGCTCGCCTCGTACAACAAGAAGTCGACCATCTCTGCCCGTGAGATCCAGACAGCCGTCCGACTCATCCTCCCCGGTGAGCTCTCCAAGCACGCCATCTCGGAGGGCACCAAGTCGGTGACCAAGTACTCCTCGAGCAAGTGAGCAGAGGTCCTCTCTCATCTACTCTCCTACTCGTCCACCTCCTCTCTCCCCTCGCCCTCTGGCTTGAGCATCTCTGGCACTGCGGGGCGTCGGACTGTTGTACAGTATGAGAATCCCACACACCTTGCATCTCTCTTCCTCCTTCTCCTCGTCTGAGTCCACGCGCGCTTGATCCTGCAGTCCGAGTCTCGAGTAGCGTCTAGCAGGCAAGTCGCGCTGCATGGTCCGTAACGAGCTGTAAGTAGGAAGGGTAAGAGGGACCACCTCGAGCTCCATCGTCGCGTACGCGTCGAGGGGCTGGAGGACGCGAATGTGGAGGCGAGCGAGCGCGTCGTCAAAACACGACGCTCGGGCTCACCATCATCATCATCATCCCCGCCACTACGACCTCTCGAGCGTCGACGCCGAGCCTGCGATCAGCAGTAGCAGGAGGATGGGTCCGGGCCGACGCGCAGAGATCTTGTGCTTGAAGCCGGACCTCGACGAGGACGTTCACGAAGAGTAGGATTGCAGAAGATGTCGTAACTCGTAAGGGGCGAGGGGTCTGGCAATCGAAGTAGAGTTGAATCAGCGCCGGGGGAAGAAGTCGTCTGGGTGCTGGCATGCGCTGACGGCGCGGCGCATGTGCTTGGTGAGGAAGGTCAGGCCGACCTGGAAGCTTGCGTTCATCCATCTGTAATGGGACAGAAGCACGTATGAGTGTCCAGCGCGTCAGAAGCGTGGCAGCACAGCGAACGTACCCAAAGCCCTCACGCGGGACAAACTTGAAGTCGACACCCTGGTTGCCATACTCGGCGTCCACCATGTGCGAGAGCTTCACAGCGTCGAACCTGTTGAGAGAGGAGGTGTCAGCCTTCACGTTGGGCCAGACCTGCTACTGCGCCACTCACTTTTCTGGAACGACGCCGTTGAAGTCGACAAAGGCAACCACCATCATGTACAGCCAACGGTAGGCCAGGCGCCGCGCGTCGTCCAGATAGCCGTACCGCTCGAGGCCAACCCAGGCCAGCATCTGATGAGGCGGCCACGCGAAGGGGTAGTCCCATTGCCGATTGGGCCGATCGAGCGAGATGCGTCCGCGCGAGTCCTCCGTGCCAGGAATCAGGCCGCCAACGACCTCGAACTTCTTAAGCGACTTTGTCCTGTGGGTCAAATACAAGACGCTCATCAGCCCCAAAGGTCATTAGAAGAGATGGTATCGAACGTACACCATACGCTCGGCTTGATGCTCGCTGGCCATGCCGGCCCACATCGCCCAGAAGCTGGTCACGCTCTCGTAGAGGCTCTGTCGCTCTTGCACCGTGTCGTAGTCGTAGTATAGCGCCATGCCCTCGTTCCAGCAGTACTTGTCGACCTGTTGCTTTCGGTATGCCGCGCGTGCGAACCACTCCGCTGACGTTTGACGTACATCGCGCGACCTCGGGCGTGAAGTCTCACCCTCCTTGGCCATCGAGGGAGGCTGCACGAGATGGTCAGCTTTGAGCCTGGTGTCAATCGCAGACTCAGGTCACTCACAAGTGGGCCGTGCAGGATAAAGTCCTCCTCCAGCTCGAGGCTGTCATCAAACAGCTCGCGGATAGCTGTGCCGATGTCGACCTCATACTGTGTTCCAGGGCATCGTGAGCTTTCCGTGTTCCTCGTCAAAACCGCTTTGGACTCACCTTGTACAGAAGCGCGTTCAAGTCGATGGTGGCTAGGTTGGCACACCGCTTCTCTAGACGATAAGTCGTGTCGTGACCACTCTCGCGAACGCCGCGATCATGCATGAAGTACTCGTCTAGCTCGGGCTCCTTGACCTCGCCGTGGTTGTACTTGTGGGTGAACCTGACGAATGAGAGGCCACTCATCAGCCTACAGAGTCCTACACTCCTGCTTGCTATCTATCACCTACTCGTTGACGCTGATGCCATGCTTCTCAGCATACGGCCGCAGAACGTGTGTGAAGTGGCTGGCTTCCGTCTCGGGTGGAACGCCGATACCCTCTGGTCGGTAGCGACTCAAGCCCGTCTTTGTGTCGTACCGAGGTGTGTTCATCCAGACGGTGTGGTACTCCTTGATCGCCGCTTGAATCGCCTTCTTGAGCCATTCGCGATTCTCGTCCTCCTGTTCTGGGTCCAGGCGGGAGTAGACTTGGAGGGCCATGTCGGTAAGGAATGGCGGCTGAGCTCGCATGAGGTAGTAGGTGCGGTTTCCGTTCAAGATCTTGCCGTAGTGCTTGATCTCAAAGATGAAATGCTCGACCGTGCCTTTGGCGATGTCGACCAAGTTGTCGACGACCAGGCCGAGCGCGATGAAGTAGCTGTCCCAGTTGTAAAGCTCATTGAACCGTGCGCCAGGGACAATAAATGGAATGCCCTTGAAGTTCTTGATCTCGCCCGTGGCCGGGTCCTTCTCCTCCCGCATCGCCAGTGCGAGCAACCCGGGCGTGTCGTTGAGATCTCGCGTGTACTCCGCGGTGATTTCGGCTGGCAGAACCTCCACGCTGAGATCGAGCTGCGGGCGCTCTCTTGCCACTCTGCGGTAGTACTCGATCATTGCCGGCTCATTGCAAGGAACGAAGATGCGCGGCTTCTGAGACTTGGAACGGTTCTTGGGATCCGCTAGGATGGCCTCGAGCCCGTCCGCATCGATTCGGCGCGTCAGATTATGCCAGAAGCTCTGGCTGATCATGCGTGATAGTCGGTCGACTGGGTTCTCCGAAAGGCGCGACTCGTCCAGTACGATGCGCTTGCGTCCGTTCTCTCGCGCCAGGGCCAGCTCTTGCAACAGGTTCGACAGCATGTACGTCTGAGAATTTGAAGTAGTGGCGTCAGACGTGACAGACCCTCGGCGGCGCGGAGCATATGATTACTTACTCCACGAATGTCGACGCCTTTGTAGCCATTGCTCGTAGCCGTTCCGAGCGAGAGAACCTTTGGACCGCTGTCTGTGATGCTGATCTGTAGATCAAGAAGAGATGTCAACATCGATGTGAACAAGCCGGCCCATCGCCATGGCTTACCTGAAAGTTGCCGTCTGTGTCCTCCTGTTCTAGAACGAGCCGCATCGTCTCCTCCACGTCAACGATGAAGCGCCGTGGGCCTTCTTGGACTGCATCGTGACTTAGACGGCGTGCACGGATGATCGTGTCGTCGTTCAAACGAAGTGGTCTCCGCTTCTGTTGAGACTGTTCGACATGAAGAGGGAGAAGGTCAGGTACGATTGTCATCATAGAAGATCGGTTAGGCTACTTACCATTGAATACGTGCGAATGATACCACGACTGCGCATCCGACCACCCTCGCTGTTGACCCCGGCGTCGTTGGGCCCATCGCGTGCATAGACCTTGGAAGCCTCTGGCACGTTGTCTAGCACGATGCCGCGCTGATTGCTTCCGGCCGGCGTGAGGGTGGGCTGCAAGGGCAGACCGGCAGGCGTAGAGCCCGGTGCTGCAGGCTTGCTAATGCCAGATCCCAGGCCGTACGAGCGTCCTTCGACAAAGCCGCTGGACGAGCGTCGGTTGGGAAAGTAGCTTGTACCTCCGTCAGGGTCATCGTCCTCGTCATCATCGTCTTCGTCGTCACCAGCGGCATCAAGCGCATGGTCAGAACCAGCGAGACTGCTCCGCCGGAGCCGCTGGAGCAGTTGCTCTGCATCTTGGTTCTTGGTGAATGGATTCGATGCCTTGCGTCCAGAGGTGAAAGATGGTCGTGTCGGCTTGGCCGTGCTGTCCGCCGACGCCGGCGCTGGCACCGAGCTCGACTCCCGTCCAGGGCTCCCCGTGGCCGGAGCTGGCGCGTCGCTGCTCATGCTAGAGAGCTCGTTGTTGTATACGTGGGTCGTTCTCTTGGTGGTGATGATCGTGGACGGGAGGGAGCCCAAGTTATCTTTGACGTCGCCACGACCACCTCGTCCACGCTGGTCCGTGCCACCTTGGCGAGGTCCAGGCGAACCGAGCTCGCGCGCGGTCACGTGAAGGTATTCGCGGTCGCGAGGAAGCGAGAAGAACATCAACACCGCCGGGCGCACGCCTCTGGCTGCGCCTGGAGCACGACGTCCATCATCGCGTACACAGCGAGCGCTGCTTCAAGGCGCACGGCATCCGACTGCAGAGCGCAAGGCTTCAGAAGCTGCTCCCAGTATGTCCGACCAGATCTCCTACGCCCAGGACGAGTATGGACGGCCATACATCATCGTCAGGTGAGCACCCTCGGGCGCTGCGCTGGACATCCCCTGTAGCTGAATCTGTTCCACCGCGCGCAGGGATCAAGGCAAGAAAACGAGAGCGCATGGCACAGAGGCGATCAAGAATCACATCGCAGCCGCGCGTACGGTAGCGAACATCGTCAAGACGAGCCTCGGCCCGCGCGGTCTGGACAAGATCCTCATCAGTCCGGACGGTGAGATCCAGGTGACCAACGATGGTGCTACGATCATGCGCGGAATGGAGCTCGAGCACCAAATTGCCAAGCTGCTCGTTCAGCTCAGCAAGAGTCAGGACGATGAGATTGGTGACGGCACGACGGGCGTCGTTGGTAAGTCGCTTTCGCATGCTTGGTGTGCCAGCCAAAGTCATTACCCTAACCTCTATCCGCCTGCCTTTGTCAGTACTGGCCGGGGCCCTGTTGGAGCAGTCGGAGGCTCTGATCGACCGTGGTATTCACCCTATGCGCATCGCGGACGGGTTCGATCGAGCCTGCGCTATTGCTGTCGCAGAACTGGAGAAGGTTGCAGATCGCATCGAGTTCACCAAGACGGACGTCAATGAGCTTATGAAGGTGGCCAAGACATGTCTGGGCTCCAAAATGTAGGTTGCGTCGCCGGCCCTGTGCTCGTTCCGCTGCTCACATCGCACCGTCTCTAACACACACAGCGTTTCCAAGGCCTCTGACAAGTTTGCTCGGATCGCTGTCGACGCTGTTCTGTCCGTGGCGGATCTCAACCGGAGAGACGTCGATTTCGAGCTCATCAAGATGGACGGCAAGGTGGGGGGTTCACTAGAGGATACCGCGTTGGTTCAAGGCGTGGTGATCGACAAAGACATGTCGCATCCTCAGATGCCACGCGAGGTCAAGGATGCCCGCATCGCGATCCTCACTTGTCCGTTTGAGCCGCCACGACCCAAGACGAAGCACAAGCTCGACATCGACTCGGTTGAGGAGTACCGCAAGCTCGAAGAGTACGAGCGGCAGAAGTTCGAGCAGATGATTCAGCGCGTCAAGGATTGCGGTGCCAACCTCGTGGTCTGCCAGTGGGGTTTCGACGACGAGGCGAACCACTTGTTGCTACAACACGAGCTCCCTGCGGTCCGATGGGTTGGTGGTCCCGAACTTGAGCTCATCGCCATCGCTACCAATGGGCGCATCGTACCGCGGTTTGAGGACCTCAGCGCGGACAAGCTCGGCCGTGCGGGCATCGTTCGCGAGGTGTCCTTCGGCACGACGCGAGACAAGATGCTCATCATCGAAGAGTGCGCCAACACTCGCGCGGTCACAGTGTTTGTACGAGGCTCCAACAAGATGATCATCGACGAGGCACAGCGAGCTCTACATGATGCGATCTGTGTCGTGCGCAACCTGGTCGTCGACAATCGCGTTGTCTACGGCGGAGGCGCGGCCGAGATCTGCGCCTCGATAGCTGTGGCCCAGGCGGCGGACGAGGTGAGCCATCTCGACACGGACTTGCTTGTGCAGAGTTCAAGTGACACTGATAACATCTCCATCTCTATAGATCGCGTCAATTGAGCAGTATGCGATGCGAGCATTCGCGTCGGCGCTGGATGCCATTCCTCTGGCGCTCGCAGAGAACAGTGGCTACTCTCCGATCGAGACGTTGGCAGAAGTCAAGAGCCGACAAGTCACAGAGAAGGACCCGAAGCTCGGTGTCGACTGCATGGGCTCAGGAGTGAGTAGTGATCGCTACAAGAGAAGCGCAATCGCGTCGCTGATGTCCAAGTCTCTCCCTGTCCAGGACAACGACATGAAGCGGTGCCGAGTATTTGATCCGTTGGTGTCCAAGCGCCAACAGCTCCTTCTCGCGACTCAACTTGTGCGGGCCGTTCTCAAGATCGACGACGTCGTGAGTCAAGCAAGGGCTTCGCACTTGCGTTGACACATTTCTGACCTCCTCCCCCGGCCTTCACAGATTGAGCAACACGAGTTCGAAGCCTAGACAAACGTCCTCACCGTCGCGCCTCTCTGCCACGTACCCGCACTGCAATGGCATCTCTTCACGATCGCAAAGACCTTGCCACGTCCATTGCACGTCCGACGACCTTGGGCATCGCAAGGATCCAGCTTGTCGTCGGTCGTCCAGGTCGGAACGTCGGTGGACAGAGCCCCGCCTCGGGCCGTGGATGGCAAGCGATCTGGCAAGCGGAACGCAGGGTGCTTTTGGCCTGGCACTTTGCTCCAATACGGCGGAGGAAGTAGTGGCACCAGACCACCAGGTCCTTAGACGGGCACTCTGCACCGGGCTCCGCTCCCGCCATGGGCGCAAGCCGCAGCCCGGCTCCCGCTCCCGCTCCCGCCCGCCAATTCATCGCGAGGCCAAACGCGGCGCGTCCTCCGGGCTACGCGCTTCTGCGGGCTGCGCTGTGCCGCTGTCACCGCGTCCTGTACGGCGAGCGATATTGAGACTAGGCCACTGGCCACCCCTGCTGTTCAGGGTGCGGCAGTATGGCAGGCAGACTGTCAGTCGGGACTGACAGCGTGCCTATGGTCCGCCTGCTGCAGCCGCCCCGCCCTGTCCTGCGGGCGCCGGCGCTGGATTTTTCAGCATCCTTTTGATCCACGCTGGCCAGCGGGCTCTTCTCTCTGCGTGTACAGTATCAGGATTTGGGCAAGCTCCCTCGCCCTCCTCGACCCCCTCTCTGCGGACGGGGCTCTCCTTGATCGGATCTCCTCAGTCAAGTGCAGGCGACACGTTCGGCCTGGCCAAGGTGGGCGTCAATCCAGTAAGCGCCGAGGCGACTGAGAGGGCCGTTTGCCTGGATGTGGTGGTGATGAGAGGGGAGAGGATCTGCGTCCGGCCGGGTAGTCTGAGGCTCGTCTGGCTGGGAGAGTCCAAGGTCTTCTCCTCAACGACAACCATCATCCCCTCGTCATCCACCTAGCCGTCTCTCATACCTACCTTCTTCTCCCACGTCCTCGTCCGCGTGAGGCTCTCCTCGCCGGTGCTCAGGACAGGCACATCGTTCTCCGCGGTGTTCAAGCCCGGCTCGGAGACGGCGCACCTCTTCCACCCTCCTCGGTGAATCCTTAGCAGGCAAGATGAAGGCCATCCTGAGACGGCGCAAGTCTCAAGTCCACGAGCAGCCGCTCCAGACTGCGGACCGACCCAGAGAGGAGGTGCCCCAGCTGCCACAGCCGTCGAGCCGTGTCAAGGAGCATGTCCTTCGCGCGCCGACGCCGATGCGATTCTCTGGAGCTGGGTGGGACGAGTTCTTGACGAACATCAGCGCCCCTCAAGGCCCCATCACACCCCTCTCGCAGTCTCCCAGCACGTCCAATACTCGCCTGCCTACGACTGTCGACGCTCAGAGCCCCATGGACGCCGCTTTCAAGAGCTCTCTCAGTGCCAGTCCCGGCCTGAATGGTACTGCCAACGGGGTCTCGCCTGGCCAATCACCCACGGGCTTCAGCAACGCACATATGCTACCGCCTTCGTCTCCAGCCCTCACGAACGGACTTGGCTCGCCCATCTCATCGCCCGTGCAGCCCAATGGGCATGCAACGTTCCCGGGCGAGTCGCGCTTCCCTCTCGGCATCGTCTCGAATTCTCCCAGCTCACAAGGCGGGCCCTTCGTTGCCTCGACCAATGAGCCTGCGATTCAGTCGCCGCCATCGTCGCGCGGCCCAATGACGCCTGCCACATCCGCATCGCCTCTGCGTGCGCCAAACGTGGCTCAAACGCCCGACAGCCTTGACGGTAGCGGCGCGTTGCCGAACGCTTCAAGGGCTGCAAACGGCACCAATGGATACAATGGTCGAGCCCGCGGCGCCAAGGATGCAGATCAGAGCGATGCCGTGAGCATCAAATCAAACGTGAGCAGCTCGAGCAAGAAGGCCCGTCTGAGCCGCTTCTTCAAAAGGAACAAGTCCAACTCGGACGATTGGCCGGAGGACAACATGCCAGCCATGCCCAAGCTTCCCGCCCACGACTTTGGGAGCCCTAGTACTCCACCGACAAAAGGACCCTCAGGTCCATTGTCTCCACCGGACTCAAGCTCTTCCCATCCACCAGTCGAAACGGGTTCCGCATCCTTCGGAGCTGCTTTCCAGCGAATGTCACGCAAGATGGCCAGTGCTGGTGGACTAGCCCAGCCAGCCGCCACGGAGCAAGAGCGAATGTGGGACGAGTTCATCATGCGATCCTCTCGCGAGAGCGCGCCGGCGGTGCGAATCAATGCGCAAGGTGAGGTCCTAGGAAATGGACCGGGTACCTCGGCTTGGAAGGATGCCCAACCCCGTGGAGAAAGCGGCGTGGCGCCAAATGCGTCCACAGCGACCGCTCGTGGTCAAAACGGCTTTGCCGCGCGTACATACGACTCCCCTCCGCCGACTGATGGGTCAGCGAAAGCGAGTACGGATCAATCAAATCAGTCGCGGCCTTCAACCTCTTCGGTCTCCGCTACGGCACCCACCCAAAGACCTGCCGAGCGGCCAAAGGTGAAGATACCCACGCGAAATGGAAGTTCCGGCGACACCCCAACCTCTCCGTCTCACCTGCTGCCCACGGCACCGATGCTTCGCACACAGACTTCTCAAAGCTCTTTGCAAAAGCTGCTAGAGGACATGAACCTCCCTTTGGGTGAGTAGGAGTGGCTATAACACAGTATCGCGGCCTGCTCACCTACTTGTGTCTCAATCCGTACAGATGAGCCAACGCCGGCGGTAACCGTGTTGAACACGGAGAACGGCGAAACATCGCACATTGTTGAGGCGACAGTGAAGCAGAATCGAAGTCCACTCGCGTCCGCGCCACCGCAACTGACTGTCAATGTGAACGGTGATCGCGCAAACGGCAACGCATCCAAGCCTGCGGAAGACGCGCGGCGCGACTCTAATGATGACGACGGAACCGACTCGATCGCCGCCTTGCACAAGCTACTTGGCAACTTCGACCTCGTAACGCCCTTGTCATTTCAAGATGGACCTGGTTTGCCTCTCACCCTCGGCGCCGGCGAGGTGAAAACTGGAGCATCGCCCGCACGCGTAACGGCGATTGATACCTCCACAAGTACGACGCCTGGCTTAACGACCTCCCCTACCCTCCTCAATGTGACATCACCTCTCGGCCAGCGGAGAGGGAGCGCAATAAGTGGCACCAGCAACCCTCATTCTGAGGCCTTCGGCACACCCCCGGAACAGCCCAGCACTCCGAATGCGCCGGCGCAACGCCACGCGGGTGCAAATGGCACTCCGGCGGACTTCCATCCGAGCTCTCAAGGGTCAGCGCAGGCATCAGGTACGGCCACACCTGTGGCCTCACCCAGCGCCGCTCTTGGCACGCGGAACGCGGGTGGTGGTGCTCCGTCTCGACGGCCAATGAATGCGCCTCCGGTCGCCATCAATGGGCTTGGGACAGACGGGCGGTCTGGAGGTAGCGTCGACGAAAGCGCGTCTCCGACAGCCAGCACTGGTGGACTAGTCGGCTCGACACCCGGCGCGACCACAGCTCCGCCTGTCATTTCACCTCCCAGTCCTCGACGCCTGCGCGTCATTCTCCCGGCACCCAAACCACGGCCCGAAGGTGCAGCCCTTGCCGACTTGATCTGGACCCATACCAGCGTACACTTTGTTCAACAACTCATCGGCTTGCTCAACTTCAACGATATCAAGAGCCTTCGGCAGACGTCTCGGGCATTCAGGACGGCTTTGAACAGCTACCCCTGCAGAGAGATTGTGCTTCGGCGCTTCCTCGGACAGGTCGGCTACCGAAGCTGGGCGCGTCCCAAGGCAAATGCGCCGACGAGCAGCCCGACTTCACCTCAGTCCACTCAGACTACGGATCCCATCCCACTCAGCTTCTCAGACGCTGAAGGGTTCTTGCTCAGTCATCATCTGATGAGCGAGTACTCGCTCGTCGCGCAGGCGTACATCCGCGACCCTCAAGGCATCGATGGACGGATGCTTACGTTGGCACGGGCAACAACACGCGCCTACAATCGCGTCCTCGCGCGGCTGCGTGAACAGCCGACATTCACGATTCCGCCACAACGCAAAGGGACGGCGGACTCGAGCAAGTCTCCGCAAAGTCCGAACGAGAACGAGATTGGCTCAGAAGCGCTGCCATCCCCGTGGAAGCCAGGACGGGCTGCCCTCTTCCAAGTCTGGGTGCCGTGCTCAAACGGGTCCTGGCTGTCCGACGAAGAATTGACGCGATGCGAAGCCGAACTCTTCAAGGCGGGTATCTGGAAGCATCTCAAGCGCGGCGACGTCGTTTGGGACTGTGCTGTCGGCGATGAGGGCAATCTCGGCCGACTGATCTACGATGGTCAATTCCTCCGCGACCTGTCGTTCACGTACGATCCGATGGGCCACCTGCCCTCCTGGCTCAACTCGCTCTCACTCAGTCCCGCGCACTTCCACGGCCGCATTCGGTCGACGACAGCTTGTCCGGTGGTCTACATCGACATGACGCCCTTCCGCGAGCAGATTGGCGCCACCCTGCAACTGGTCCAGAGCAGCAGCGAGACGCTGAGCCCCAATGGCACGCGCTACCGTGTCCAGCGCTGGGTATACCGGGCCAAAGTCAAGATCATGCCGGGCACCATTATCAGCACCTACGGCCTCGACTGCGTGCACATCGACTGGGCGGGCACGATGACGATTGAGACAGAGGGCACGATAGAGCATGCGCGCGACTTGATTACGCGCTGCTTTGGGCCCAACTCGGCGCCTCAGGCGCGCCTGGAGCTGCTTCAAGCGATCAACAAGGGACCTCTGCCGCCGCTCTCGGGCGAGGACAAGTGGTCGTACAGCGACAAGAGCGAGTCGACGTCGCCGTTCGAGATTGTGCGGGCCAAGTCGAAGCCGGGCCAGATCTTTGTGCGGCCGGTCATCAAGGCGCCGCAGATGATCTGATCGTTTACGCTCTGGTCGTCCAACTCGGCATTGCGGCAACGACGGCATTCCTTCCCTTCAAGAGGGCAACGACTTGCACTCTTCCAGCTCTCCATCTGGCCTCCCGACATCACTCTTACCCAACTCTTCGACTTCTGAGTCCCTGGACAGTACTTCGTCTTCTACGGCCCCACCCTCTTCGTGTCACTGACCTTTCGTACCCTCGTACCGATGTAGCCTGCTTGCCTGTCGCTTGCAACCTGTTGCCTGTCATGTCCCCCCGCAAGACCCGCGCTCGGCCTGGCACTCTGTGCGGGTTCTGAGTTGAGGTGATCTGCAGTGAATGGCTACCGTTCCGGTACGGCGACCGTGCCGTACGGGCAGGCGGGAGAGAGCAGCTGAGCGAGACCCGTTCGCGCTGGCAGTTGACATGCTTCCTTCTCCGCTCCAAAACACGAGCAGCCATGCTCGTGAGATGAGCCTCGCCCCCCTCACCAACGTCTACGAGTGTACCACCATCACCTTCACCCCTCCCTCGGACGACATCCGCACCAACCCGTCCAGGGCAGCGCACGCCCCGGACGCGGCTCTCACGGTACCCGCTCGCCAAGTCGCTGCCACCTCGCGCCGGAGGACCGCTCGCCCCCCTGGAGGAAGCGTCGTCGAGCCTTGGACGTGTTCACCCCCACCCATCGGTCGCCGGGTCGACGCTCGCCTCATTCCTTCCCGTACGCCTGTAGACGCGTAGCACAGGCGTCCACGACCTTGCCGTAGGACACAGTCAGCAAGCGCGCCCCTCATATCTCCTCCCGCGACGCCAGCTTCAGGAGCGGAGCCCTGCCTTGGACGCTCTGCGAACCATGGCCCAGCGCCCGTCTCTGACGGTCGACATCAACGTAGCCCGCCAACAGGGCAGCCGCAACCAGGCAGCCAAGTCGGCCCAGCAAGCGCAGGCATCGGCCGGCTCGCACATTGGCGCGGCACAGATGAGCACGCAGCGCATCGTCGAGGTGCCTGCCGACTTGCAAGGGCAGGATGGGTTCAGCTCGGACGAGGACGATGCTCAGGGGCAAGACCTCTACGCGGCGGCGCAGGCGCGTCTCAGGGCTGGTAGTGCCAGCGCCGGTGCGCGCGCGACGAGGACCTCGGAGCAGGATCAGGGACAGCCATTGGACTCGCAGCAGCAACAGTATCAACAGCAGCAGCAGAGCCAACAGCAGCAGCAGGGTGCATACAGTGTCCGACAGGTAGGTGCTAGCTCGGTCCGTGTGGGCGCTTCACCGTGTGGCTCACCCTTGAATGTCTACCCAGAACGAGCTGGACGATTCCGACTCCGAGGACCAGATGCAAGCTCAGCAAGTTGGCGAGCAGGAGCAGTACTCAGATGATGGCGGCGAGTATGAGGAGGACATGGAGGAGGACGAGTTCTCGTCCTCGCCAAGTATTCCAGACGAGAACATCGACTTTGATCTCGTCTACGCGCTCCACAACTTCATCGCCACGGTCGAAGGCCAGGCGACCGTACACAAGGGGAACAGCCTGACCTTGCTGGACGACTCAAACTCGTACTGGTGAGTGAAGTAGCGATACAGGCAGCTGGTTACGGTGCGCTCACATGTGCCCTCGCTCGACCTACAGGTGGCTTGTCCGCGTCTTGCGAACTCAGGAGGTGGGCTACATCCCAGCGGAGAACATTGAGACACCCGTCGAGAGATTAGCGCGTCTGAACAAGCACCGTAACGTCGATGTGAGTCCCAGACCGACCAGCATCAGCGGACAGAGCTGACGCGTGATCTATGGGACAGCTCTCCTCTGCGACCGATGACGACCACATCCAAGTACCAGCCAAGATCTTCAGGAGTCATCTCGTCAAGAGACGGAACGCGCCTGGTCAGAGCGGGTACTCGGCTCATTCGGGCAAGCTATCCGCCTTGTCCCATAGAAGAACCGGCGCGCCACCCAAGGAGCTTCTCAAAGAGGCCAAGAAGGCAAAACGTGGTGTGCAATTCGGCCCACCGACGTACCTTGAACCATCAGGGAACGAGCTCAGCTCCGAGGAGGAGTACGACGAGGAGTACGAAGGCGAGGATGGGTACGAGGAGGAGTACGCGGAAGAGGAGGGCGCCGACGGAGAGGTCGAAGGCGCCACAGATGCGGCCGCTCAGCAGGCGAGCGGCCCTCAAAGAGCTGGTCCGGAGTCCATGGAACCGGATGATGGCATGGCATGGGACAGCAAAGAGACGGAGCGGGCGCAGCGCGAGCAGGAGGCCCAGCAGACTGCCGTCGCTGAGCAACGAAGGCAGGAGATGGAGGCTCAGGCCCAAGTTCAAGCTCAGGCTCAAGCGCAAGCCCGTGCCCAAGCCGAGCTTCGACAACGGCAGCAAGCTCAAATACAAGCACAACAAGCCGCACAAGCCGCGATGCAGTCGTCTCAGGACTCTCGTCCGAATGGGATACGACCCTTGCAAACGGTACAGCAACAGCAGGACCTCAAGCGCATCGCAAGCGATCGTTCAACGAGCAGCATGTCCTCGCGCTCTGGCTCGCCGATGGATCAACAGAACGGTGGATTCCTACCTTCTCAAGTTCAAGCCAGCCGCCTGCGCGGAGACTCGGAGTCCAGCTTGGGCACAAGCAGCTCCGTCAATGCGCCCTCGCCTTCGCCTGAGAAGACGAAGAAGAGCGACAAGCGCAAGTCGAAAGCAGAGGACGACTTCAACGACGAGAAGTCTCAGAAGAAGCGCTCGGGCGTCTTCAGCGGCCTGTTCTCTCGCAAGAAGGATCGCAAGAGTGGCCAGTTCGGTAGCAGTGGTAGCGACGCAGATCTGACGGGCTTCACAAGAGAGTCGGAAGACTACGGACAAGCTTTCGACCATCAAGCCAGGTTGGCGGCCTCGTCTCCAGTGGGCAGAACACCATCTGGCATCGGTCGGTCCGTTCAGGAGCGAGACAGAATCACGCAGGAGGCGTACCAGCGGCAATTCCTGTCACCATCAGTATCGAATGATCTCAGCTCTGATCTCTCAAGCCGCCCAGCGCGTCCTGGTAGCCTCATCGCAACGCCCAACTCGGTTCCGATGCTCAGCGTGCTGCGTATCTTTGCGGGCGACAACATCGACAGCGATGCTACCTTCAAGACCGTGCTCTTGAACGAGACGACGGCGGCGTCCGACTTGATGCGGCAAGCCCTACAGCGCTTCCGACTCGGGCACGCAAACGACCCAGAGGAGTACGTGATCACCGTCAAGGTCCTGGGCGGCGACGAGAGGGCCCTCCAGTCGCATGAGCACCCTCTACAGGTGTTTGATGCGCTCGCGGCCGCCAACCCGGATAGCGACGCCGTCATTCCGAGCGTGCGGCGATCAAGCGTTGGGTCAATCTCTTCCATCTCCTCCAACCTCAGCTTGAACCCGGCCATCGCGCGCCTAGGCGGTGACTTCAGCGACGACCATACAGTTCGATTCTTCCTCAAGAGGCGGAGCGCCCTCCAGACGATTGAGCACGACCAGCATACGGAGACGATGCTCTCACCAGCCGCCAATGACGGTGCCGGCCTGGACGTGGACGGGCCCACCAGCACAAGGTCATCCCTGCTCTCGGCCGAAAACAGCGACATCTCGGCTGGATCAACCATGCGCTTTGCGCTCCGACTCATCATATACGCGTCTGAGCTCCCCGACGGCATCGTGTTCGACCCGCAGACGACGGCACTCATCCCAGAAGAGATGCTGCGCAGCCGCGGCCCCAGTGGTACACAGCCTGCCGAAGGTATCGCCCAAGATGTCCGAGAGCGCGTGCTCGCGTTCCCTCGCAACTCCACCGTGGCGGAAGTGATTGAGACCGGCCTTGACCGATTCGGCATCGGCGATGGAGTCGTCGAGGGCGGAGACGACGTCGAGGACCGGCCGACCCGGTCTCATCGGGGCAAGGGAAGGATCAAGTACAAGCTCACGGCGCTGATCGATGGTGTGGAGCGGTCGCTCTTACCTTCGGGCTCGGTGGTGGACGCCTACCCTGAGCCTCCGGCCCTGCGTGCTGTCAACAGGCGTTCGGTCGATGCCAAGCGTCGGAGCGCAGACTCGACGATGCTCTTGAACATGATGGACGACATCAAACCGGGCGATCCTGTCTTCGTCCTCCGCAAGGTGCCCACGCCAAAGCCGCCGAAGCTGGGCAGGACGCTGAGCGCGGCGGAGGAGGCTTATCTGACGTCACGCACAAGCCCCAAGAACAGCTCTCAAACGCACGGATCTTCACGGTCACACGGACACGTCGAGAAGGCTTTGGCCGCGGACCATCAAGCTTATGGCGAGAGCCATCAAGCGCAGCAGGCAGCGACAGCCGCATCTGACACGCACAAGAAGCAAAACTCGACGGCGTCTGAGATCTCGCGTGCTACTACGATCAGTCCGCAGAACAGTTCGACGACTACACACATGACGGCGACAACCACGACGGTACCGACACCGCTCTCGTCGTTCCCGCTGGGCGGCTCCGAGTCGAGGTCAGGCTCGGCGACGTCGGCGTCGAGTGCCTCGACTCCGCGTGTGGGTGACATACTCACCAACCGGCCTTTGCATCGGCGCACCGGACCCAGCGCCCCCGTCGTCCATGGCTGGGGTCTCGATCACCTCTACAGCGTCATGGACGCCGCCGCACGCCGCCGTCCCGATGGATCAGCACCGGCACCTCTCAGCACCGGGATGGGTTTCTCGGTGCTCTTGCGAACGGGTGTGCTTCCGGCTCGGGATGAGGACTACTACCATCCGGCGGTGACGGGCATCTTTGCGCCACCGTTGCCACAGACGGGCCACCCCAAGACGCTGCAAGCATACGCACCCGTGCGCGACGAGCTCGCCTCGATGGACAATGTGAGTCTTCTCGAGGTCTTGTAAGGAGGAGGCAACCTACTGACACCCTCCTCTATGTCCACCCTCGAAGGAACTCGATCAACTACTCCGTGACGCGTTCCGGGTCTTCTGATCGACTTCGCCCTGTATCGAACACGTCTACGCAATACGTGCCCAATCTCGGTTCCTCCGCGCATCGGTCCGGTCCCCGAGGGACAGTCAAACGACTCGAGGGCACTGAACCCCATCCGCGCACTGCTTGCTCGGATCTTCCACCTTGCACCCGCCAACTCCTCCAAGCGCCCGCCCCGCCCTCGTCACACGCTCATTACTCGGCCCGCCCGTTTCTCAACAGCAACTTGTACGCACGCACAACATGCACGCTCACTTGCTCAACCTCTCTCTCGGTCTCGAGCTCGGTCTTCCGCGCTGGCGCTGGCGCTGGCGCTGGCGTCCCTGGTCGGACCTCGATCTCGCTACGTACGGCCTCGCGACTGCGTCCGGTGGCGGCCACCCTAGCGCGCCCGCTTGGGTGGTTGTCAACACCCCTACGCTGCGCCCGCGCCCGCGCCCGCCCTTCTCTCACCTCGAACTGGTGTCACGGTCTGCTCCGATTGTTTGCTCTACCTCGCGCCCGCGCCCGCACTCGCGTCCTTGCTACGCGCTCGTCTCCTGTGCACAACCTTCCCAAAACTTATTGCTTCGCTCTGCCGTCTGCGATGCGATTTGCGTGCGCGGCGCCGCCGTTTGCCACTTGTCAGTTGTGACTGGGTGCTCTCCCTCGTGTGAGGCGGACGCGTACTATCATAAGAGGGACGCGTCTGAAGGGGACGTGAATGGGACGTGCTTGATTAACTGAGTCATTGATGAGGCGGGCGCGCGCAGGCCGTCGTCATCGCGCTCCGCTCACACGCCATCGCCTGGCGGGACGGTGAGGGGACCGATCATCAGAGGATGACCTGATGAAGGAGGGGAGAGTGCTGGCCGCCCCTCTTCGACGCGTGCGACGCGCTGTTCCAAGGGCGGATGAGTCCGCCGACCCTTCTACTGCTGAGCGGCGACCGTCTCCTTCTGCAGTTGCTCTGGGCTCTTGTTGGCGGCGTGCTTCTCGGCGTGGACGGCGTCCTCGGACTGGGAAAAGGAGGGGGTCGGTCAGCATGGCAGACTCGGAAGAAGGAGGGGGAGTGAGGGACAACGTACGTGGGTTGGCTGCTTGTTGGGCGAGGCGGTCACCTTGCCGTCGGACCCGCTTGCACCGCTGTTGGCGGAGCGGGTGTGCTCCTCGGCGAGCTGGGAGGGGCTCTTGCTGTGCTTGTCGGCCTTGGCGGCCTCCTCTGAGGGCGTCTATGAGAGCTGGCTGGGTCAGCATTGTGGGTGGGGTGGGTGGAAGCCATGATGAGGGGTGGGGGGATGCTCACGGTGTAGGCGCGGGCTGCGATCGAGCTTGCGCTTGGGCTGGGGCGGGCGCCGGCGCCGGCGCGGGCCATGGCGCGGGCGATGTTGCTGCTGCGAAGAAGAGACATGGCTGTGAGGAAGGCGAGTGCGTGTTGGAGGTACAAGGAGGTCAGCGTGATGGGCTCGACAGGAGGACAAGCTGCCTTTATACCGCCCCCGTCCTGGACTGTCACGGCCGTCTTGTCTCAGCAAACGGGCGGCCCCATCGAGACGAGACCCTTGCGGGCGGATCCAGCTTCATCATCGACGGGGAAAGCGATGGAAGAAGGAATGAATGGGTGAGGGAGCCAAGTGAGGTCCGTGGACACCAGCCTCGTCGTCTTGATGTCATGCGATCACTTGCATCTCATCCTCCCTGCCCCCCACCGACGTCCAAGCTCGCCACCACCACGCCTGGACCCTGGCACCTGTGAGTAGTCTGTCAGCAGAGCAGAGCAGGCCCGAGCTCACCAGCGCCGGCCTCCTCGCCATCGCCAGGCGTCAGCATCACGCGCGCTCGCAGCGCAGCGGCGGCGACGGCGGGCGCGACCGTGACCCCTTCGTGCTCATGGTACATACCCGCGTCGACATCACGGCCTCAGCGCCTGCGAGGATGTCCAGGACGGTCGCTCGGAGGCCCTCGTGAAGCGGCCCTCGACAGCGCCTCGCCGCGCCCGTGCGGCCCTATCGAGTCCTCGACCAGGCCGTTGCGCCTCCAGCCCCAGTCGCGTCGGTACTGTAAGTCACCTCGTTGCTTGCACCCTGTGCTCGCTGATCCATCTCGAGCCTCACAGATCCCCGCTCCGGTAGAAGAAGACCTGGGATTCGGCAGCCAGCCGTGTGCGGTGCAATGCTGCTCTCGTCAAGGCCCTGGTTCGGCCGCGCTTCCCTCGTCGTCCACTGGCCAGTTTCAATATTCAGCTTGCTGAGTGGCGGAGCAAGCGGCACTCTTAGCACACAGCACGCGTGGCGAGCAACGCAGGGCTGGCCAAGTGCACGAGCGGACCAGACGAGATGTTGTACACCTCGTACAGCAGTGTACGGTACACGCTAGCCGGGTGTTGTATCATCGTCAAGCGGCTGCACGCAGTCTGTACCGCGTTCACCGAACATTCGCGTCAAGGCACGGCCCATACAGTGAGTACCCACAGCAAGTCATCTGCCGTTACAGCCTCGTGTGCAGCGCTTACTGGGCACGCCGCGCGACACAGACACTGTACAAGGCCGCCCTCGTTGACAAGCCCGGCCACGACTTTGGCCGTCGTGCTCCGATGTTGGACCGCTGACGTGGGCGGCGCAGTTCCATGGTGCGATTCCAGATGGTGCACGGCACGGCACAGGCCCACGGGCGGTCGGCAGTCGGCAAGGTGCTCGGCGCACAGGCTTGGGCGGTTACGTGCGTGAGTGCAGGCGGCGATGCTTCGATGTTCGATCGCTCATTCGCTCTTGTTCAGCGCTCATCGCTCATCGCCCATTGCCCAGCGGCACGGCGGCCGTGGCCGGAGGAGGGGCTTCCAACCTGCAAGTGGCCAAGTGGCCCGTCGATTCCTTGGCTGCCGGGCCACGGGCACGGGAACAGCCTCACCGCCTCAGCCTCCCTGGAGACTTGTGAGTGGAGCCCAAGTCTCTGACGTCTGGCCCAAACGAGGGCCGCGCGCGCGCGCACCCTCCCGAGTCTCATCCGCTCACGTCCTTTTCTACCTTGCGCACCCAACCCACCCGCACCCTTGACCTCACCACCATCATCCTCGACCTCGACTTCGTCTCGCACTCTCCCCTAACGTATACCAGCCCCCACACTTCCCAATCTCGTCGCAAGCATGCAGATCTCTCTCGTCTTCGTCGGCTCGACCCTCCTCGCGGCCGGTATGGCCGTGGCCCAGGCCGCCAATGGCCTCACGGTCAACACGCTCCCGGCCATCACGACGTGCGTTGCCAACCGTCTCTCATGGACGGGTGGCCAGGCCCCGTACACCGTCTTCATCATTGTGCCCGGCCAGCCGGCCTCGATCCTCGCCCAGCTCGGCCAGACGAACGACAACTTCTTGGTCTACCGTCCCGACGGCTGTGAGTACCCTGGCGCACGCGCGATGTCATCAGTTTGCCACCTCATGTGTACTGACTCTCTTTCGACTCTCCCTCTAACAGCTGACCCGGCCATCTCGGCTGGCCAGAGCGTATCCGTGTACGTGACTGACGGCTCTGGCTTCAGCTCGGCCTCGGCTGGCAGCCCCATCATCTCGGGTGGCACTTGGTGAGTCCGCTTGTCCCGATATCTCTGTGCGTCTCATCTCATCTCTGACTCTTCCTCATTCTCCTTGTCTTGTCCCCACAGCTCCGGTGGCTCGTCCAGCAGCGCTGCTCCGTCGTCTGTCGCGTCCACGTCGACCAGCTCGTGAGTCATTTCCAAGCAGTGTCTCTTTAGAGAAGGGCTCCAAGGCGCTGACCGACGTGATCTTTGATACAGGACCGCGGCGCCCACCTCGAGCTCGTCGACCACTGCGGCCCCCACTACGACGACGACCTCCACGACGACGTCGTCCACGACCCGCACCACGACTACCACGACGACCTCGACGACTACGACGGCTCCGGCGGGTGCCGCTGCGCCTGCCCTCAACGGCCTGACCGCCGTTGTGGCTGGTGCCGTCGGTGTGCTGGCCGCTGCGCTCATCTAAGCGCCTCGTGGCAGCATAGCCTTCTCACCATCTCAAGAGTGGACGACGGGAGCCCGTCCTTCTCGTTCGCGTCCTAGCCAAGCAAGGCGCGCGCGCGTGGAATGCGTTGCCCCCGTTGGCCCGCTCGTTCCTCCCTTCTCAACACGTCTCTCTTCTCTACGACCCTTGAATGCCTTTCCATCCCACGCCTTGTCCTCAATCTTGTCCACCTGACTTGGTTTCCCTTCTTCTCTTCCCGGTCCCAGCGCGCGCGCGCGTCTCATCTGCCGGTGATGGACAGGTGAGCGTGAAGCGACTGGGTCTCTCCCTTCCCCTTTGAAGCCGGCCGGCCGCCGAGGCACGGATATCGATGCCCTCGGTGCTCGCTCGCGTTTGCCGTGCTCCAAGACAATACATTGCTCAGTGCCTCTTCTCTTCCTCTCTGCTGACCTCGACCAAAGCATAGCGTGGAAACTGAGGGGTTTCGAGCTTGCATAGCATCGTACGTAGCGCATGCCTGAATAGCAGTCATTCCTGACCGTCGCATCCTCCATTCGACCGCGGCTGCCTTCCCGCCTGCACTGGCCAGCACACAGGCGTCGTCCGCATCACCGCCGGCGTTGCCTCTGCTCAAAGGGCGACGTTGAGATCGACGTCGACGTCGAGGGAGGTGAGGAGGACCGAGGACATGGTCGGCGATCCTGCTCATCATCATGGACCTCCCGATGGCGGGTCGGCGATTGGCAAGACAGGGCCCATCTCAAAAAAGGTTGGGAAGCATTCAGGGAAAGGCGTTATCGACGTCCCTTCTTACCACCACCATCGCCTCGTCCTCCCACTCGGCAAGTCACAATGGTCGACGCTGCCGCTGCCATCGCCGCAGCCGCCGCGGGCGAGACGGCGCCCACGCCCACACCAGCCGCAACGACGGCCGCAACCGCCGCCGAACCCGCGATCCACTCGCAGTACGACTCCATCCTCATCCTCGACTTTGGCTCCCAGTACTCGCACCTCATCACCCGCCGATGCCGCGAGCTCAACGTCTACTGCGAGATGCTCCCCTGCACCCAGAAGATCCGCGACCTCGACTGGAAACCCAAGGGCATCATCCTCTCCGGCTCGCCCTACAGCGTGTACGACGACGGCGCGCCCCGTGTCGATCCGGACGTCTTTGAGGCGGGCGTGCCCGTCCTGGGCATATGCTACGGCTTGCAGGAGATTGCGTGGAATCATGGCGGCAAGGTGGACCCGCACGACCGGAGGGAGTACGGCAGTGCGACGGTGCAGATTGTCAAGACGGGCGATGCGCATCTGGACAAGCTCTTTTCCAACGTTCAAGATGCTGAGGTGCCGGTACGTTTCTGGGATTGGCCGGGGGTGATTCTACCCTGTGAGGAGCGCGCGCGCTGATCTGCTTGCTTTTCTTCTCCCTCCGGATCGCTTACTGGCTCGCACCGAGTCAGGTATGGATGTCGCACGGTGACCAGCTTTCCAAGCTCCCCGACGACTTTGACGTGATTGGACGCACGCCCTCGGCGCCCTTTGCCGCCATTGCGCACCGCACCAAGCCCATCTACGGCATTCAGTTCCATCCCGAAGTCACCCACAGCCCGCGTGGCAAGGAGCTCTTCGAGTCCTTTGTCGATTCCATCTGCGGCTGCCAGAGAGACTGGACCATGGTGAGTCTTGCACGAGCACAAAGGTGGAACGAGACGTGCGCTCACAGCCTTACTTCCAAGGAAACGTTTATCGACAAGGAGATCAGGAGGATCAGGGACATTGTCGGCGAGAAGGGCCGCGTCATTGGCGCCGTCTCCGGTGGCGTCGACTCCAGCGTAGCCGCCAAGCTGATGCACGAGGCCATCGGAGACCGCTTCCACGCCATCATGGTCGACAATGGCGTCCTCCGCGCCAGGGAAGCCGAGCAAGTGCACACGATGCTCAACCAGCACCTCGGCGTCAACCTGACCGTGGTCGACGCGTCGGACCTCTTCCTCTCCCGGCTCGAGGGCGTCGAAGACCCGGAGAAGAAGCGCAAGATTATCGGGAACACGTTTATCAATGTCTTTGAAGAGGAGGCGGCCAAGCTGGAGGCCATTGCGGAGCGGGAGGAGGCCGAGGCCAAGGCGGCTGGGCGGGAGGGGGAGAGCAAGGGCAAGATTGAGTATCTGCTCCAGGGCACGCTCTACCCGGACGTGATTGAGAGCATCAGCTTCAAGGGGCCGAGCGCGACGATCAAGACGCATCACAATGTGGGCGGCCTGTTGGAGAACATGAAGCTCAAGCTCATAGAGCCTCTGAGGGAGCTGTTCAAAGGTGAGTCCGAGCTTTCGGAGATTGGCCTGTGTTAGACGAGTCGCGAGGCTGAACGAGGACGGGCTACCCGCAGACGAAGTCCGCGCGTTGGGCAAGCTACTCGGCATCCCAGCCCATCTGGTCGGCAGACATCCCTTCCCCGGCCCGGCCTGGCGATCCGCATCCTCGGACCGGTCACACGCGCCCAGGTGCACATCCTCCAACAAGCCGACGCCATCTACATCGAAGAGATCCGCGCCGCAGGCCTGTACGACGAGATCAGCCAAGCCTTTGCCGTCCTCCTCCCCGTCCGCGCCGTGGGCGTGCAAGGCGACAAGCGGACGTACGACCAGGTGATCGCGCTCCGCGCGGCGCAGACGACGGACTTCATGACGGCGACGTGGTACCCCTTCCCGCACGACGTGCTCGCCAGGATTTCGAACCGGATCACGAACGAGGTCGCGGGTGTGAATCGGGTGACGTATGATCTGACGAGCAAGCCGCCGGGGACGATTGAGTGGTTGTGAGGGCCGCTGCATCGGGGTGGGGCTGGAGAGCGGCCTCGAGGGCGTGCGTGCTGGGGTGGCGGCTTGGAGCTTCGGGGCTGGGTCATCGTGGACCCGAGGGTGCTCATCAAACCTGCGCCGGAGCTAGCCCTCGCTTGCGAATGGGATCATCAGACTGGGCTCGCTGAATGACAAGTTGGCAGTTAGAGCAGGTGGGAGTTGAAATTCGATTCTGATGGAGGGGCAAAGGCTACATTGAGGACGGCCACGGAGCGTGGACGTCGGCTGCTAGGCGGGTATGAGCGAGCTGTGTGCGTACAAGCATGGGCCGCGTCGCGTCGCGTTGCGCGAGAGCGGGAGCACAAGATGGAAGCGTAAGGATGGAGCAGAGAAAGAGGGTTGGAGAGGCAGGGGCAAGCGTGGGATGGATAGATAGTCCTTGATGAGTTATCGACGTCGCGACGTTTTTGCTTGGGACGCATCACCATCCGCCCGGTGGCAACGCCGTCCTTCCCGTCCCTTGCTGCGGCTGCGGCTGCTGTTGCTGTTGCTGTTGCTGTTGCTGTTGCTGTTGCTGTGGATACGATTGCTGGTACTGCCCCGCCGCCGAACCTGGGTATTCGTACCCGCCGCTGCCGCCTCCGTACTGGGCCGCGGCCGAGTATGGGTTCACGCCGTCCAGACCGCCGTAGACGCTGAGAGGATGGGCCGGTGCCGCCCCACCTCCGCCCACACCCGCGCCGCCATGCTGGTCCGCCGGCGCCGTCGCGCCGCTGGAAGAGGCGGCAGCGGCATAGGGAGGCGCCGCGTCGTCCGTCCCTTCCTCGGCCGCGATGCGCGAGTTGGTGCTGAGGAGGGCGTTGCCGGACGTGACGCTGAAGCGCTTGCGGATGTGCAGGGGCTCAATGTCGGTCGTTCCTGATGCTGCGCCCGGGCCCGGGCCCGGGCCGCCGACTCCGCTTGCGCTGCCGATCCCCGCGTAGCTCGTCGTGGCTGCAGGGCTGTTGGACGTCTCGTCGGCCCCGAGACCCAGGGCGCTGGGTCCGGCGCCAGAAGCGCCCGCACCGCCCGCACCAGCACCAACACCAGCATGCCCGACGCTCTGCGCACTCGTAGCGCGCGCAAAGCCACGCTTGAACGCCGCGGCCGACATCTTGCGCCCGCCCTCGGGCGGCTCGTACCCGCTCAGACCCGAGCCCGCCGTGGGCGTCGAGGGCGAGCCGGGCACGACGAAGCTGTACCGGTTCGTGTTGGGCGCGGGGGAGCCCCTGCCTCCGCCGCCAGCACCGCCACCACCGGCGGCTCCAGTGGGCGAAGTGGGTCGGCGCACCGACTCCTGCAACGCGCGCGTGGAGCCAATCTCGGTAAAGTACGAGCGGTCATAGTCGCGCTCGCGATCGGGGGCCGTGTTCGAGGCGAATTGGCGGCGCGTCTCGCCCGTGTTGAGCGCTGTGCGGGAGGGGCGCGAGTCGGCGCCGGTGGGAGCTGTACCGCCGCTCGCGTGCTCCTCGTGCGGAGAAGGCGTCACGTTGACGACGTGCAGGCGCGGCACGCGTCCGTCGTTCTGCGCCGAGGAGTCCACGCTGTTGTCGTGGCCCGTGGCAGACGCCGTGGCCGTGTTCAACGTGACACGATTGGCTATTCCCAGATTGGCCTCTTGCACTGGATCCACGTCTCGCCAGAAGGATTGGGAGCCCGAGGCGTCGCCGGGTGGGGGCGTGCTCACGCGACCCGAGGCACCTGCCAAGGCAGCGCCAGCTGACTTGCCCCATTCGTCGGCGGCGACGTCCTTGTAACCATCTATGCTCAACGAGCCCGTGTGGCCGCTGAGTCCATTGCCGGGTCCATTGGGTCCATTGGGACCGGCAGGTGTCGAGCTCGAGGCAAAGCGGGCGGCGATGGGGGTGGGACCGGTACCTTGGGCGCCGGCTCCTGCTGACGAGAGCTCGGCCGAAGCAGGTGGCGGAGGCGATGAGATGCCAGTGCTTGCGGCGTGCTGAGCGTAGATGGGATGGACCTGGGAGCTCGCGTCGTCGTCTCCACTTGCGCCGCCGGCACCATAGAATGCCGCCTCGGGCGGTGCGGCGAGCGCGCCTGTAGCGTCCGTCGAGACTGTGGAGCCGAGTCGGAAGGAGACGTTTCCGATGGACTGGAGAGCGTCTTGCAGTACTTGATCGGTCCGGTTGTAACCCAGGTAGTCTGCGCGTGGCCCGCCGAGTGGTGTGACTCGAATGGGAATCTGCTCGACGAGGAGACGACCTGAGGCAGCGATGATGAGGAGCTTCTCTGCCAGCTCTTGGAGGCCGCCGCACTTGAGACTGAGCGCGTCGCGTGCTGTTCTCCGTTTGAAGTCGCCCAGGGCAGACTCTTCGGCGCGGACCTCGGCGTCCATGGAGACCATTTCGTTGCGTGCGTCCTTGAGTTGGCCCGTGGTTTGCATGAGCTGCTTGTTCTCTGGGCCCATCTTGGCCAGCTTCTTTTCGAGTGAGTCGATGCGGGCTGCGAGGGCGCGTTTCCTGGACTTGAGGTCGGCGAGGCCCTCCTCACGGGTGCGGATTGACTTGAAGTGCAGTCGGATGTTGCCTACGTGTGCATTGTAGCGCTCGATGCCGGCCTCGTATTGGCCAAAGAGGGTGCTGAGCTTGCTTAGGACGTCCTGTGTGTGAGGATGCAGAGAGGGTGAGTCTGGGATGCGAGAGGCGGGAGAGCGGCGTCAGGATGGACTCACGCCGAGGTCGGGTCCCTCTGCCTCGCCCCACTCCTTGATGGCCTCGGCGGTGTCCTTGAAGTCGGTGCCGGTGCGCGCGTGGCTCTTGACAAAGTCCTTTTCCGTCGTGATGACGCTGTTGACCAGTGCAGAGGGCATGGCTGTCAGCGCCTGCTCGCAGGGGTCCGCCACGCCTGGCGTGCGTGCGTACGTACCTCTGCAGCAGCTTGAGGTCGCGGTTCCCGAGCAGGGTGGGTGCGACCGTGTTGTGGGCGAGTCCCTGCTTGGCCTTGGCGAACATGGTGTCTGCTGGGATGCGCTCGACGTCGGCGTCGAGAGGGTGGTGGTGGTCGTCGAGGTCGATGTTGACACGACTTGCAAGCCAGCGATGATGCTGCCCTTGCACTGCCCAGGCCCGTCCGTATGCCCGGACACCGGACGCCGTGCCGGGGCTTCGCTACGCTTCCGGCGGCTCAGCAAGGTTCCGATCTGGGAGCGTCATCGTTTCCGGCGGTGGCTCGAGCTCGCGTTCCTCTTCCGGCGCTGCTTGCTGCTTGCCAGGGCGTGCCGCGCTGCCATCCCGTCGCCGCCACACGGGCGGGATCGAGCGGCGAGGGTTCCGTGCGCGGCGCGCCATCGCCAGCGAGCCGGCCGCCGGCACCGCGTGCCGCATCGAACGTCGTTCCCCTTGCGGCGATATAAGAAGCAGGCATTCATCCCCAGCCCGCACGGAACGCACGCCCACCACCACCCATCTCCTCCTGCACCCACCCACACCCTCCCCTGCCTGCCCGGTGAGCTGCCCTCGCCCTGCCTGGGGACGCGATGCGACGCGCTGACGCTCCCACACACGCTCCCACGCAGCCGCCTCGCCCGCCATGGTCCTCAGCAAGCACGTCGACGTCGACAAGCTCATCGAGGCGTGCAAGTCGCACCCGCATCTCCAGCACACGGGCAACCCCAAGTCGCGCGCGCGCACCGTCGTCGCATACAGCGGACGGTACCAGACCGAGGCCCTGCCCAAGTACGAGTTCCCGCACCAGGGCGTCAGCGAGGCAGCCGCCTACCACACCATCACGGGCGAGCTCAGCCTCGACGGCAGCCCAACCCTCAACCTCGCCTCCTTCGTACACACCTTCATGCCCGACTATGCAGTGCGTGTCGCTCAACGCCACTAGAGTAGGAAGGATGCTGATCCTTTTCCCAACACACAGACCCGACTCGTCACCGAGCGGCTCAACATAAACCTCGTCGACCAGGACGAGTACCCGGCCACCCTCGACATCCAGAACCGATGCGTCAGCATGATCGGAGACCTCTGGAAGGCACCCAAGGGACGCGCCGTCGGCACCGCAACCACGGGCTCCTCCGAGGCCATCATGCTCGGCGGCCTCGCCATGAAGCGACGCTGGCAGGACAAGATGAAGGCACAGGGCAAGAGCTTCAAGGAGCCCGGCCCCAACGTCGTCTTTGCCTCGAGCGCACAAGTCTGCATCGAGAAGTTTGCCCGCTACTTTGACGTCGAGCCCCGCACCGTGCCCATCTCCGTCGAGTCCAACTACTGCCTCGACCCCAAGCGCATCCACGAGTTTGTCGACGAGAACACCATTGGCGTCATTGTCATCCTCGGCTCGACCTACACGGGTGAGTGCCGGCTCAATCCACGGGCACGTATCCCCATTGGATTCATACATTTGCACTCTTCCTCCCACAGGCCACTACGAGCCCGTCGAGGAGGTCGCAAAGGCACTCGACGACATCCAGGCCAAGACGGGCCTCGACATCCCCATTCACGTCGACGGCGCGTCCGGCGGCTTTGTCGCCCCCTTTGCCCACCCGCACCTCAAGTGGAACTTTGAGATCCCGCGCGTCGTCTCCATCAACTCGTCTGGGTGAGTTCTGGCCACAGGCTCAACTGCGACACGTGCCTTAGCTCTGGGTAAGCGTGGCTGACGCGTCGAGGGATGACAGGCACAAGTTCGGCATGGTCTACGCCGGTCTGGGGTGGATCATCTGGCGCGATGAGGAGCACCTGCACAAGGACCTTAGTGAGTCGTCTTGTAATCGGTGCTAGAGAAGGGACCCGCTGAAGGAACGTCCTCATATCTACACAGTCTTCGAGCTCCACTACCTCGGCAGCGTCGAGTACTGTGAGTGACGCGCGTGGCCCGAATATCGAGACGCGCCCACTGACCCAATGCTGGCCAAGCACAGCGTTCAACCTCAACTTTTCGCGTCCTGCGGCCCCCGTGCTCGCTCAGTACTTCAAGTGAGTGGTCCTGAGCCGCGATCACCTTCTGTGGTGGCCTCTCTGACGTGCACCGAACATTTTTTGCCATCTTCAGCTTTATCAACCTGGGCTACAAGTATGTCTGCCCTCCTGACGCGACGCGGCCTATTCCTTTGCTAATCGCGCCTCTCTCTTCACAGGGGCTACCGAAACGTGATGCTCGCCGACCTGGCCAACGCGCGTCTGCTTTCGCGCGCTCTCGAGAGCTCGGGCTACTTCCTCGTGAGCACACCCGTTCCGCAGGACGTTCCACATTCGCTCCAGAAGCTGACGAATCCCCCTCGTCCTCCCTTCCTATTGTTCCTAGGTGCTCTCCGACATTCACCGCCCACGCAACAAGCTCAGCAACGCGGCGGTCAAGACGGGCGTCGTGGACGAGGAGGACCCCGAGTACTACGTGCCCGGTCTGCCCGTCGTCTCCTTCCGGCTGACGGACGAGTACAAGAAGCAGAACCCGCACGTGGACCAGAAGTGGATCCAGACGCTGCTTCGGACGCGGCATGGGTTCATCGTGCCCAGTGCGTTGAGAAATAGGCGCGCGCGCAATGTGCCTTGGAAGGAGGAGCTGACGCGTCGGTGGCGATCACAGACTACAACCTCAGCCCTGAGCTCGAGGACATCGACATCCTGCGCGTCGTCTGCCGAGAGAAGTATGTATTTGCCCCTATTCCTACGCTGCACTCAGACAACGTCGTGTACGCGCCAATACTGACCTGCCCGCCCCTCCTCAACGCAGCCTCTCAGAGAGCATGATCGACCAACTCGTGCACGACATCCTCTCCATAGTCGAGGACCTGGCCGACGCCGAGTCGTCCCTCTCCAAGCTTGCCCACCTCATGCACAAGGAGGCGGCCGAGGGCCAGGGCGGGAGCAAGCATGGGCATGCGCACTCGCACCGGTCTACGCGGCTTAGCAAGGAGCTCAACCATTTGGGCGAGGGCAAGGGGACGAAGCCTGTTGGGTACGCCAAGCAGTGCTGAGTGCGCGACAAGCGCAGCGCGCCGCAGGCGCTGAGAGCCTCAGGCCTGAATGGCGTGGCACTTGCCTGCCACCTTGTCGCGCTAACCTTCCCCCCCGTCCACCTACCAACTCCCAATGTTCTTGACGACGACAGACTGGCTTTACCTTTCAACTGTTCACCTGTTCAACACCATTCTTTGGCCTTCGACACGCCGTTGAGATCTTGAGATAACGCGTGAGCTAGATCCAGTCCTGGCCGATGATGGGTTGAGTGGCTGACCCAGATCTCTCCTACGAGTTTCGACTAGTGCCGAACTCCCTACACTTGGCGCGGAAGAGTGATCGCGTTTGGTCCACTGACACTTGGGAGGGGGCTCGGTTGATTGACATTGAGAGGGGCTTCTCGAACTGATTGTCAACGTCCGCTTCTTCTGGAGAGCAAGAAAGCCTCATTGGCACAGGAGCACGCTGAGAACTGATTGCGAAGTGTGTACCGTACCGGCGTATCCGTACTCTCCACCGTGCTTTGCTCTTGCGTTGGCTCATCGGCTTGCATAGTTTGGACAGCAGCTCCCGGGCGGGCCGCTGCTTGGCGCCCCTTGAGCGAGCGCTTGAGCAGTCGTTATCCATTGTGATCGTACCCTAATCGTCGCTGAGCGAGATTCGTATTGGACAAAGCCGACAATTGGAGGTGGACATTGGACACTGGACAGCCGCAAGCCGTGGCGCGTTCCCGTCTGGCAGGCAAGCCACCCCATGCTGGAAGCCGGGGACTGCTGAGGCGCCCGCCGACCAGTGACCGGTGTCGGTGAGACGGCGCCGCGCGGCGCGACGTCAAAGCGACTGCTGAGAGTGGACCGGCCACCCCTCACGGCGGTGAAGATGTGAGACTGGGTCCGAGACACGGCTCTCGCCTTCTTTTTGCATGTGGATTCGGGTATCCTGCTTGGAGCCGTGTCGGAAGCGGAACTTGAGCAAGTGGCGCTCGGGCGTGGATCCAGCGCCCGGTGATGCTCGCGTGGTGCGCCGGGGCTTGCGCGCTGGGGGCTCGTTCATCAGCGGTGCACTTGATTCTTCTTCTTCAGGTCTCTGGTGGGGGCTTGCGGGTTTGCTTGGCCTTGCTCAATTGAGCATTCTGGTTTGCGTGTTCTTGATTCGTTCTGGCCGTGCAAAGCCAGGGATGAGGCCACGATGGGTGGAACGGAAGGTTCGCCTGACTGTGTCAAGTGGGCAGCCGAGCTCGGATGGGCCTTGTGTTGCTTCTGGTTCGTCAAATCGTCGCGTCCGGGAGCGGGCGTGTTGACACTTGCCCGGCTGCCGAGAGCGTCCAGAGACCAGACGTGTGACATCGGCCCCGCCCGCGCCATAGCGTATTCCGACGTCGAGGGTGCGAGGTGCGTGATGGCCTGATCGACACGGGACCGTCGCGCCCCAGCATGCTGCTGATTGGACCCACGGCCTCGCTAGCGCTTCAGAACGCAGCGCAGGCAAGCCGCCAGAGGTTGCGAGGCCATCGGCCTGTCCGTCTTGCACTGCCGCCCGACGGGGGTTGGATGCGAACGCGGTCGGTCCGAGCTGCGGGCGTGTGAGGCTTTGGCCGGTGCTTGCGAACGTCTCGCAACACGCGTTTACGACGTGCGATCTGGACGCGACCGAACTCGTACACGAGATGTCTCGCGTGCGTGTGGGCCGACTGCTGGATGCTGATGGCTGGCTGTGTGGTTGCGGCCGTGTGCGCCTGGGCCGTGACATGATCGTCGTCGTCGGCAGCATCGACGAGGAGCCGACGTCGGTGAGCTGGCCAACGTTGCCGGGATCTGGCCACGAGTGTTGCTGCCCTTGATTGCCTGTCACCACCACAACAACAACGACGACGACGACGACGACGACGACCATCACCTTCACAGACGAGCACGGCAACACGTCAAGACGGTGCGGTGCGCATCCTGCTACGCACGCTCCCAAGAACGCGCCAGGTTGGGAGTTCCTGCTCCACAAGAACAACGTCGAGCACGGCGCCGAGTGCGCTCGAGCACGTCGACGCGCCGCATCTACAACTCGTCACGGCTCGGGCTCGTCGACGACGTTGGCACCCCCACCGTCGCACGGCGCAGGCAAGCACTCGTCCTTCTTTCCTTCGAGCCACGCAAGCAGCACGGCGAGCGAACCCACCAGTCGCACTTCGCCCTTTGGCGCTCCAACGCCGCCTCAGACATCGTCCTTCATGCCAGCACCGCCACCCTTCCTGGAGCAGCGCAACCCGGACGCATTCAAGCACAATGTCTTGCCAGCATTGGGGCCAGCTGGCAGTGGCCTTTCATCATCTGGACCGCGTTCCTCCAATCCGCCCCCGGGATCGCCTCGTTCGGCAAGACTAGCATCGGCCCCAGGAGCTCAGGGCGTGCACGCCCCAAGCATAGCATCGGAAGGTCACTATCCGGCCAGGCGCAGCGGCGCGCGCTCAGCCAGCAGTAGTGCCAGCAGCATCGCTAGCGGAGTCGCTCACAGTCTCGCTCCCCCATCACTTCGAGATTCGAGCCCACCCGCGGCGCATCCGTCAAGCTCCAAGTCCGGAACGGCATCCTCTACTGTCAGCGCTCCGCTAGGACCACCTTCGTCGTACGTGCCCTCGCCATCAGCAATCTCCAACTATGGCTCGCCTCAAATCCGTAGCTCGGCGCATCCGGCACCCTACCACAATGGCTCAGCCCCAAATCCAGCTGCCGCAGGATCGAGTTCCGCTGCTCCCTACCAGGGCTACATTTCTGATGCATCGCGGCACTATGCCGAGACTTCATCGGCGCCTCACGAGCTCTACGGAATGAGTGGACCACCTCCTCCCATTCCTGCACCCACAGGCAGAGGCGAAGCGGCGGGTTCGGCACACCAAAGACATGGCCATCCTGATCAAGGGCGACACGGCGGACACTTCCGTGAGGAAGCACCTGCTTATTCCAACGGGCGCACCGAGTCAGTCAGTCACGTCGGCTCGGCGTCACTGCCACAAGAGGGTATTGGCGGACACATCAGGCACTCAGACTTCAATGACAGCGAAATGGGCCCTGGTGGGCAGCAGAAGGGGGCAGGGCAGGCTGCCGATGCGTCCAAAGGCGGGGGCACACCTGCTGACCGCAAGGTCAGCTGTCTAGAGTGCCGATCCAGTAAGGTCAGTCTGGCACCACCTCCTCAGCATATCAATTCGCGATTGCGTCGTGAGCTCATCAGATTGCCTATCCTCGCAGGTCAAATGTACCGGCAAGACATCGGATGATGCGCCGTGCGCCCGCTGCCAAAGAATCGGACGACCATGCGTGTTTGAGAAACATCGTCGCGGTCGACGACCTGACAATCTGTGAGAGCATCCTCCTCGCCTGCTTGGACAATGCTTGGTGCGCTGAACTCTTCCTGATTGGACCTTACAGCAAGTTTCAGAAGTTGGAAAAGTCTTTGGAGACAGTCACAAGAGCATTCAACGACTATCGCAAGCAGAATGAGCCGAAACACAAGCCCGGGGACATCGCCAAACTCATCAAAGGCGCGGAGGTCGACGAGCAGCCAGCCAAGAAGAAGGCGAGACGCTCTACCGGCCAACCAAGCTCGGAGCTATTACTCTCGGAGCACGCGCCCATGGATCATCCCCACCTCAGCCGAGATCAGGACGAGAGGGGGGCCCGACACATGTCACAACCACCACCTGGCGGTCCATCGTCAGAACTCTTGACCTCTCATCATCATGAGCATCAACACTTGGTCCTCGCCCGGCCGGATCATCAAGCTTCTCGCCGCGACACGAGCAAGCACGCTTCCGGACCAGGCGCGTCTCATGGCTCGCTACCGCAGCCAGCTACCCACACCGCACAAGGTGTCGGGCGTCCAATCCCCTTGCCTGCAGACAGCCGGAGTCGGGTCATCACGATCGGAGTACACGTTCCTCTCCCGGACGGCGACCTTGGCTGCGATCCCATCGCTCGCAACGTGATTACGCTGCGAGAGGCGCACGAATTCTTCGGAACGTTCATGCACCTTCAAAACTCGTACTTCCCGAGCCTCGACCCGGCGCTCCACTCCTTCGACTGGGTACGGGATCGCTCGCCGTTCCTCCTCTGCGTTATCTGCGTCATCGCGGCCCGTTTGACGGAGGTCGGCAACTCTGCATCAGGCCGGCTTCAGTCGTTCCTCGATCAAGTGCTCATTCCGGAAGTATGGACCAAGGGCCTGCGATCGGTGGAGATTGTGCAAGGCTTTACGCTCCTCGCAGCGTCCCACGATCTCCCGCTGACGGCGGCCGACGATCGGACCTGGCAGTATCTGTCATTCGCGTATGGCCAAGGCCTACAACTCGGCCTGAACCGACGAGTCAAGCTGCCAGACACGGCGTCCGTTCTCGAACAGCGGCTTGCTCGGAATGGCGAAAGGTGAGCACCTGGCATTGCTCTCTCTAGGGTAGGGGTCGACTGACTTGAGCCCTGTGGTCACAGATGCTGGTACATTCTCTTCTTGGTCGAGTCCATGTCCGCGGTGCACATGGGCCGGCGTACGATGTTCACCATTGATCGGCTCATCGGCGCGTCGGACTCATGGCACATTCATCCGGAAGCGCTGCCAGCGGACAGAAATCTTGTGGCCCTGCTCCAGCTCAGACGCACCCAGGCTCGGCTGTACGACCTTTTCGAAAGCACCATCGCCGATCCGTGCTTGGGAGAGCCGGCCCTCACCGCATACCGCTATGACATCTTCATCGTGAGTCGGCGGTGGGACACCATGGCTCTGCCACGATCACTTGGGCTCACAATCACCTTGTTCCTTCTCAGCGAACCTGCACGGGCGAGCTGGAGACGTGGAAGGCTTCGTGGTACGATTCCATCACGTGGGCACCACACGAGCAAGGCGTGTCGCGCGAAATCCTCTTTGCCTACCTGTCAGCATTGTTGCACCAGAGCGTGCTCGCGCTGCGGACATGTCCGGACCCCGACGCGTCGACATCGATACTGCGACAACTCTCGCGTACGGCCGTCGACGCACTCAACGTGCTCATCCTCTTCGACTGGCCCGATCTCGTCTTCGCGGTCAACCAAAACGTCGTGGTGGCGTCGTACTGCGCCATTCTGGCGCTTCGAATGACCACGCACGAGAGACGGTGGCGCGGCGCGGGGGCTATTGACCCGCTCTACGTCTTTGACTTGGTCGACAAGCTCGTCGGCTCGCTCTCGAGACCCGGAGGGACCGTCCGGCGATCGGCAACGGCGCTCTCGTACGCCTCGTACCTGGCCGCCATCCTTAATCAGTATCAAGAAGGATACGAGGCTACGATTAGCGCCAACAACGCCGCGTCGGCAAGTGGTACCGCCAGCACCGGCGGTGGCCCAGGTATCGGCCCGGGTACTGCTCCCGGTCCCTCAGCAAGCATCCCATTCAAACGTCGGCGAGGCTCCGAGATGAACGCACACGAGTTCGAGGCCGGCCCGGCAGGCGTGACGATGATTGTGAGTTGAGCAGACCTGCTTCTAGGCACGTAGTGGTTCGAAGGCTCATGCTGTCTCCCTCTCAAGCCCAAGCACCCGCACTCGGGCCTGCCTACGCTCGTCCCGCCGGAGCGGCCCAGTCTATTCTCCGACATGACTTTCTTCGATTCGTTCTTCTAGACACTGGCAAGGGTAGCGCTGTGAGTCACGCCGCATTGCGTTTCTTACGATCGACGACTGACTCGTACGTGTTCTGCCCAGCAGTCCAGTCAAGGTCATCCTTTCTGCTTCTCTGCCGCCATCGAAGATTACACACTCAGTTCGAGGCCGGCAATACTGTTTAATAGATCATGGTTGCATGCAGCACTACTTCCTGGCGCGAGTGAGTTGAGACGCGTGTGTATGTCCAGCTGCAGCTGATATGCTCTGCTTGAGGCTGATTACAGGCAGGATTGCGCCTAGCTTCACTACAGTGCGACAGCCCCTACTCGTCGTCGACATCGAGGTCACGGGGGTGGATCATACCCCAAACCGACTGGCCCAGGCTCGCCACGTTGCTGACGGTACCGATGTGGCCCATGAGGTTGCCCGCGTGGTGGCCGAACCCACGTTGCTCGAGCTCGTTGATGCCCGCCGGCTCCGGTACGTCGCGCTCGTCAAGGTCACGGCGGTGGATCATACCCCAAACCGACTGGCCCAGGCTCGCCACGTCGCTGACGGTACCGATGTGGCCCATGAGGTTGCCCGCGTGGTGGCCGAACCCACGTTGCTCGAGCTCGTTGATGCCCGCCGGCTCCGGTACGTCGCGCTCGTCAAGGTCACGGCGGTGGATCATACCCCAAACCGACTGGCCCAGGCTCGCCACGTTGCTGACGGTACCGATGTGGCCCATGAGGTTGCCCGCGTGGTGGCCGAACCCACGTTGCTCGAGCTCGTTGATGCCCGCCGGCTCCGGTACGTCGCGCTCGTCAAGGTCACGGCGGTGGATCATACCCCAAACCGACTGGCCCAGGCTCGCCACGTCGCTGACGGTACCGATGTGGCCCATGAGGTTGCCCGCGTGGTGGCCGAACCCACGTTGCTCGAGCTCGTTGATGCCCGCCGGCTCCGGTACGTCGCGCTCGTCAAGGTCACGGCGGTGGATCATACCCCAAACCGACTGGCCCAAGCTTGCCACGTCGCTGACGGTACCGAGGTGGCCCATGAGGTTGCCCGCGTGGCGGCCGAACCCACGTTGCTCGAGCGGCTCTGCATCTAGCGACGAGTCTCGACGGCGGTGACTTCTCATGTCCTTGATCTCTCTGTACAGGTTCAACGTACCCTTCAAGAGGTGGTGAAGGATCCCTCGGCGCTCAAGCTCGAAGCCGTGGTCGTCGCCTCGATCCGTGTCGACGCTGAAAGCGGGTTGGCGTTTCGACTTGGTACCGACGTCGCGTAGCAAGATGGTATGCACGGCCGAGGTCACGCCGTCAAGGACCTTGTCGGCCGCAGTAGGACTCTGTGCAGAGGCAAGTCGGCACCGCGCGGTCGCAAGGAGAGGTCAGCCTGGGAACGAACGCAAACGGGTTGCGGGCCATGTACGAACCTCAGTAGACCGGGCCAAGACGGAAGCGGGTTGAACGGGTGCGGCCGACGCAGCCACGGTGAGCGCAAGGATGGCGATGGGGACGGCGGTCGTCTTCATTGTGTCAAGAGGTTTGGCTCGACGGCGTCTCTGTCAAGGAAGGTGGCACAGTCCAGCTGTGCCTTTGAAAGCGTAGATGATGGGCGAGGAATCGGAACGGGGACGAGCACGGCAAGGAGCAAACTTGGCCGGGTGGACCATTTATGAAGCCGTCAACGGCTCAACAGTCGATGCCGGCGCTGCAAGTCCAGTCCCTCAACTTCGGTGATCACCAGCGTCCGTAGGGGGCCATTGCTGTCAAGGGCCACCTCATGAACGAGCCCGCGCAGCCGACACTCAATTGAGTCTCGGACGTCGATGCGCCGCGCTGGCGCTCGATAGGGGCAGTCACACCGCCCAATCGCAGTCGACGGCAGCGTCGTCCCTCCATGGCACGTCAGCACGTACGCACGCCGCCGACTTCAATCGCCTCAGTTCGGCTCATTGCGATGGCGTTGCCGGCGCCAGCATAGCCTTCATATACGAGTATTCGCTGGCTTCGCCCCGGCAGCTCGGACGCTTGCTGAGGATATTTTCATAGACGCCAACCGCAGGCACGTAGCCAGGTACCCTCTTGTCGATGTGTCGAATGAGAGGCTGCGTTGATGAGACGTGCTCTATCCCCTAGCGCAACGTGACGGGACGGACGTCGGGCACGCTGAGGCGGCCGTTGGTTGGGCCAATGAGAAGGCAAGAAACTCGAGCACGGCAGGCAGCTCAATCAGAGGTTCCAACGACTGCGATGACCGCTCCTGACGACGCGGCGAGGTGATCCTACTCGTTCTCGTACTCCTGTCAACTGCTTGCAAGCCAGCCATTTAGAAAGATGATCAGTACCACTTCTTTACAGTCGTGTCAGAAAGCTCAGCACGGTCGATTCTTGCACAGGGTCCAGCTACATGACCCATTCAGAGCCAGAATCAGCGGCCAGGCGAGCTGCCGCCGCCACCGCCGCCGCCGGTGAACGAGCTCGCCAGACCTGCGACATTCGAAGCCAGTTCGATGCCCTGGCTGACGCGCTCCATCTTACTAGGCCCAGCGGGCGCCGCCCCGGGATATGCACCCGGGTGGTACGGCTGGTGAGCGCCTCCATGGGCAGCTGCGTGATCAGCTGGGTGTCCCGCCGGGTGGCCAGCGGCATGATGAGCATCCTGGTGTCCTCCAGCGTGCCCCGACTGATGGCCGCCTGCTTGATGACCACCCGCTGCTGGTGCACCCGCCTTCTTGCCGAAACGGAGGACGCGTGGCTCGAGGATGTCCCTGCGCTGGTGAGAGATATCAAAGTTGTAACGCGGCGCGTTTTCACCGCGAGCGACGTGGACCACTACGAGCTGACCGTGCTCGTCACGTTTGATGAAGCCGACGACCGTCTTGCCCACGAAACCCGCAACCTTGCCCACACCTTTGAGCGAGAGGTGGTGGTGGTGCGGTTCGCGTGCCTCGAGGATCTGGCGTGACGGAACATGTACAACAATGTCAGCGCTCTCCACCGGCAGTGAGGGTCATACTACTCACCTCGGCAACGTCGCGAGCCCAGATGTCCTGATCATTTGAAGGCTCGTCGACAGGGACTGGGGCTGCGGCAGCGGTAAGCGCTAGGGCGAGAACAACCGCAGATGCAATGTTGTAGCGCATTGCGGACAAAGTTTGACGTAGGGCGAGGAAGGAGGGTGAAGGCCAATGAAGAATGTGGAACAGACCAGCTGTGCCGAAGAGAACTTGCTGAAGAGCTGAAGGGCGATGATGGACGGTGTGGATGACGGCGCGTCGACGAACGTGGTCCCCTACAACGGGTTTTATAGCTTTGCCGTTAGGACTCGCTTGCCGCATCCTTCATTCTGTCAGGCACTCGCCGGCGTGTTGCTGACAAAGCCCGATACCTTCGAGGGGGCCAGCCGCGGCGCAATTTCATCTGCTGGAGCGTCGCTGGCACACCTTCATCTCCGGTCTTGCCGATGAGGTTGGTCCGTGGTCGGCCGGGGCGCCGTAGATCGATCCGGTGACGGCTTGAGAGCAGGCAGGATCGCGACTCATAGCGTATGACCTTGCCCTTGGCCCGGTGCAGCGTGCAGGCCAAGGAGTTGTAGTGGATCGCCGCCGCGAAGGTACCGGTCGAGGAGCAGGCCAGCCGCGGCGCTCTGAACGGCCCAGCCATACTGACGACGTTGCGGACCGGCTGCCGAGTGAGGAACATCGTCCAAGGAGCGGTGTTGCCACCGCCCACTCGAGAGCGCGTCGTCTAGTGTGACCCAATGAGCGTTAGCGCAAGATCATCAATGCTGAGGAAGGGTGAATACTAGTCTTTTGACGCACCAGCAAAGCAGCTTGAAGCGGCGGTGAGCACCGTGACCAGCACGATGACCTGGGATCGACTACCGAAGCAAAGCATGCTTGAGAGTTGAGCGGTTTGAGGGACGGTGGGACCTTGTGCGCGAAGGCAGCCGCTAGGCTGCGTTTTGTACCACTTCGACTTCGCAACGAGCCTGCTTGAAAGACATCCTTCGTAGGGATGACCCGCCGGCAATGGTGATGTTCCGCTCTTCACTCATTACTCATCGTTCAGCCGAGCGCTTTTGAGGATTCACCTTTACGCCGCTTGCCGTTCTTTTGAAACGAGCGCCAGCCTGACATGGGCAGACAAGGTGAGCCTTCAACCATCGCACGAGCCACAGACACAGACCGATTTCAGCACGCACCTGCCACGCGTTCGTCCCTCGTTGCCTCCCACTGCTCCTTCTCGTCCGCCTTGCGCTTCCGTTCCTCGATGGCCTCCTCCTTCTTGCGCTGTTCTGCTCCCTCGGCTGCGTGCTGAAGGCGGATCGCGCTGAGAGCAAGGGACATTCAGCGTGCATCGATGCAGATGCTTGGCTCAGCTACTCACCGGCGGCGCTGAACTTCATCATCTATCATGATCTCCCGTGTCTTTGCCCGCACGCGGTCTTCCAAGGCACCGGGACCCAAGGCGGTCACGCGCTCGTCGTCCGCAGATATGGTTGGGGGCAGGCCGAGTTCCTTGAGAGCCACGATGCGAGCTGCCACGACCGTCTCGTCCAGCGCCTTGCGCTTGTCCTCGTCCAGCAAGTACGTCGACGCCTTCTTGAGCAAGTCGAATGCCTCGACGGCTCTCTCTGGAGGGAGACACGGTCAGCTTCCATCATCTGCTGCGTCAGGAGTGACTGCCGACTCACCGTGCTTGACTTTGTCCGGGTGGAGCAAGAGACTCTTTCTCCGATAGACCTTGGTGATCTCCTTGGCGTCCGCCTCCAAGGGAACATCCAGGACCGAGTACGGGTTCAGCTTGAACGCGCTCAGAATTCGCTCGATCTCGAGCTCTTGCCACATTGACGTACGCTCCCGCGCTGCGTGAGCAGGAGAGATGGGGTCAGTAGGATTGCCGTCGATCTCTGGTCCATCCAGACACTCACCCAGGTTGCGCCCGAGCTCAGCACTTGCTGCCGCTTCCGAAGCCGATGGGACCGAGGTATCAGCGACCCCTGCTTGATGGCCCGCTTCCCTCGATGTACTTCCTGCTGGACTTGTCTGCGACGTCAATGGAGCAGGTGGCTGATGTGCACCAGCGCCTGAACCCGACGGCTCTGGCGGCGGCGGCGGTGGCGGTGGCGGTTGTGGACCACCAGCAAGGGTTGCAGTAGATGGAGGAGGCGGAGGTGGTGGACGCGCTTCTGAGGGTAGCGGTGCCGGCGGCGGCGGAGGGGGCGGGCGAGGCTGGGACGTTGCTGTTGGCGGAGGCGGCGGCGGGGCCTTGGGCGATGCCGGTGCGTCGTGAGGGCCTGTCATCTTGACAGAGGGCATGCTAGGAATGCTGTCCTCGTCGTCGAGCAACAGGATGGGGTGGCCTCCGCGCGACAAGAAGCCAGGCGAGGTGGAGATGCCTTTGCCCGATCCACCTTGGGAAGCGTTTCCCTCCGACGTCCCTTCTTCTCGGACGCGCCAACAACACCTTCGACCTCGAGTACCACCACGTCGTCCTCACAGTCAGGCCTGCGATCTCCATGACCACCCTCTGCGCTCGGTGCGCAGGACGGCTGTCCGTCGGCGCATCGTCGGCGCGGCCGCTGACTTCGCCCTCAACGCCTCCGCGGACATGGCGCGCCTTGTCAACCTCAAGCATCGTTGGGTCCGGTCACAACAAGGTAAGCGCTTGCCCAAGGCGACCTGGACGTCAGTCACGATGTCTGATGAGCTCTTCTTCTGCATGCAGTGGTCGAAAATCAGGCACAAGAAGCAAGCCAATGACGCCCAGCGCTCCGCCACGTATGGCGTTCTCTCGGTGGGTCTGATTCTATACAGCTCCGACAGAGGCTGCCTTCTAACGAGCTCAAGTCTTCGCAGAGAGAGATCATATCTGCTGTCAAGAACTTTGGCGGACCTGATCCGGTTCTCAACTATCGCCTGAACATGCTCCTCCGCAAGGCTCGGGAGCTCGATATTCCAAAAGACAAGATCGAGGCAACATTGGCAAAGGCTTCGGGCACCGGTGGCAATGACATGCAGACCGTCGTCTACGAAGCTCTGGGACCGGTTGGTCCTACTCATCCTCCTGTAGCCATGATCATGTGAGTAGGACAGATCTTGCTGATAGCGTCGCAGCCATCTCGCTGACCAACGTCCTGCGAGTCCGTCACAGAGAATGTCTAACGGACAATACGCGTCGCACCATGTCGTCGCTGAAAGAGGCTTTCAACAAGACGGGCAACTCTCGGCTGTCATCGACCGCACACCTTTTTGAAAGAACGGGTTACATTCGTCTCGAGGCGCGCTCCGGGGCCACCTTTGACGAGGTGTTCGAGGCAGCTGTGGAGGCTGGAGCCGAGGACGTCCAACTTGTCGAACCAGACGTTCCCGAGGTTGGAGATGAGGGCAAAGCGAACAGTGCAGACGGCGCCTCATCAAGATCCACAGGGCTCATCGTAGAGATCAAGTGCAGTCCCTCCGACGTCCATGCCCTCGCTGGCGCGCTCTCAAGTCCGCCACACGGTCACAAGCTGGAAGAGGCCGAACAGCGAATGGAGCCCAACGGCCCGCTGCTCTACCTTGAGGACGACAGGCCGCACCTCTCCGACGAGGAAGCGGCCAACGCGGCTGGGTTCGTGACGGAGGAGTATTGGCAAAAGCTGGAGAAGATGCGAGACATGATCGAGTCCAACGCGGACTGCAACCGCATCTATAGCACGCTCCAGGGCTGGCCTGCCCGCTGAATGTACAATCTTGTCCTTCTTACAGCGCACAAAGACGGCGTATGGTCATGTCGATCAATGCAAGTGTACATGAAGGCCAGAGCTCTACATGGTGATCTGTCTACAAACCTGAGCGGTGCGACCCGTCCGTCTCCTTTGAGGTATGGCGTCGGGCAAAGGCGATGAGGTCCTCCATCATAGCGATTGCTCCGGTCTAGAATCGCCAATGTGTACAGCTGAATGAATCAGTCGCGCAACAAGATTTCGGTCATGAGAAAGGACGCACCTTGTAGCCGGCCCCGAAAAGGAGCGTATGATTGAGGTGGTGATACAGCTCGTAGAGCTTCATTCGCTCTTCGTAGAAGGGTTGAGATCTTGGAAGCTGTAGTTGCACAGTGATCAGCAGAAGACGAGCTCCTTAGCAAGGAAGGTGACGGACTCACTACATCATGGTATGCTGGGAGGTCGAGGCATGGTTGCTGTCAGCACCTGTTCAGACGGAAGGAGCCCCAAACTGACCGTTATAGAAGGCGGACGTGAAGCCACCGAACATGTGTGTCATTCCTAGCTCGGCCTCGCCACTGTTCCGATAGATACAGGCATCAGTTCAGTTCCCCATTCAGGTCCAAAAATGTACGTACTGGCCGTAGTAAGACGAACTGGGAAAAGACGAGGTCAGATCAGCCGGTACATCTTCACACTAGAGCTACGAAGTGGACGTACGGGCTGAGGGGCACGAGACAAACCAAGGTCAGCTTGCCATGTATTGCAGACCTGCGACCCTGCGAGCGACACTCACTCAAAGATCACGGGCTCTCCAGTGCTTGTATCGGCTGTAAGACAGGCTGGGCTCAGTGTGACGGCTCCCAATCTCGGACGGGAAGGCGCGACTCACTGCCGACGTTGCCACTCCAGAGGTCCCCATGGATGATGGACGGCTGAACATCGCGTACGGGATCGAGCAGAAGCGCATACACGCCCTTGTCTTGCATGTCCTTGTGCAACGAACTCAGGCGGGTGTCCTTGATGCGCTTGACGAGATTGCCGATCCGTCGTTGTTCCCAGAACACGCGCCAGTCCGTTTCCCATCGATTGTCCTGTTCGGTGGCGCCGCAGTGAGTCGGAACGTCGAAGCCATATCTCCGTTCTGATGTCGAGGCGGCGTGCATTTGCGCCAGGCGTCGACCCAGCTTGGCTTGAGCGGTGCTGTCCAGTCCAGATGACATGCTGAGGTAGTCGGTGATGAGATATGCTCGTCGCCCATCGCCGTCGGTTGGCACGCCCGCGCCGTACACGCGCGGCACCAGCACCTCCGCCTCCTTGATGCCTCCCTTCTCGCAGGCTTCGTAGAGAGCTCGTAGGGATGCCGCTTCACCGAGCACCTGCGCGGCCGGCGATGTGAGCTTTGCGAAGAGGAGCTTGCCACTCGGCTCGACCTTGACGCGGGACCCTCCGCCGCTTGAGAAGGATGAACCGAGATGACCACAATGCTCCTTGAGCGCCGCAGCAAGGGCGCCATCGATCGCCATCTTGAGAATGGTTGCCCGCGCCGCCTGACTCTTGCGCTGGTCGAGTTCGCCGTCGCCGTGGCCAACATCGTCGGCGAGGTCGAGAGAGAGGGTGGCTAGGGACGCGCTTGGATCGGGAAGGCGTGCGAGATCCGCGGCGACACCGCTCAGGCCATGCGGCTCATCGGACCGTGGCCCCGTGGTTGACGCCGATGGCTCGCGCGGCGGCACGGGCGGACGGGCGCCTGCTGCCCATGGATGGCCCTCCTCGCGCTCGCCCCTTCCTCTCACCTTCCCACCACCACCACCGCCGTCGTCGAAGGGAGGCCCCAGGACCCCGGCCCAGAGGCGTCAAGGGCTACGCTCCCAGTGATCCTTTCGCCTGGTCCAGCACCGCCAGCTGAGCTCACGGCCGCTGCCGCTACGGCGGACCTTGAGCATCGATCCTGATCCCCGTCTTCTCCTGGGCACCGAGCAACTCGCAAGACGCGCAACATGGCTACACTCAACGTCAAGGACGCGCTTTCCTACCTGGACCAGGTCAAGGTCCAGTTCCAATCATCACCCGATGTTTACAACCGCTTTCTGGACATCATGAAAGGTGAGTACCTGGCCGCGCGTCTTGGCTCTGAGAAGACGCACTGAACGCACTTCTGCCATCTCCCTGCCGTCGATCCGTGTTCCCACAGACTTCAAATCACAGGTGAGCAGCGCTTCGTCTAACACAGACATTCCTTCAGTACGGTGGAGAGCTGATGCCGATGCCGTGCTCATCACTTGCAGGCCATCGACACGCCCGGCGTCATCGAACGAGTGTCGACCTTGTTTCGCGGCCATCCAGCTTTGATCCAGGGCTTCAACACGTTCCTGCCTCCAGGTTACCGCATAGAGTGCATCGCAACCGACGAAGATGGAGACGGATCTGCCGGTGTCATCACAGTGACAACGCCCACTGGCACGACGACAACTACTCAAAGCGCCGGCATTGCCAGCATTCTGCAAAGGTCGAACGCTGCGTCCTCAAGCAACGCCGGCGATGGAGCCAACAGTTCCTCCAGTAATGCTACCAACACACGCGCCACGGGTCCCAGCAGTCGACACGAGGGTGGTCGAGGCTCGTCCTCTTTCAAAGGCGCCGGTGGCCCAACAACACAACAGCCGTATGATCGCTCAGACGAGGTCAACGATGCTCGAGGCATCGGCCGAGGAGCTGCGATACCCAAGTCACCATCGATGTCTCATGCAGGCCTTGCGACGATCTCAACTCCCACCCATGTCCACACGCATGCCGGTACGAGCAATCAGCTAGACGGATCCGTAAGCACGTCCCCGAACTCGGTCGGCATTCTCAGCGGTGCTCCACCTTCAGTCATCGGCGCATCAGGGTCCTTGATCCCGGCCACGCCAGGCGCAACAGCTGGCGCGGGTGTGCTGTCTCACACTGCGGTAGCTGGCAACGCCAATCCGTTCAACACACCTGGCAATTCTGGCATAGGATCCGCCGCCATGGTACAGACACCGTCGGCCGCATCAGACGTCATGACACCGGGGGGTGGCAAGAGGCCTCCGGTCGAGTTCAACCACGCCATCAACTATGTCAACAAGATAAAGATGCGCTTCGCGGGCGATCCAGACACGTACAAGACCTTCCTGGAGATTCTGCAGACTTATCAGAAGGAGCAGCGACCGATACACGACGTGAGTTCTGACTTGTCACCTGTCGCATTGACATGGAAGGCGCACGGACTTATTGGACTTGACCACATCCAGGTGTATGCCCAAGTGACCCAACTCTTCAGTCATGCCACGGATCTGCTCGAAGAGTTCAAGCAATTCCTTCCGGACACGAGTGGTAACGCGCATCAACCACCGCCTGACGCTGGTCCGAATGCTGATGCTCATGGCGGAGCCATGGGCTCGATGTCTGGACTCATTCAAGGTCATGAAGGCGGCGGACTTCTAGGCGTTTCCGCTGCCGGCCATCGCGACGATGGAGCGATGGGGGCGAGCGGTGCCAAGAAGTCTGGCACCGGTAGCTCCTCCCGCGGCAAGAAGCGATCGGCGGCGGACTCAGTTGCTGGTCCGACAGCGTCAAAGGGCAACATAGTTGCAGGCAACACCTCTGCGCAAGGCGGTGGCCCCGGCATCAACAGTGGTTCTAAGACGAAGAAGAGCAAGCACTCACACAAGAGCAGCAGCTCGGCTGCTGTCGGTGGGGAGTTGAAAGGCGTCGCACAGGGCGCCGTACAACAGGCAGCGGCGATGGCGCACCAGCAACAATCCCAACATAGCCAGCAACAAGCTGCTCAGGTTGCCCAAGCGCAGGCGCAAGCGGCAGCTCAGCAAGCCCATCTGTTGGCGCAGTCAGGGCCAGCGGCTACGCTAGATCCACAGCAACTCGCTCAAGTCCACCAGCTCCATGCGGCTGGTCTTCAAGCGTATGCTGCCGATGGCACGCTCATTACGCCTGAGATGGCCAACGCCGCCGCTACGGCTCATACCCACAGCAACTTGGGTGGATATGCTTTGCATGTAGCAAACGCGACCAACTCTATTCTGGCCACAACGGACGAAGTCCACTTCTTCGACCGCGTCAAGAAGTATATCGACGACCGCCCGACGTACACGGAGTTCCTCAAGCTACTCAATCTCTTCACTCAAGACCTCATCGATGTCAGGACACTAGTTGACCGGGCTCACACATTCTTCGGTACGAGTGCTGAGCTGTTTGGTACCTTCAAACGCCTTGCCGGCTACGATATCGGTCGACACGGCTGGCTCGAGAACGAGGATCCCGTAGTGGAGAACGTGCCCGCGATTCACCGAGACAAGGTCGATCTCAGCACGTGCAAGACGTACGGAGCCTCGTATCGCAAGCTCCCGGAGAGCGAGGTCAGCCTCGCGTGCAGTGGCCGAGACGCCATGTGCTGGGAGGTTCTCAACGACACCTGGGTCTGTCATCCCACCTGGGCCAGCGAAGGGGAGAGCTTCAATCCTCACAAGAAGAACCAGTACGAGGATGCCCTTTACCGCAGCGAGGAGGAACGCCACGAGTACGACTATCACATCGAAGCAAACCTTCGCACCATCGCTCTTCTCGAGCCGATTGCAGCAAGAATTCAGACTATGCCAGCAGAAGAGCGGGCCGTCTTCCGTCTACGGCCCGGCCTCGGTGGGCAGAGCAGGAGCATCTACCAACGCGTCATCAAGAAGGTCTATGGCCGCGAGCATGGTCTAGAGGTCATCGCAGCCCTACACGACAACCCCGTTGTCGCCGTGCCTGTGGTGCTCGCGCGACTCAAGCAGAAGGACGAGGAATGGAAGCGCGCTCAGCGCGAATGGAACAAGGTCTGGCGTGAGGTCGACTCTCGCAACTTCTACAAGAGTCTCGACCACCAAGGCATCACATTCAAGGCCCTTGACAAGAAGAACATTACCCACAAAGCGTTCATTGCGGAGATCGAGGGCCGGCGCACAGCTCAGCAACAAAGACGATTGAACCTTGATCCCGACCTTCCGCGTGCACGGACGGAGCATCAGCTGGCCTATGTGATGGACGACAAGAGCGTCATCTACGATGTACTCAAGCTCTCCTTCATCTACCTCGACCGAACGCCATATTCCAAGCCCGACTCGGATCGCATCGAGGCATTCCTGCGGACCTTTATTCCTAAGTTCATGTGTCTGGACCAGGCCGAGTTCGAGGAGGCCCTCAAGGTCCATGCCGATGGAGCGTTCATCGGCGGAGACGACAACGAAGACGAGTCCGACTCGGCGGCGGACGCCGAGGAAGAGGAGAGCCGGCTCGGAGCTGGCGACGAGGAAGCTGACGCCGCCAAGAACGGGAATGTGCGGGAAGATGTCGACATGCGAGATGTCGATGCCGCTGCGGAGACCGCTATCAGTCAGGCGGAGGCGCATTGGATCCAAACGGACATCAACACCGCCTATGACAGCACCCGGGGCCTGAAGAATGGGCTCAGGGTCCAGGAACCGCCGGAGCAGAAGGTCAACTTTTTCTGCAACTCGGCCTACTACGTCTTCCTGCGCTTGTTCCAGGTGAGTGAAGGGTCGAAAGCATCGAGCTGTTCGATCATTGACTTACCAGATCCGCTTTGCGCAGTTGCTATACTCTCGCCTGCACAAGCTCAAGAGCATCAGCGAGGCCTTGGCGGCTCAGGGAGACGTGTCGCGACGCCTCAACCCGGTGGCACTCGAGCTCGGACTCCAAGACGGTACAACCTATCCATCCGCGGCCATCAGCTCGACCAAGTCGGCGTCAGCGATCATCAACCCGGGGGTCGGCATCACCGCTGAAACCGCTGGTCTCTTCCTCCCGCCGTCGCGATACTACGAAACGCTGCTCGACCTTACGGAGAAGCTGTTGGAGAACGATATCGATCTCGGCGTCTTCGAGGAGAGTGTGAGGTTCATGTACGGCATCGACGGCTACATTGCTTTCTCCTTGGACAAGGTGGTCGGAGCCTTGGTCAAATCGGTGAGTGATTTCGTCCTTCCTTTTGCGCTGCGATGGCCAGCTCACAATGCATTGGTCACTTCTGCAGGTCCAGTCCATAACTACTGACCTCAAGAGCCAGGAGTTGATGGCTATCCTCGACCAAGACCGCGCCCGCAAGAGCGAGGACAATTCATCGTATCGGCGCCAGATCGCGTCACGCATGGCCGCGGAGGCCGTCGTGGGCAAGGAGGAGAACCTTTACCGGATCGAGTGGCAGGCTGATGGCGGTAACATGCTGATGCAGCTCTTGTCCAAGGACGATCTCACGCTGGACGACCTTCAGACGAACCAGGAGCGTTGGCTCTACTACATTTCGAGCTACTGCCTATGGACGGACACGGAGGGCTTGACGGGCAAGGCTCAAGCACCCTTCCTGCAGAGGTGAGCATCGTCCTTGTCTTCTGCTTTGCTTGATTAGAACTTGGCTGATCGTAACTGGTCCCGAGCAGGAGTCTTCCTCCGGAACGCGAAAATGCTGTCGATGCTCCTGGCACGACGTACACGATCAAGTCTGGACTTGAGATCAAGGTACGTGGTCCTTGAGCCGGCTGACGATGCCTTGTTCTGATGATGATGCTCTATCTACAGGTGTGCATTCGCACGTACCGACTCTTCTTTGTGGACCAAACGGAGGACGTCTTCGTTCGGCACCCGATCATGTCTGATCCGGCCAAGTACGAAGAGCGGGTGATCAAGCTCAAGGCGCGGCGACAGGAGAAGATGCACGCCTGGCTGGAACGGCGACGGCAGGAGATTGACCATCCCGAGTCGATCCAGATTCCGGTGCAAGCAGTCGAAGCGGAGGGCGGTGCGGGTGCAGCCGTGCCGCAAGAAGCGGGTGAGACGGAGCCCAGCGCGCCTGGTGCCGATGCGGGCGAGGATGTCAGCATGGACACGGATCAGGTTGGGGATGGGCCAGCCACCTCGGCACCTGCAGCATCCCGAGTCGATCCATCGCCTGGAGCGCCTGCTGGCGATGAGGGCGCGAACGGCGCCGCTGCGACGGGTACCAGTGCCAATGACGGTGCGGTACAAGGCAATGAAGGCGACAAGAAGGCGAGCTCAAGTAGTGACAAGAACGGTGCAGCAACGATGCAAGAGGTCGACGGTGATCAGGAGGAGGGTGAGCTCGCGGACGATGATGACGAGGAGGTCAAGCCTGCCGCCAGCCGGGACGATGCCACGCGCAAGAAGGGAACCGATTCCAGTGAAAAGGACAAGGCCGCCAAGGAAAAGGACGACGCCGACAAGGCCAAGGCTGACAAGGACGGTGACGGCGATGGCACGGCTCCGACCTCGACGTGAACCCTTTCTCGCCTCGCCCCCCACCTCGGCGCCCCTGGTGTCCCACGATGATGTTTTCAAGAATGCAAGCAATACAGGTTCGACGACGTGTCCGCGGTCTTGAGCGCTCCAGCCGTTCATGGGTCCAGTCCCATCGGCGACGAGGAGCGTTCATTCCCATGAAGGGGCCACCCTCAACCCGGCACGGCATAAGCAATCGTGCGCGTACGAGTTCGAGGGGACCACCTGACTCCCCTGCCCAGTCTGCCAGCGACGCAGCGAGGGCGAACGAAGACGAGATGAGGTTGATTTACCCGCGGGGGTTGAGGCGGACCGGGGAGGGGCCAGCGGCAAGGACGCCATCGCCCATCCCGCCCTTCGGCAGTCGGCAGTCAGTGCGACGGTCTGACTCTTCTGACCCCCGTCCGCCCGCCCGACGTTCATCCAGATTCATTACGCCCTCGCTCGCTCGGGCGGCGCAGGCGGGCGGAGGCCATGTTCGTGGCGCGTCACTGTGCATTGGGGCTGGCGCAGAGGTTGGTTGGGGTCATTCATTATTGGGTGGCGACGATGATCGAGGTTGGGGGACATGGGCAGGCTGGTCACTGGATACGAGTACGCTGCTGCCTCCTTCCGCCTTGCCCATGACTGGACCGGACCAGGCTGGACTGGGACGCTGCGGGCAGGGCCAAACGAGGTGTCTGGAGTCTGGGGGACGGTGAGAAGGGGGATCAACTAACTGCTGGAGGGGATGGGCCTGGTCAGTGATCGAGTACGGCATGGAGCCTACAGCCGAGAGTCCCTCACCTGCTCTTCTCCTTCAGTGCCCTGGGAGGAGGAGCACGACGGCGTCACTGCTTTGCCGTCATGGACGAGGCACACCATGTGCTCATCTCCCAACGACGTGCTGGCGCGCCGCACCTGGCCAGCAGCCAGGTAGAGTACGAGTAGGGAGGACAAGGGCCCCCGCGCGGCGCGCCAGCACGTCGTTGGGAGATGAGCACAAGGCGAGACGGGCGGGCGCGCCCGGTGGCAGCTGGTAGCGATGACCTTGGCAGCGTATGAACGCAGTGTGTACGAATCAAGACTGGCTTGTCGAGGAGGGTGATGATGGAGGAGGAGGAGGAGGAGAGACTGGGGTGGGTTCATAAGCACCATGCCCCCGCCGTCGTGACGAGCAGCCTGCGCACCGTTACCGTCACCGTCACGACCACCACCATCAACGACGCCCAGTGTCGGCCTTGTCGCAGTGCAAAGGACAGGACGACGCGTGAGGCTCCCTCATCCCAGGATCACACGCTAACCATCACGCCGACTACGACGATGCCCGGCCTCGAGAAGACCGAGTCGCCCGAGGCCACCGTGCTCCACCACGGAGACGGTGATGCCATCGACGAGAGCACGACGGTCAAGACCAGGAAGGACGGCAGCGACAGCATCGACGTCGGCCACCGCACCCACCTCCCAACCAAGGAGCTCGCCTCCTCGCCCTCCCCCGACGGCACCGCCGTCCCGCCCCAAGACATCAGCGCCCGCCTCGCTAACCCGCTCGAGGGCCTCTCCCGCGATGAGCTCCTCGACAACGTCACCCAGTTCTGCCACGAGCACGGCCTAACCGAGCACCTCGACGACATGCGCAAGGGCGCCCTCGTCGCGCAGGACCCGCTCTGCTTCGAGCAGCTGCCCGACTTGACCGAGGAGGATCGCGAGCTCCTCAGGAGGGAGATTACCCATCGGTGGAGCCATCCGCGCCAGCTCTACCTCATGACCATCATGTGAGTGTGCTCGTCCTCGAGCCAGGGCTGCCTCACAGGCTGACTCGGTATCTTCTGACGCGCCAGGTGCTCCGTGGCCGCCGCGGTCCAAGGCATGGACGAGTCCGTGATCAATGGCGCCCTCCTCTTCTTCCCAGAGCAGTTTGGTAAGTCCATCGCGTCACCGCACGCGTCCTGGTGCGCAGGCTTTTCGCTTACGACGCGTCTCAACCTATGTGCACACAGGCATTGCCTCGAACAGCGACCGTGACCAGTAAGTCCTCTTTGGAATACGATCGTGACACGCCCTGCTGACCGCTTCCCTTTGTACCTTTACTCAAAGATGGATCGTCGGCCTCGTCGGCGCGGCGCCATACATCTGCTGTGCCTTCCTCGGCTGCTGGCTCACCTCGCCCTTGAACAACTGGTGAGCCCGCCCCCACTTCTGTCCAACGCGCCAGGAGGAGGCTTACCAGGGCTCCGAGCTCAACAGGTTCGGTCGTCGAGGCGCCATCTTCATCACGGCCGTCTTCTCCGCCTTGACCTGCTTCTGGCAAGGCGTGACCAACAGCTGGCAGCATCTCTTTGTCGCGCGGTGAGTATGCTCTGGCGAGCGTCCTTCACATTGACGCCGTACTCACTACAGCTCTCGATCTTGATCTCCCTCTGGTCAGACTCGTGCTTGGCATTGGTATCGGTCCCAAGTCGGCCACGGTCCCGGTCTACGCAGCTGAATGGTAAGCAACAAGACAGCAGCGCGTCATGATAGAAGCTCTACGGAACGATGCTCATGGAGCCACGCACTTCATTCTCAGCGCGCCGCCACTCATCCGTGGTGCCTTGGTCATGCAAGTGAGTGCTTTGCTTTCGTTCTCGACTCGACACGATCGCTGACGAGTTCGCGTTGTACGTACCTTCAGTGGCAAACATGGACCGCGTTCGGTATCGCGCTCGGATACGTCGCGTAAGTTTCGAGGCGCGCGCAGAAAGACGCGCTCGTATAGATGAGATTCCGGTAACTCACGATGCTTTCCTTCCGCCCGCCCACAGAGACTTGATCCTGTACCAGATCCCGGACAAGGAGTACGCCAGCGGACACATTCGAGGCTTGCCCTGGCGTCTCATGCTCGGCTCGGCCGGTCTGCCGGCCATCTTTGTCGCCGCTCAGGTGTCCTTCTGCCCCGAGTCGCCACGGTGAGTGCCTCTACACACAGCTGAGCTTCCGAATCGCGCCAGTGCTGAGCTGATCGCCACACATTCCACAGATGGCTGATGAAGAAGGGCCGCTACGTCGAGGCGTACCAGTCCCTCCTCCGTCTTCGCAACTCGCCCATTCAAGCCAGTCGCGACCTCTACTTTGCCCACGTCCTCCTCGTCGAGGAGTCGGCCATCATTCGCGGGCGCTTCCTCCCGCTCGAGCTGTTCACGGTGCCGCGCAATGCGCGCGCGACGGCTGCGGCGTTGTGGAACATGTTTGGACAGCAATTCGTGCGTACAGAGGCGTTTTTGCTTGTTGAGGACGTGACGCTGATCGTTGATTGGCTCGTGTCCCTTGCAGTGCGGTGTCAATGTGATCGCCTACTACTCATCCTCAGGTGAGTCCCGCCTCGCCTTCAAGTTACGATGACCGGGATCGGCCGACTCATTCATGCCCTTGTCCACACAGTCCTTTCGGAGGCCGGCTTGTCGGACATCCAGGCGTTGGCGGGCTCGCTCGGATTCGGCCTGCTCAACTGGACTTTTGCTAGTGAGTTGTCAGCTCGCTCACGCGTTTCGACGCGATAAGGCTGACAATCGCGTCCTCTTCACAGTCCCGGCATGGTTCACCATCGACACCTTTGGCCGGCGCACGCTCCTCCTCTTCACCTACCCCTTCCTGGCCGCCTCGCTCCTGCTCACCGGCTTCAGCTTCTTCATCCCCGTCGAGACGCACAAGGACGCCCGCATCGGCGTCGTCCTCCTCGGCATCTACCTCTACGCGTGCTTCTACAGCCCGGGCATGGGCCCCGTGCCGTTCACGTACGCGGCCGAGGCGTTCCCGCTCTACATTCGCGAGGTCGGCATGTCGCTTGCCACTGCCGTGCTGTGGTTCTTCAATGCCGTGCTGGCGGTCACGTTCTTCAAGCTCAAGGGCACGTTTACGCCTCAGGGTGCATTCGGGTGAGTCTCCTCCCTTTTCGATGTCGGAGCGCACGGGGTACCAGCGCGCTAACCTGTCCTCTTGGCCTCGCTCGTACAGATGGTACGCAGCATGGTGCATCATCCTCTGGATCGGCGTCTTCTTCATCATGCCCGAGACGAAGCAGCTCTCGCTCGAGGAGCTCGACCAGGTCTTTGCGGTGCCGACGTCCAAGCATGCGGCGTACCAGCTCCGCCAGCTCGTGTACGGCTTCCGCAAGAATGTGCTGCGCCAGAAGGGGCTGGAGAAGGAGGAGCTGTACCACATCGACCCCTCTGTCAAGCGGCACGCTGTGCCCAGCGGCGGTGCGGCCTGATGGGTCATGGTCGCGCTCGCGTTTGCATTTCGTATACCAGCAGGCAGGCTTCGCAGCGCCAATGCCTACTTATGAACCCTTGAAACGAACGCCGCCCTTCATTGAGAGAGGCAAACGGCCTCCGGAACCTATCCCCGCCTGGTGCCCTCGGGCCTCGACGTCCCTCACTGCCCCCCTCCGATCCTGTCCCTTCTCGGCGTGCCTGGGCGCTTGTGCTGTGTGCTCTGCTTTGTGGGTCCGCTACCATGTATCAATTGCATTTCAATGAATATCCCCATGGTCCTGCTCGTCGTGGAGGGTGTGGAGAGGGACGATGGCGCTACGTGGCCTCCTCTAGGAGCTGTAAGGGGGCGAAGAGTCGTCAGCCAAGCGCGCAAGGTCGGGATGTAAAGCGCCTCTCGTGCTCACCTTGGCAACGTGCTCAGCGGCGCCCCAGCTGGACTGGTAGCCGGTCCCACCAAACCTGTACGCGATCATCGGGCGCGGAATGCGTGTCAGTCGACGTGTGCGTACGGGAGGCGGGAGGCGGGAGGCAGATGGGGAGGGGACGTACCCGTAGCACCATACGATCTTGGACCCGCCCCGAGCTTTGACGCCGTCGCCACCGTCGTTGAGCCCGTCATCGAGCCCGTCAAGCTCAATCCGCGGCCCACCGCGTCGACTGGGTCGCAGACCGACTCCAACGGCGAAGATGTCGACTTGCTCCCTCAGCGGCCGCGTCCCTTTAGAGACTGGGTCGGCTTGGAGCGAGGGTGTGCGCAGGTCGGGAGCGAGGGGAAGGACGCGGGCGAGGATGGCCTCCGTCACGTCTTCCTGTGTACCCGGATCGCTTTGTCGTTCCGCGGGAACAGGGAGTAGGTTCGAGGGTCAGCATCGCTTGGGAGAAGGTCCTGATGAAGATTGGCAAGGACTCACACGTCGGCTGGGACGCGCGTGCCGCCTACGACGGCGGTGCCGTCCGCAAAGGGGATCACGTAGGCGTCGCGAAAGCCTTGCTCGTTGACTCTGCTCACGCCCACAGGGGCTCGCCATGGAGCGCGAACGCGGAGCACTTGTCCGCGAAGGGTATAGTCCTTTTGCGCCTCCTCGACTTCGGCTGCGGTCGGGTGGTCCGTCTTGGACAGATAGTGCCCCGTGGCGACGATGACCGCGGAGGGAGTGTTCTTCTTCTTGCCCCCTTGAGACAACGCGGCTTGGACATCAGCGTTGCCGAGGGCGTCAGTGATGCTTGTAAACTTGGGAGAGGGCAGGACAACGCCACCGAGCTCAGTAAAGCGGGATTGTAACCATGGTAGATAGGTGCGGGTATCGATGTCTAGCGTGCGGAAGGCGCAGCTGTGCGCCGAGGATTCCCCCTTGTCGAGAACGCGGTACTGGAGAAAGAGCATAGTGATCAGCGCACCTTTGTGTACATAGCGCTTTCGATGAGCTCACCTCTGGGTAGTAGTGGAACAGCTTCGCCGTGTCCACAGGCTGAGCGAAGTGCTCGACCTGGTCGACCCATATGAGTGGCGAGGGCGAGTACGGCGGTCGGGCCTGTGCCAGTTGGGCCTCGATCTCGACAAGGCGGTCAAAGGTGCGCCTGACGATGGCGCCCATGAAGGGCTCCGTTGTGTCGGTGACATGGTGCGCTGAGGAGGAGATGGTCAAGTCAGCTCAGCGCGGAGAAGCACGTCAGGACTGAGGAGACATGGCAGCTCACCTCCGGCCCAGACGCTTGCGTACCTCGCGGGATACGCATTCAGGGCGTCTTGCAAGAACGTCTGGCTCTTGCCAATGTCGAGCTGGCGCTGTATGGGCTGAGGCAGATGCTCGGCGGCGAGGACCACCCTCAGAGTACTCCTACCGTCGCCCTTGGGCTGGGCGCGTTCGAGCAAGGTGATGCCGATGCTGAGGCCGATGACTCCGCCGCCGAGGATGAGGATGGGCCCGTCCATGCTGGTCTTGACTGCCTCGCTGCTGGATCGACGCTGTCAATGGGCAATGGCGAGGGCAAAGAGGTCAGCATCACCGGTGATGGTGATGGCGATGAACGAACGCGAGCTGCTCATCCTTGGCCTCGCCGTCGAGGCCGAGACGCGCACACACCCACGGCCCTGTCGATGCTGCCAGCGCAGGGCTCGTTGCGCCTGCCTCCCACCTCGGTGGCATCGCGTACGCTGTCACCTCGTCGAGGCTGAGGCGGGCGGCGAGGACAATCCGAGCGGAGCGTGGAGGAGCGGCGCGCACGTCGCGTCGGTGTCGAGGGAGTGTTGCTCTGCAGCGGACCGGGGACGGAGGGGACGACCTCGTCTGCCTCCTCTCCCTTTCCCTCGCGTCGCTGGCCGTCATCCTCGCCGCTGGGGACCTCGACCATCACGCTGACCACCACCACCATCACCAACGACAGCATCAGCATCAGCCTCGCCCCAAGCACAGCGCGCCCCGCAGTGCACTCCTGCCACGACACAGCCCACGCGGACTCGAGCACGCCGGCGCTGAGCTCGACATTGGGGCAGGCATCCCTGCAACACACGCCTACACGGCACCAGTGACAGCGCCAGCAAGCCCTTCCTGTCCCCATCACGCCCAAAGCAAGGTGAGCAGGCTGCTCAGAGTCCTGCCACAGGGGACAAGATCCGCGTCTCGGCTGGCATCGTGCGCTGACCATGACCCTTATCCTCGTCCACCATATCGTGTGGTCGCCTCATCGCCGCCTGCCTACTCCCTCACAGCTTCACGATGACCGATCAGCAGCAGCCCGAGGTCGACCTCGACAACATCATCGACCGGCTCCTCGAAGGTGAGTGTAGGCGCAGCTCGCGAGGGCCAAGGACAGCCTCAAGAGCATCTCATTGGCCAGCTGAGGATACCGTTTGCTCACTGCGCCTTCTTACATCTCTTGTCCCTCATCACAGTCCGAGGATCTCGGCCAGGCAAGCCAGTGCACCTGGAGGAGTACGAGATAAAGTACCTCTGCCTCAAGGCAAGGGACATCTTTATCAACCAGCCCATCCTGCTCGAGCTCGAGGCGCCGATCAAGATCTGTGGTACGTGGTCTTGCTCCCTCAGGCAAGTCAGCGATGTCTAGAGGCTCACAGGAGCGCATTCTGCTGTCACAGGTGACATACACGGTCAATATTACGACCTCCTCCGACTGTTCGAGTACGGCGGCTTCCCACCAGAGGCCAACTACCTCTTCCTAGGCGACTATGTCGACAGAGGAAAGCAATCCCTCGAGACCATCTGCTTGCTTCTCGCGTACAAGATCAAGTACCCAGAAAACTTCTTCATCCTCCGCGGCAACCACGAGTGCGCGTCGATCAACCGTATATATGGCTTCTACGACGAGTGTGAGTAGTCCCGCGCCATCACCTTGCCTTCCGTTGGTGCTTCCTCATCCTTGACGAGCTGCGCTGAACCTGCTTCGAATGGGGACCCTCACAGGCAAACGAAGATTCAACATCAAGCTATGGAAGACCTTCACCGACTGCTTCAACTGCCTCCCGATCGCTGCCATCATCGACGAGAAGATCTTCACCATGCATGGCGGCTTGAGTCCAGACCTGCAATCGATGGAGCAGATTCGCAGAGTGATGCGGCCCACGGACGTCCCAGATACAGGTGCGCAGCGCGCCAGATCGTGAAGAAGGACCATAGACTGACCCTCTTACTGGACTTGACAGGCCTGCTGTGCGACCTGCTCTGGTCCGATCCAGACAAGGACATCTCTGGGTGGTCCGAGAACGATCGCGGTGTCAGCTTCACATTCGGGCCCGACGTCGTGTCGCGCTTCCTACAAAAACACGACATGGACCTCATTTGCCGAGCACATCAAGTCGTCGAGGACGGGTACGAGTTCTTTGCGAAGCGGCAGCTGGTCACGCTGTTCTCGGCACCAAATTACTGCGGCGAGTTCGACAATGCGGGCGCAATGATGAGCGTGGACGAGACATTACTATGCTCTTTCCAGGTGCGTAGCACGGTCGCATGACCTGGCCTTGCAATTGTGAGCCTGACCTCATTGTCTTTTCCTTCTTTGCACAGATCTTGAAGCCAGCGGAGAAGAAGCAAAAGTACGCCTACTCGGGGATCAACATGGGCCGGCCTGTGACACCACCTCGCAAGGCAAAGAAGAAGGACTCCAAGTAGAGGAGTGTCCTTCACGGTTCCACCTCGCCAGCAAGGCTTCTTCCCCTCGGCCACGTACATTTGCGCAGCAGCGCCGGCTTTCCCGATCTCAAGAGCAACGTCCTTCCGCCCCCGTCCCCAACCAAGCAACGACTCCAACCTTGGCCAGCATCAACCCTATCGCCCCGGATCTCCATTCGTGCGCCGGTGGTCTTGACAGAGGTTCAACAGTCCTCGTCTCGTGCCGACCGAGGTCTCCGACCCCATTTCACTCTGCGTCCTCTTCGGCTCCACCATCACTTCAAAACTGTGCAAGATCGATAGCAACATCCGTCCCAAACTTGCAACATTGTCGCGACTTATCAAGCTCCTCCTCGTCGGCCGCAAGGCCATGGCAGCGCGCTTCGCAGGTAGCCTGCTTGGCTCTGTCACGGAGCTATCGGCCGCCGACAGGTCTGCGACAAAGCAGCGTCGACCCTAGGGCTACTGTCACCTATCGTCAAGGCAACTCCTCCACCTTCTCGTCGGCGTCACATCTGGCGATGGCGACCTCGGCATCACCGATGGCTTAGGCCGCTCCTCGAGAAGGATCTCGACAGGAGGAATCAACCGACTCAACTCGGAATCATACACGTCAAGCTGCGGTGCTTCTTCAACACGACACGCATCTTGGAGCGAGCTCAACCTCGCGATAGTCAAGATTACTGAGGCGGGTGCTGGGCCGGCGGCTCGACGTTCGAGCACGCCGCGCCAACCCAATCTGTCCTCTCAAACCGGACTCAACTCCTTTGGCACCTCACGGAGCGCAACCCTGCGCGACAGGCTTCGGACCAGCCTTGACCTACTCTGCAGCTGGGCTTCGTGCAAGGTACACGGCCGACTTCTTCAACAGCACGGCTGCGACGGGCACCGACTACGTCCACAACGGACGAACGGGATGCCCGACTTCATCGCTCAACTCGATGGCAAATCTGATGACGGCGAGGCCGGGGGCGCAACCCCCGTTGGCCGCTGTCCCGTCCGCGAGACCGTACAACACGGACGCGGCTTGGAGCCTGACCGGTGCACGCGCGCTCAACGCGACGTCGTCCAAGGGTCGGCTCGTTCACCTCTGCGACTAGTGATCCTTGCTCCTTCCCTCACCCTTTTCTCCCCTCCCTCTCCCCAGTCTGCTTGCTTGTCCCCCCTCAAACAACCTCCCTCTCCAACTGCTGCTCTGGCCTTCTCCTATCCTTCCCGTCCCTCTTTCGCTCGACGAAATGTCAACCACGCCTTGACTCCCGACCCGAGAGGATGAGACGGAGAGGAGAAGGGCAGTGTGGAGGAAGCCGAACGGCCGAGCGTGGCGTGGGCGTGGGCGCCCCACAAAACGGAGTCCGATCTGGAGGCGGGGGTGAGGCAAAGGCGGCCCTGATTCGGACGTCATGGGGCCGCACGCTCGCCAGCGTGCGGGCGAGGGATGCGCTCGACGCCGGCGAGGATGAGGTCGAGGAAGGTCAACTCGACGACGACGACGATCAGCGTCTTCATCCACACCGAGCTGCGCAGTCGGCTGCCAAAAGACTCAAGCAAGGAAGCAAGCAAGCGGCCCATGACTGAGATTCAACGACGGCAGTCCACAGCGACGGCGTCCTCCTCGACGGGCTCCTCGGCATCGCCGTCGCCGCCATCCATGTCGTCCTCACCGTCATCGCCCGCCTCTGCGTCGTCTCTCGATCACGGTGAGGAAGAGGAGGAGCCACTGTCAAGCCAAGATATCAAGGCGGGCCTCGCAACCGACAACGGCGCCGCCGCCGCCGCTCCTCTCGTCTCCATCCTCCGCAACCCCAAGGCAGGCTCCAAGGCCGTCTCGGCAGGCGAGCTCACCCGCCCCACCGTCGCCATCCCAGAGGTCGAAGCCAGCGCGAACGGGACAGCAGCCAGGATCGCAGCGAGCGTCTCCCCCTCGGCCACCTTCTCCGCCATCAAGAACGCCTTTGCCGGCGTCGGGGGTGGCAAGCGCCGCTCGTCATCCACGGGGAGTGGCAAGGGGGGCGCACCGCTCGGCAACTCGTTCAAGCGCGAGGGGCCGCCGCCTCTGGATGAGAAGGGACGGATCCAGGGCGCGCCTCTGCTCGATGTCGATCCGCGCGAGACGCCCGCCGGCGAGGGCGAAGAGGAGCTCGCGGGCTCGTTCGTCTCGGAGCAGTCCTCCTCCTCTTCCTCCTCGACCTCGGCGTCGCAAGCGGCCGCGGCGGCGCTCAACTCTTCGACGTCTACCTCGGGCTCATCTTCGAACGGGTTCAGTCGAGGCCGCCAGCCTTCGCGCTCGAGCGTGTCAAGTCCCGGCCGGCCCAACAAGCAAGGCCTGATGAGAAGCACCAGCACCGCCTCAACCGCCTCCCAGACCTCCACCCAAAGCTCCGACACGCGCTCAAGCTCCTCCCACGCCATCCGATTCTGCCCCCTCCCCAAAACGGGCAGACTCAAGCGCGCGAATAGTATCACGATTGGCATCGCGGCGCGGAGTCAGATGCTCCTATCGCAGGGCTCGGGACCGGTGCCGCGCGCTCATTCCAACCAGGCTTGGCAGGCGTACCAACCGCCCGCTGCGCTCTTGCACGCAGCCCAAGGGAGCAGCACGCACGGCGCAGCACACACCCCGGCGCACGCACACACAGGCGTACATCCTACCGACCCGCGCTATGCAGGCTTTCAGCCCAATCGCGCCGCAGCGGCCTGGTACGAGGCGGGAGGCGAGCTCCCGCCCGACGTGGTCGATGTGGGCGCCGAGCTGAAAAAGGTTGGGAGGTATGCTTGGAGGAAGATGAAGGGGGAGGGGAAGAAGGGCGAGGCGGCCGCCGCCACTGAGAGCGGTTCGGGCGCAGAGGGTACGACGAAGGCTTCGGGTTCGGGTTCGGCACTTCCCACCATTGACGCGACGGACGATGACAACGACGCCGAGGCGGACGGGATGAAGACGCCCCGCGCGAGTTCCTCGCAGCATGGCGCACAGGTCCTCCTGTCCATGAGCAGCATGCCGAACTCCAGTGCCATCCCTGGTCCAGGGACGAGCCCGGGCACGAGCACGAGCACGAGCAAAGCGCACATGCACCGACGCGTCAGCACGGGCACCTTTCTGGGCAACCAGAGCAGCCTGCGCGAGATGCAGTCGCGTCGGCATGCCGATCTTGTCGGCGAGGACGGGGGTGAAGAGGCAGTCGATCTGGGGACGGCGGAAGGGCAGGTACCGAGTCCGGGCTGGGGACTGGGGGCGGAGGACAAGCAGGGTGGCAACCTCCTCCCACGACGCGAGCAAAACCTGAACGGTGACAGTGCGGCCAACAAGAAGGAAGGCGCGAGCTCGCTCCTAGGCTCCCTCATCGCGCGCCTCTTCCCCTCCTCAGACTCCTCGGATCTCAGCTCAGCCGACGGACCCCTTCCCACCCGCGCCGCCGCCGCCGCCGATGAGGACGAAGCCAGGCACAGCCACGGCGACGGCGACGCGGGGACGAAGACGCCGCGCAAGGACACGTGGGATGAGGAGCAGCGCGCGCTGGCGGAGGCCAAGATTCGGGAGCAGCTTCGTGAGGAGGCGGAGAAGGAGCGGAGGGAGATAGAGGGAGGGCTCGCTGCCTCTTGACCTTGATGACGATGAGTGCTTTGAAGACGTACGTTTGATACCCTGCCCGTTGCATGCTCGTAGGCCTGCCTAGACGACTTGTATGTCTCTATCAGATACGTTCGTACAAGGTCTTTTTGTTTCCAGGACGGCGCCTACACGGTTGCACAATAAGTCTAGCTAGAGGTGAGGAACTCAGGCGAGCTTGGCTCGGATGGCGGCGACGTCGTCCGTCTTGCCGATGCTTCCCGCGGCGAGGAGGAGGAGGAGCCGGCGCAGGTACGATTGGAAGCGGACGAGGATGGCCTCGTCGACGCTGCCCTGGCGGTAGGTGATTCCGATGGAGAGACCGCCGAGGTCCGGCACGGCTTGCGACGCTGTGGGTTGGGTGGCGGATATGGATGTTGCGGCGGCCGCTGAGCCCTCGGCGATGGGCTCGGTAACACCCTCCTTTGCACGTCGCGTTGCGCTGCTCCGGGCGCGTCCGCAGCCCATGATGTTGGCGATGATCGCGTCCGCGATGGGCGATGCCGTCTGCGTCCAGCAGCAATCGTGCACGCTGAACAGCGCGTCGTCTCCGTCCCCGTCCCCGTCGCAGTCGAGGGGCAGGAAGCCGAGGTTGGAGATGCCGATCGAGGCTTGGAAGGTCGAGATGCTCGGCGTGAGGCTGACGGCTTGGGCAAAGTAGGGCGCCCAGCCGTCTTCTTCGAGAGGCTCGCCATCGATCGCGTCGTAGGCTGGGGGAGAGACGGGCTGGCCTGTGGACGAGGGGAGGGCGGCCAGTCCCTTCCACAGCGACATGGCCGCCTTGAGCACGGCCGGGCTGGCGAGCTGCGCGGCCACATGGGCCGCATAGTCCCAGAAGAGGAGATGGGGCTTGCAGAGCACCCTGCCGCCGCGTCCGCCGACGTAGTTGCCACCGTAGTGCCCGTGCTCCTCGACCGAGCCGCGGAGCGAGATGGCGGTCGAGGTCGCCATGGCATACGTGCCATCCTGCTCCCCCTGTCCCTCGCCGCCGTGCACGGCGAGGCTGAGCGCGAACACGGCGGCGGCCTCCAGCACGGGGTGGATCGTCCTGATGCCGTGCGAGGCGGCGACTGCCTTGAGCGCGGGCGTGAAGGCTGCGTCGAGGTCGACGGTGCGCAGGCCGATGGGGCATTCGAGGAGGTTGGCCCGCACCTGGTTTGGCCAGACGGGCGCCGCCTTCGTCTCCTCGTCGAGGCGTGGGTCTGGCGCGGGCTCGGCGTCGAGGTCAAAGACCTCGTCCGACGCGGGCGCAATGATGCCGTGGTCCGTCGGTGGCGCGGCGGCGGAGAGGAGGGCGTGGAAGACGTTGAAGGTGGCCTTGCCGTCCAGGAGAACGTGGTTGAACGAGGCCACGACGATGAAGGCGGAGCCGTGCTCAGGCTGGGGCCGCGTGCGGACGACGGGGACCAGGGCTACCGTCCACAGGGCGTGCGCGGCGAGGTCCTCGATGGAGGCGGCGATGAGGAGGCCCTGCTCCGAGGTCATGCTCTCATTTCGCACACGTCGTAGCGCGGCTTGAGGGCCATCGTCGTTCTCACCACCACCACCGTCTTGACCACCGACCACATCGCCACCGACCTCGCGACCCTCCCGAAGCACGACGATGTCGCGCGCCGAGGGCGCAGGCTCGAGGCTCCTCAGCCGCGGCCGCGTACTCGTCGTCTGGATGACGCCGCACCCGAGCACGGGCGACACCTCCAAGATGGACTCGACGCGCGCACGCAGGTGGCTCAGAATCGCCTCCGTCGCCGACGGCGTTGGCAGCGGCGAGGAGAGCACGGCGGCCAGCGTCACCACGGGCGGGGAGCCGTACCTGCCAGTCCAACCAGTATCGCGAGCGCAAAGACTTGGTGAGCATCATGAAGGCCCTCCCAAGTCCCAGCGCGCTTGACTGTGTAGCATTGCTCACCTATTTCGTGCGACGCTGTAGCGCTCGTGAACGCCGCACTCTCGATGCACGGCGCCGACCATCTTGCGAAGTATCTTGGTCGTCGTACTCGACCCTCAGCAAGGCAACTGGCACGAGTGAAGGAGCCAAGATGACGGCCAGCGAGCAGGACTTCGAGGCAGAAGATGAGGTGAAGCCGGCCATAGCCCCGACCAGATACGGCTCCTTGCAAGGTCGACTCGATACCGGCCAGCGTCAACATGACTCCCACCCCGCCCTAGGTCTTACGCTCAAGATCAGCGTCGTCAAGGTCGCCGAAAGCGGCCCGACGCATGCAAAATCGACCTTGCAGCAAGAGCAAATCAATGTCGGTCCCCAACGCGGCGCATCAGTCAGGCTGTCAGGCAGGCCCACATCTTCGGACGCTACCAGCGCGCCGCGTAGTCCAGTATCCTGGCACCAAGACAACGCCCTCGGCGGTGCCGTCCGTAAGCACTAAGCTGGGATCTTGCGTTGCTGAGTTCGGATCGGCGCGAACGCGTTCAGCATCAGCATCAAGCGTCAAGGATCACATGGCAACCTCCCAAGATCTTGACGGGGTCTCTGAGCGACCGGAACCACAAGCATACTGAGGAATGCGAACAAGACGGGCGACGCGGCGGCCTGAACGGCCCTGATACCCAAGTCGAGTTCCAAGGCATGTCTGGACAGACTGCGCCTTGATCTCGGTTCCACGCTCCGTCGTTGGCGAGAAGCACACTGGAAGACGGGTCAATGCCAGGAGCCCTTGGCAGGAGCGACCACAACAACAAGTCAACAAGCATCGTCCCGGGCCAGCGCGGGACACTCGTGCCGTCTCTTGCTTGCTCACAACACTCGCCAGAAGCAGAGCGCCTCAGCAAAGCCTGCGCCCACGAATTCTAGCGCCCGTTCCGCTATTGTCTCGACTTCCCCGGCTGACAGCACAAGGAAACCTGAAGAGGATCTCCAGCCAAAGTAGCCCGGATCGGTTCGGCGCCCATCTCCTTAATCCTGAGCCTCGAGGTCCTCGGCACCAGTCGTTCCCAAGCTAAGGAGGTTGGGCTGGAATGGTGCCATTTGCGTCGAGCTTGCGGTCGGACCCGTCACGAGTCAAGCCATCAGCTCAGCGAGTCCTCTCGCGCCAATACCACCTGTCAACGAACACGACGGACGGACGGGGTCCCTGCTGAACAATTGGCGCTAAAAGCAACTCGGCTCTCAGCTCTCAGCCCGTACCACCTTCTAAGGTGAGTCTAGCGTTAGCGAGTTTCAGCAAGGAATCATTTTCTTGTTTAGTGAAGTCGTGCCGCACTTTCTGATCGCCTAGCCATGCTTCGTTCTCCCTTTGCCAGATTCAAACAGTGCACCACCATCCTCTTAAGGCCCTTGATCATCAACCCTGGCGCGCGATACCTGATGCACGGCTCACTGCTTCCTCTCCCCTCTGGCAGACCCCCTCGCCACGTCCTGAGGGTGGATCGTTCTCTTCTCCATCCCTGTCCTTCACTCCTTCTCCTGCAGATAGAAAGAGCTGGACGGTCTCAAGCACGAGTACATAGGCCTCGACAACGCATCGCCCCCATCGACCCCCCTCGACTCGGCGTCCAACATTGTCAAGTGCGCCGGTCTGTAAGATGCTCAAGTACGAGTCGCCTGCCTCGGTTCACCACAACACGAATCCTCACGAGCACACGGCACACTACACCACCCGCCAGCCTTTGTTCAAGAACTTCGTTCACGCCTCCAGCACAGCCAGTGGGGCATCGACTATGGCTTCAGGTCACGCTACCAACTCGATGTATACGGCAACGAAATCAAGCTGGGGCAACACGGCCAGCTCGGGCGGGCCATCATACACGGCCTCGTATCAGTACGGTCAAGGTGGCGCGACGCACTCGGGAGCGCCGCCCTTGCCGGCGCCCATCTCTGCTCAAGCAAGCACAACCAACTTGCACTCGCCGACGACACCCGACGAAATGGCCGCATGGAGCAACGCCCAAGGCGAGGCTAGGCCTCACACCGCCGAAGTTGTGTTCGCGAATGGCTACAACGGCTTTGGGCCCACCCCTCATGCCGGTGCTCCTGGCCCGGGGCCGGGGACACTTCCTACCTTTACGGGCGGGAGGCCGTCCATCTCGTCAAACAGCTCGGGCTCAAGTCGGACGTTTGCCTTCATGCCCTCGACGGACGACTCGCCGGACGCGTATGGATACCCGTCCGCCGGGCCTGGTGCCTCGCCATACGGTGGCTCCTACGGGACGACATACGGAGGCACGGCACCCAGCACAGCGAGCACGGTGCCAGGCAGCGCGGGTACGGGCGCGTCTCTGTCCAGTCATCACAAGAAGCGTCCACGGAGGCGCTACGATGAGATTGAGCGGCTGTACCCTTGCAACTGGCCCGGCTGTACTAAGAGCTACGGCACGCTCAACCACCTCAATGCGCATGTGGCGATGCAGAAGCATGGTGCCAAGCGGCTTCCCAGCGGTGAGTACAGGCTATCTCTCCCTCTCGTCTTGCGTCCGATGGCTCAGACTTGGATCCATGCCATGACAGAGTTCAAAGACATGCGCCGCGCCTGGCGCAAAGCCCGGCGCGACGAAGAGACCCGCCGACACTCGGCCGCGCAGATCCACTCGTACCCGATGAAGGACGACGCCGTGTACCGCGGACGAATGGCCAGCTTGCCCAACCCTGGGACTGGGACCGCATACTACCCGCCCATGATGGGCGGCGGGATGTATCCGCCCCGGGGATACCCTCCGTACGCGTACCCCCACCCGGGAGGGAGCGAGACGGCGTACCAACCGCCCTCGACGGCCAGTAGTGGGGTTGGTGGTGCCGGTAGCGGAGGCGGACACATGCTCCCGCCGGCGATCGGCCGGAGCGCCTCCCTCGGCAACGCAGCGTACGGCTTCCATCCGAGCGGCGGCAGTGCCAGCGGCGGCGGTGGGCACGAGCCCTACGCCCCCGGTTACACCTCGCAACACGGCGCGGGCGCCGGTGTGGTGGGAGGGTCTGGTGCGCCGTATGGCGCTCATTCTCACGCTCATGCTCACGCCCACGCCCATGCCCATGCCCATGCACATGCTCATGGAGGAGCTGGGTCCGGTTGGGGTGGTGCGGCGGGTGCGGTGGGAGCCGGAGGAGCGCATCACCAGCAATCGAGCGCGCCTGGCTCGTCCGCGGGCGGTGCGGGCGGCGCCGGCGCGAGCGGATTGGGAGCGTACCTCATCTCCCATCGTGGCAGCATCTAGGCTCTAGCCCCGTCTCCTTGTCCCTCTTTCTCTATTAGATTGACCGTTACGAGCCAAGGCCTTGATCTTGTTCTCCCTCTTCTCACTGATCTCGTCGAAGCTTGTCCTTGTCATGTACCGCTGGCTCTGCCAATCTTAGATCGTACGCGCTCAGACGCTCAGTAGACTGCCGACGAAGATAGGCATGAACAATAAGGATCGTAACATTGTGTATGTATGTGACATTTCTTCGTGGTGCAATGCCATGAGAACGGGCTGCGGGCAGACCAGACCCGACTTGATTGCAAAGACGGCCGGGCTTGAGTGTAGGTAAAGTAGGCGATTCGCACTCGCTTGTTGGGTACGCGTGCGCGTGCGCGAGGCGACACGACGCGCAGTCTCACGACCTCGACGCGCTGGGCGGGAAGCTCGGGCTCGAGGGCAGGTCGAGACCTGGCGTGCGAGGCCGGCCCGTCCCAGTTGAGGACGGCGTCGAGGTGAGCGGTTGCGCACCTACGCCCGCACCGCCGCCGCCGCCGACACTGGCGCCGGAGACCGAGCGCGGACTGGCCGTGGCCGAGTTGTTGGTAGTGTGACTTGTCATTCGATCGTGCCACCGCGTCGCGGATGCGGTGGATCCAAAGCCGCCCCCTCCTCCTCCGCCGGCGCTGATGGGATTGGTCCCGGCAGGAGCACCGACCGTGGCGCCGATGGAGAAGCCCTGTCCGAAGGACGATGTGGCTGCGCCCGCGCCCGCGCCCGTAGAGAGACCCTCGGCCGCGGTCGCTCCAAAGGCAGGAGCGCCGGACATCGATCCGGCAAAGCTCCCACTCGTCGACGGCCGCTTGCGGAGCAACTTGGACGCGCCGCCGCTGACGGCGGACCGCAGGCTCGAGTTGAACCCCGTCGCGGTGGAAGAGGAGGAGGAGGTCGAGTAGGGTATTTGCGAGGTGTTGGCTAGCGTTCCTGCTGATACCAGGGCCCCGGAGCTGAGCGCTGCCTGGGAATGGGAGCCGCCGTACGAATAGATGGGTCCACCATGTCCAAGACTGGCGCTTGCGCTCCCGCTCGCACCAGCCTGCTTGAGTCGCATCCCTTCCCCCGTCGGACCCTCCTCCTCGCTGCCCGAGCTCCACTCATCGGCATTGTCAAGCACGGTAGGCATCCCACTCGGCCGTGTCCGCATGCGCGAAAAGGCATTCCGGCCATGTCGACGCCCCGCCTTGCCAGGCTGCACCGTCCCGCCGCGGCCGGCAATCGTCGCGCGGATGATCGCACTCCGACGCCAGACGCCCACCCCGAGACCAGTCATGCCGGACGCGAAGCCCACGCCCGTGGCACCGCCCGCTGCCATCGCCGCCGCCGAAGGCGAGAAGAGCCCGCCACCCAAGCTTGCGCCAGGCTTGTTAGCCTGAGCGCGGCGAAGCACCTGGAGCAGCGTCGTGTGATCGTGCGCAGAGATGCAACGCAGGTGGAGGAGCATGATCCCGTTCTCCGCCGTCGTGCGTCCGCCGCTGCTCAGCCCGCCCCCGCTGGCGAGCGCCGAGCCAATGTTGGACGTGAACGACGAAGACTGCGTCAGGCTTTGCAGCGCCGAGGCGGGGTCGTTGCTCAGGATGCTTGGGTCGATGAGGGCGCCAAAGCCCTTGGGATCGCGTGAGCCGCCCGGCTGGAAGGCGAGCGAGATGCGATCCATGGGTAGGTTCTCCTCGAACTTGGCCGTTGGGCTGATCATCATCGTGGGAGCCGTGCTTGTATCGACCGTAATGGCGCGCAGAGCGTCCAGGAAGTATGTCGGAACGGAAGCAGGCGCCGAGGCATCACCAGGCGTCGCGGCTGGTACCGATGAGGCATCCTGACCCTTGCCACCGCCGCCACCGCCCGCATTCGAGCCGCCGTACTCGCCGTCGCCGGTGATTCCTTGTTCGGTATCGATGCCCGCGGTCGTCATGATACCCACGCCGGTACCCACGCCCTCCTCGCCACCCGGTCCACCAGCAGCCGCGAGCGCCGAGCTCGCCGCCTGACTACTCGCAGCAAGCCACCGTCCCAGGAGCAAGTTGCGACCCTCCTTCTTCCGCAGCAAGCCCATCCGCCAGCCGCAAATGACGAGCCAGCGGCGCTTCCACACGCCCAGACCCTGCACCTTTTGCGTCTTGCTCAGCGCTTTGGCCGAGGGCTTGTAGACGTACACCCACGTCTCGAAGAAGGGCTGTGCGTACGTCGAGTCGAAGGGGATCGTCTTGATCGCGCCGGCGCCTGCGATGGCGCCGCGCGGGCCCGACGACGTACCCGGACCCCACGTCTCGCGTGGAAGACATACCCTCCCGGCGCCCAGCCCGAGCGGAGGACCATCGAACGGCATCGGTACAGCAGGTATTAGACTGCCGCTCTGCGCGCCATCCATGCCGCTCGTATAGCCCGCGACCGAGCCCGATCGAATCGCCTCCGTCGCGCCGCTTGAGAAGTTGAGCGCCGAGGTGCTGTCGGTGCTCGTGCGCTCGACGGCTTCTTCCGCTTGGTTGGGGATGCCGGCGCCAGTGACGCCGATGCCTACCGTCGCGCCGCCTTGGAACAGTCGCCCACCACCCGCTTGTGCGGCACCGGCCGCGCTCCCACCACCCTGAGGCGCCGTGACCGGCCGCTTGCTAGGCGAGTCGAGCACGGACCGTTTGGGGTGGAGCGACCGCGCCTCGGCAGCGCCGCGAAGCGGACCGAGGCTGTCGTCCTTGTCGTTGGTGCTCGCGAGCGTGGCGACGCTGCCCGTGTCGCGCGTGATCGTCGTCGACGCGTATGACACGTCGCCTCCTTCGAGGGCTGAGTCCGGTCCGCTCATCAACCCCGTCGTGGAGGCCGCTGAGACGACGACGCCGCCACCCCCACTCCCACCCCCGACAAGCGTACCACTCGACGACACAGTCTCGCCACCAGCCCCACCGCCGCCGCCGCCGACCGCGCCCGCCCCCCGCGCAAAAGCAGCCGACTCGCCAATCCCAATACCCACCCCATCATTACACCACTGCAACTCCAAAAGCTCCCACGGCCGCAGCCCGCACGACGCGACCGTCTTCCAGTCCTCGAGCGCGACGCCGGCGGCCGCGTACGAGTAGAGGCCGAAGGCTTTGGAGAGCGGGTGCGCGAGCGCGCTGTCGAAGGTTGAGATTTTGTCCGTTGCGATTCCGCCGAGACGCAGACCGGCGAGGGAGGTGAGGAAGTTGGGGGCGGTGGTGGTGCTTGCATTTGCGATGGCGGCGGCATTGGCGGGCGCTGAGGTAGGAGCGGGCGACGCGCTCGCGCTCGTCGTGCCTAGCTCCTGTTGAAGGCGAGCCGACGACTCGGGCACCGAGACGGTGATCGTGTTATCCGCCGCCCGGACCGAGGCGGGCGTTAGCGCGGGCGTGCTGTTCGCTCCTGCTGAAGGCGGGGGCGGAGGCGACAAGGTGGCCGCGACGGGAGACGAACCCGCTCCCCCTCCCTCGTCCACCACCGTTGTCCTCGAAGACCGATTCGTCATCGTCGTCGTGGCCGCCTCATCGACCGCCATCAACCCCAGACTGTGCGAGCCGCCCTCGCCGGTGCCATGGCCCACATCAACAATGGCGCTCGACGCCGCACTGCCTCCGCCAGGCGTGCTTCCCGACAGCCCCAGCATTGTGTTTCGCGCCGGACGCGCCACGACGGGGAGATGGGAAGACGAAACTTCGCCCGCGCTCGCGCTCGCACGACGCTGACGCGGCACGCTCCCACCCGCGGCCCCGCCCAACAAGGCCTGCCGCACGCCCAAATAGGGACTATCGCCCTCGCTCTCCGTCGTCGGCGCCAGGAGCGAAGAGGACATGGCCAAGTTGGAGTGGGACGCCGCCATCGAGGGCGCCTCGAGTCCGCCTGCACCTGCGCCTGTGCTTGCGCCGCCCTCGTGATCGGACTGGAGAAAGTACGCCGGCGGCCGCTGCACACTTCCGATCGAGCTGTGCTCACTCCCGCGCCGACTCTCAAACGCGCCGCCCAGGGGTGCACCCCCACCGGGATTCGCACCGGCACCGCTCCCGGTACCCGCACTGACGCTCGTAGCCGTCGCAAGGCTCCCACGCCGCTTGCGCCACCCCGAGATGCCGAAGCCGGTATAGCCACTACTGCTCCCGCCTCCCCCGCCACCGCCGCCCGCGCTGGTACCGGCACTGGTGCCTGTCCCAGCCCCCTCGGGAGCGGTACCGCTGCCCGCGCCGCTCGCGCTCGTATTGGCACTATGGTCGCCCGTCGAGCCGATCGAGTTCGAGACGCTGTTGCGGCCCGTTGTGCTCGTGCTCCCTGCACCGGTTCCGGTACCTCCGATGCCTCCGTCATAAGAGGGGCCCACGGCGGCGGCGGCGGCGGCGGCGGCGCCCGTGGAGGGTGCCCTTGGAGGGTAGGGCGAGGAGGTGGATCGACGAGCCGCGATGGCGAGCGCGGCTGCCGAGCTGGGCGGCAGGGCGCTGAGGTGTTGGCGGGGCGACGACGCTTGCTGCTCGGGCGGTCCGAGCGTCCTGCCCGTCCCCGCTGACGCTTGTGGTGGCCCTGCTCCCGCCCCCGACGACGCGACGTGTTGTCCCGCACCTACGAACTCGGTACCAGGCAGGTAAGGCGACGACGAGTTCTTGGCCGCCACAGCCGCCGACACCGCCCCGGACTCAAAGTGCGAGCTCGCGCGCACGCCCGAGTCGGAGCGCGTCTGCGCAATCGCAAACGCCTTGAGGCTCTTCTTGCGCTCGCGCTCGCTCTCCTTGTCCCTGCGCTTGTCTCGCTCGTCCTTGTCCTTGTCCTTTGTTCGGCTCTTGCCGCGCGCGCGGCTCAGGATGGCGCCAAAAGCGCGTACGGCCGCGTCGCCGGCTGTGATGGTGCGTGATCGAGGACGACTTGAGCCGCCTTGCTCCGTGCCCAACAAGGTGCCGTTCCCGCGTCCGCCCGACGCCGAGGCGGGCGTCGCAGAGGAGGAGAAGCCGAGCTGGGTGGAGCTACTTTCGGAGATCCGGCCGCTCACGGAGGACGCATCGCCCAGCGCTTGGCCATCCGACGAGCCGAGCGTGCTGCTAGCCGTGCGAATGGGCGAGCTTGGATCGGCGCTTGTAGTCCATCCGGCCTTGGCGAGGTCGTTATGCGAGACGGCAATGTTGGGCAGACCATTGCTGCTGGTGATGCTTCCCGGACTGAGCTCATGGTGGGTACCATGCAAGCTTGGCGCGGTGGCCGAGACGGGAGAAGCTTGGAAGGAGCCCGCGTTTGGCGAGGTCGGGCTCGTTGGTTGCGGGTTCAGCATGGCGGCCGTGCTGGCTATCAGGCTCGCTTTGCGTTCCGGCGGGCTTCCTGGCGTGACTGCAGGCAGCGCCGTGATGGAGGACAGCTGCCGTGCGCTGAGTCGGGCGGCCGAACGGGGTGACTGCGAGATTTGTACGGACGACGTTGTGGCTGGTGGGGAGTTTAGCAAGCCATTGGCCGGGTCGAGCGGCTTTTCCACGCTTCGCGGGGGCTGGCTCGAAGGTCTTTCCTTGGTCAGGATGGGAGAAGCCATGAGACCGATCGGGGTAGGTGCGTTGGCCGGAGCTGTCGTCGCTGCGCTGAAGGACGCGTCTGGCGTTGCCCTGAGCCCAGGCGCGGGCGCCGCTGATGCTGGCCCTAGCTGCTCGTCGACGGAGACGAAGGAAGCGACCGAGTCAGACATGCTCGTCCTGGGTCGGGCTTCGCTGTCTGAGTGGAGGTCATTGGTGATCTGGGGAGGCTGTAGCAGACCTGGCGCCTGTTGAGCTGGTGCTCCGACCTGTGACTGCGAGGACGGCAAGGAAGGAGGGGCCTCCGCTTGGCGCGACTGATGGCCGTAGAGGTCCTTGAGGGAGGCGGTTTGCCTTGGTGGTGAGCGCGGCGTGTTGTGGTGCTGAATCGGTTGCTCTACTTCTTGCGAATGGGAGAGATGCTGTGCTGTTGCTCGACGCTGGGTTGGATACTGTTGTTGGGCGGCCTGGTGATACTGGTGAGCGGACGAATGCGAGCGCGAGAGCAGCTTGGCGGCCTTGCTGGTGGCGGAGAGCTTGACGGGTGCCGAGCCAGGAGGGAGATTGGTGGCTGAGGCTGAGGACAAGCCGGTCAAGGTGCGGATGTCCTTGCTGGGAGCGTATGCGACGATGGCCTTGGGGAGGTGGTCCAGGACGGCGGGCCGTGTTCTTGGGAACTTTGCGCGGGTGAGGATGTCGTCCTTGATGGCGCCCATGCTTGCGCTCATGGAGACGTGGATTCGGAGCCACTGGTCGTTGGGTACGATGCGGACGTAGATGGGAATCGCTCTTGGTCTTGCCGGCCGAGTGGGTGCGGGGGCCATGGCGGAGGACACGACTCGGTGCGAGGCACCTGCTGCTGCTGCCGATGACGGCGGCTGGAGCGTGTAGCTTGTGCTCGGTCCTGCCGCCGCCGCCGCCGCCGCCGCTGTTGCCGATGCTGGTGCTGTCCAGTCTGGCATGGCGTGCTGAGGGAAGCGGGTGTCAGTCGTGGTGATACACGGAGCGCGACCAGGACGAGGCAGAAGATACTCACCTTACACGACAAGGGATGCACTTGCGGGCAGGAAAGAGGACGCTGAGTGGCCGCTGATTAGGATGCGAAGACGAAGGTGGGTTCTTGGTGAGGGCGATTCAATGGGTGTCGTCCATGAGACGGGTGAAGCCTCTCCGCCGGCGACCGAGGACGCGACTCGCTCTGGCTTGCCCTTGGCTCTGTCTGCCAGCTTGCGCCTGTGTACGGCTGTACGCCAGACCCGTGCGCCGATGCTCGCTGGCAATGGCGATGGACGCGCGCCTTGTGGGTGGGTGCGAGGATTCGTTGAATGCGAGTGTTGCTACGACTCCATCCAGCCCTTTGATGAGGAGGCGGTGGGACCCACGCTCAGCACACACCCGCCGGCGCCACGACACTGGGGCACGCCGTTGCGCTGCTGCTTGTTGCGCGCTTGTGTTGGGCGGTGCGTTGGGGGTGACTGGTGGTCGTCGTGGATGAGGTGATGGTTGAGGATGCGGATGAGGAGGGGAGGACACCGGCCACTTGTCCTGCTCATTCCTCATTGCTCTCTCCCTCTCTTAGACTAAGACGCCTTGCCGCGTGGATACGAAGACAGCAAGAGGCTCCTCTTATGAGAGTACGAGTCGGTGTCCATGCCATGCTAATAATCATACACAGAGAGTGCAAGGTGGGAAGTGGTAAGTGGTAAGTGGTAAGTAAGGAGAGGGTGCGGTGCGCATTCACTCGTATTCTCACCCAGACACCGTCCCACCTCCCACCTCGCCTTCTCTCTCCTTGGCCCCGCTCACCCCGCCACTCAAACCTTCGGCGTCCTGATCGTCGTCCATGCCCTCCTCCCTACCCTCAATCGCCGCTGCCGGCGGGTCGGTGTTTCGGGAGGGGAGCGAGATCAGCATCATCGCGACAAGATCAAGACACCCACGCGCAACCTCGTCCTCCTCACCTTCCTCCCCACCACCACCTCAACCTCGACCCCGACCTCGCCCTCGACGACGCCCACGATGGGGCTGGGGATGCTGCTGCTACAGGGAGCAGGCACACGCACTCTCACCAGCACAGCAGCACGCGCTGGGCCATCCCAACACTGGGCCGCATCATCAGCATCCTCCTCCTCGTCAGCATGGCCATCATGTTGTCCTGCTGCTCCTGCAAGATGGACAGCATCACGACTGCTTCATGTATCTGCCGCTGCCACTCCATCACATCGACCGTCGACAGCCGTCTTGTCGAGGAGACGGCATCACAGCGGCAGCAGGAGGACACCCGACCCATACGAACAAGACGAGGAATACCAATACCGAGCAAGCTGCAACCCAGGGAGCAGGCGCACCTCACCGCCACCACCTCCCAAGCAACAGCCAGAACCCATCACGTTCGACCAGCCCGCCATCCCCAACCCAGGTCTCACCGCAGAGAACCATGCCCGATTCAAGAGGAACGCACGCAACCTCCTCCTCGGAGGCGCGGGACTCGTCGCAGCCCTTGTCGCAGCCCACGCCGTCTTTGACTTCACCATTGCCGCCGACGACGGTTCCAAGGCCATCAAAAGCAAGGCTAGCGATGATAGCAGCCTGCCCATGTCCTCCAGCCCACGAGACGCCCTCATCGCCCTACAACGCACAGCCGTCATCACATCAGCCGTCGTCCTCTGCATGCTCGACTACCGCCGCACCATGAACGCAAAGTACAACGACAAACAAGCCGAAGTCGAGGCACTCAGGCAGTGCCATCTCCGCTCAGCCCACCGCATCCTCGCCGCACTCCAGCAAAACGGCGGACTCTTCATCAAGCTCGGACAACATCTCAGCAGCATCATCCTCCTCCCGCCCGAATGGACTCGCACCCTCACACCTCTCCAGGATCAGAACAAGCCCACCCCCTTGGCCGAGTTCGAGCCAACCTTCCGAGCCGAGACGGGGATGACCTTTGACGAGGCGTTCGAATACATCGACCCCAACCCCGTCGGCGTCGCGTCCCTCGCCCAGGTCCATCGCGCCATCGAACGCAGGAAACTGGGCGCGTCCGAAGATGGCCAGGATCAAGAACCCATGGAGCTCGCGATCAAGATGCTCCATCCCAAGGTGGAGAAGTTCTCCGCCATCGACATGAAGACCGTCAATGTCCTCGTTAGCGTCGTCAAGCGTCTCTTTCCTGAATTCGAGTTTACGTGGTTAGCAGGTGTGTATCTACCATCTTTGCTTGGCGCTGTTCCACACTGTATGACGGGAGCACTGACCTGTTGGCTTCCATCCTTGCAGAGGAGATGAACACCAACCTGCCCCTCGAGCTCGACTTCCGTCACGAAGCCTCGAACGCGATGCGGGCCAAGGCCGACTTTGAGCAGTACGACGTCACGTCGTGCTACGTGCCCGCCGTGCGCTGGGCCCACAAGCGCAACATGGCCATCGAGTTCATCCACGGCCGAAGACCCGACGACCTTGCCTACCTCGCCGCGCACGGTATCGACCGGAACCGCGTCTCGCAAGAGCTGTCGCGCATCTTTGCGCAGATGGTCTACGTCCACGGCTTCTTCCATGCTGATCCGCATGGGGGCAATCTGCTCATTCAGCCCGTGGAGCGGGCGGAGCAGCGCTCGTGGTGGGCCTCGTGGCGCTCCGGCGACCGTGTCTCCAAGGCGAAGAAGGAGGAGAGACGGCGGCAGAGGGAGAGTGGCGAAGATAAGGCGTTTGGCGCTGGTGTGGCTCAGGATGCTTCGGACTCAAGAAGGAGCAAGGGATCCAAGACGCCGTACAACTTTCGCATCGTCCTCCTCGACCACGGTCTGTACTACGAGCTCCCGACGCCGCTCCGCCTTTCGTATGCGCGCTTCTGGCTCTCGCTCCTCTCGCGCGGTACGCCCGAGGTGCAGCGCGAGCGCCGTCGGCTCGCCAAGGTGATTGGCAACGTTGACGACGAGCTGTACCCCATCCTCGAGAGCGCCATCACGGGCCGGGCCGGGCTGGTGGGCAGCGACCCTGCCAACCCGCACGGCGTCAAGGGCCGTCAGCGCGTCTCGAGCATCCTCGAGATGCAGGGCGGCGCCGAGATGACGTCCGACGAGCAGGAGCACATCCGCCAGACGGTCATGCAGAAGGAGGGCCTCTTCTTGAGCATTTTGGAGCTGCTGCGCACTGTGCCGCGTCCGATGCTCATGATTCTCAAGCTCAACGACTTGGTGCGCTCGTTGGACGCGTCGTTGCATACGACGCATGGGTCGACGAGGCCGTTTGTGATTGCGGCGCGGTACTGTGCGCGGGCGGTGTGGGCGGAGGAGAAGGGGTGGTTGTTCGGCTCGGAACGATCCGGCGACGACGTGGCCAAGGTCGGCAAGGGCGTGGACGGGAGCGAGGGCAAGCGCGAGGGAGGGATGTACCTCCTCTCCCTCTCCTGGTGGTCCGCCGCGCGCCGGTCCTACACGTCCTACCTCTACTTCAACTACGGCCTCGCCTTCCTCGAGACGCTCTCCGATCTCTGGGCGTCGGGCTCGACGCTCCTCGCGTTTGGACGCGGCTTGGTGCGTGGGAGGGGCAAGTGGGAGGTGGCGCGGGCGGAGGCAAGTGGGCAGGAGCGGGCGGCGAGGGATCGGGAGGAGGGGGAGCGGGTGAGGGGGGAGATTGAGCGGGAGGGACGGGAGGGGAGGGCTCATGCCGAGACGGCGTGAGCTTTCAAGTCTTCCAGTCTTCACGCTTTCAAGCCGTCAAGCCTTCACGCTTTCCAGCCCGGACGGAACTTCGCTCGCCATTCTACCTCAGCACCGGCGGTCGCCTTTCAAGCCGGGTTCCGAATGCTACGAGCGTTGACTCAGGGGAAACGGTGTCAAGGTCGACTAAGATGAGGGCGATCCAATCAAGCCCGCGGATCGACGACGTCCAACGCGTTCAGCCCTCGACTCGCTCGCGCACGCCCATCGCGTCCACGTCTTCCAGCCTGCCCAGTGTCAAGCTCGGGGCCATACCGCATCGTGGTCCACCTGCCTCAAGAAGACAACCCGCCGATTCATTCAGCAGCACGACGTTTACCTCCTCGATTCGACCTCTTATCGGCAAGTCGAGGCCTCCAAGGTTCTTCGCTGATCGCATTCGCACCGGTTCCAAGCACGGACTAGAAAGCAGTACCTACTCTACCCATACACCTTCATAATATGCAAGACCTCGGCGCTCCATCCTAAGCTCAGTCCAGCCAGCCAGACGACGGAACGATAATACGCGTTGGGCACGCACGACAATTCGACGAACGAGTACGGACGAACGAACGGCGAATAAAGTTGAGGGCCCAACAAGGTTAGGAGGCAGACGCCCGGCCGGACGGCGGATCGCTGCGTTCGGGATCGGAGAGGCGTTTCCATTGGATTCGCCTTGTTGTTTGCTTGTTGATGATGATCTATTATCTTGTGAGTGGGGGCCTAAAACGATTGGGACGCGCGAAAGAGCCATGGATTGTTTGACTCAATCTTTGGAGCATCTACGCAGGCCAGGCCGCAGCCACGCATCTCCAAGTTGCCAGTTCCAAGGGCCTACTACAATACCGTACTCGTGCTTCAACCCGGTGAGTAACACCGACAAAGAGCCGCTGGCGATATGGCCTCATTTTGGAGTTTGGAGGCTGATCTCTATCGACTATCCTACTGACTTGATTTGCATCGCTGACGCTTGATGTCCTTATTGTTCAGGCTTCAGGTCCAGGTTTCGGCGATCGGCAAAGCGCTGAGGAGTCTGCAACGCTGCACCCAGGAGCACGTAACATTGGCCAGCGAACACGGTGTCCAACTTGTCCAAGCCTCCAAGGGTTCCAAAGGGGTGGTGCCCGTGCTGGTTACGAGGACAGGTCGGAGGACGAGGGAGGGTACAGTGCAAGTTTGGCTGTATGCCGAGGTGAGCCGTGATGAGCGCCGTTCGCGCTACCACTGTACACCATGACCTCACTGAGCCGTGGTACTTGCTCCCTTCGCAGGCAGGCTCGGCCACTCGGACGCCCAACTCGACCAGCATCGAGGATGAGTCCGTCCTCGGGGTCTTGGACACGGCCGGTACAAACCAGTACTGTACGACATGCCAATACGCGGATAGGGTATAGGCTTCCGCAGGCTTGCGCGCGGATCGAGGACGCCCCCGCGGCGACGCCTCAAAGTGCTCATCATCATGGGCGCATCGCGCATCAAGCCTCCCAAGGTCTCAACTCCAAGTGCCCAAGCCTTTGGCAGGACGGGTTCGGCCGTTGGCAAGGTTGGCAATGGCAAAGCCTCGCTGCCGGCGTCCATACCCCTTTTGATTGGGGATTGGCGGGTGGAGATGCATCTCTGCGGTCGTACATAGAGTACGAGAGTACGGCAACGGCGGAAGTGCTGGAGCGGGAGCCTAGGGGCGTAAGAGCCTAGGGCTCCTGCGCTTCATATCATCATCCACCATATTGATGAGGGGACATCGTACGTCGAAAGTACGTCGTCGTGTTCGATGGTGGAAGGAGGCCGGGAAGGCGCGGCGCTCGGGCGGTGCCGTTTTGGGAATTGAGTCGGGCGGGCAGTCGGGCGGCATTCTTCTGTTGGCGGACTGTTCTGATCAGCGCGCAGAGACGTCGACGCCCAGGTCGTCCATATCGAGCGTTGGCAGGGGGTATCGCGGATGGATGGAGGACGGCTCATGGCGCACCCGCAGCGCATTCGTACAGCGCACAGCGTACAGCACCCGGCCAAGGTAAGCAAGGGTGGCGGCGATGTCGTCCTCTCTCAGGCTCAAGACGGGCAACGGCGCACACACGCGGGCGGCAGAAGCCGGCTGGGTTACGCGCTTACGCCCGTCAACTACGCTGACAGTCGTCGACGCAGGCCCATCCAGCACAGTGGATCAATGACTGACTTACTGACCGAGGGACGCTTTCCTTCCTTCTCTCTCACCCTCTCACCCTCCTCCTCTTCTTTTCCCCTTCTCAGTCATGAAGCAGGTCTACCACCACAGTCTGCCCCTCCTTACCGCCTCGCACCCCGTCCTACTCTTCTACCCTCGGGCTTCTACAAGTCTTTCGACAATCAGCGCCCCCCCACCAGAGCCGGGTGCGTCGGCCCATCCATACGCACGTAGCAGCCCTCCGTAGCTCGGTCCAGCGATATCGCCCCGGGCGTACCGCGCCTGCCTACCACTCCCTCTCCCTCTCCCTCCGTTCGATTCCAATCGGTCTCCTCCTCACTCCGTCCGCGCCACGCGCTCGGGGCTGATTGGCAGGACCGCGTTGAGGAGTGCGACCTTGGGCGGGGAGGCGAGGAGGGGGCCCGGCAAGAGGACGCCAAGGGAGGGGTGGACAGGAGGAAGGAGGGGGCAAGGCAGGGCAGGGCAGGGCGGTATTCCTAGATACTACTAGGGACTACCGGAGGAGGGACCGGGTCGATCTTCGATTGAGACTGGCCTGGGGACGAAGGCGCGAGAGGGTGTAGGGGCGCGCTGGATCCCGGGCTCTTCTTTTCCCAACCGCAATCCTCCCTCTCTCTCCTCCCTCCTTCGGGCGGTCGGTCGGGTTCGGTAGCCCTTGATCGTTTTCCCTGAGTCCCTCTCTCTCTCGGGGTCCTCTTCGCGCCATCTCTAGGCGTACCGGGCCGAGCGAGGAGCTGGGTCAAGGTGTGCCTTCCCCCTTCGCCTGCTCTCCCTCTCTTCGCCTTCTTCATAACCCCTCCCTTCGTACTCGTCCACCTCGTCCTCTCTCCCTCCTCCATCTCTGATTACAGGCACGGGTCCCCAAGTCGCCCCCATCGCTCAAGCATCGCCGCAGTCTCGAATACAAACGTCAAGGGCTCTCCTCCTCTCGTCAAGGGTTTCCATCCCACACCACACCACCCACAATCGTCCTCTCCCTCCGTTCAACGTCCAAGACCCGCACCAGCACGCCCAGGCACCCACCCAACCGCATGCCTGGATGTGCCTCTACCGCCGCCGCATCGTCCGCTGCGCCAACTGCCAGACGAACATCATCGACGAGGAGCGCGTGCTCATCGAGCGATGCAGCTCGGCCTGGACGGCGGGCACGGCGCGCATCCATCCCATCTGCCTCAATTGGAGGTACGAAGATGGTGGGCAAGAGGGAGACGGAGGAGGTTCAGGGGGAGCGGGAGCGGGGGGCGAGGATGTGGTCAGTGAGGACCTGATCTGCTCGCCTTGCTACGAGCGGCTTCAGGAGCTGGCGGACAAGGAGCGGGCGGAGAGGGGCGAGCTCGCCCTTGGCCAGGATCCCTCGGCGGCCGCCGCTGCTGCTGAAGGTGGTGGTGATGCTGCCGCCACGAGTGGCAGCGGCGAGGGCAGTGCTGGGGCAGCAACGGGTCAAGGCGGCGGTGAGGGCGATCGACGGTCTGGCTCCGGGTCCGGGTCAGGGTCGAGTGGCAAGCAGTACGACAGCGATGGGTACTCAATATGAGGCTCTCTCTCACTGCCCCTCCAACTGTGAGTGGACTTGGGTCGTGTGAAGGCTGTCAGGGCTGTGAGCTGACCGGCATCTTGTCTACTCGCACGCAGGACGGATTCCCATCGACGATGCCCATGGTCGAGCGGGCAAGAAGTCGCTACTACATCCCAATCCCCCCACCATGACCACGCTCTTGCTGCCGTCGTACGGGGTGCTGCTACTGTAAGTCGTCGAGCAAGGGCTTCTCCTCCGCATGACCGAGCTGACCCTTGCCATCCTTCCAACTTGTACAGCAGCTCCTCCTGAGCAACTGCAACTGCCGCCTGCCGCTCACGGACGACTACAACAATCCAGGTAAGTCAACATCGAGGCTTGCTCAAGTTCCCATGCTTTGCGGCCGGCTGACACAGGCATTCCCTCTCCCACTTTCCCATGCTCGTCGTGATCAGCAACCCTCGAGCCACGCGGGCCGGACCTTCCCATGGACTGCCGCTCGCCAAGATGGGCCCCATCACCCAAGGCTATGGCTATGGCTATAGCTGCGGCTCAGGGGCCCCAGGCGATATCGATTCGCAAGGCTAGCTGCAAGGTATACCCACCCCAAGCCACGACACCAGCCTCGCGCTCGCCCTCACGCACCGCACAAGAAGAACATCAACTCTTCCCACCCCTTCCCGTCCGTCCGTCCGCCTCGCCCTCGCCTTCCTCCTTCTGTTTCCGCAGCACCAGCAGCTGCAGCAGCTGCAACCCCAGCGTCGCTATGCACGAACTCTTACCTAGTTTAATCGATTCGATTCGCCTACTCCGTGAGCTTTGGGAACTGGGAACTGGGACTTGCGTCGGGAGCTGTTTCCACTTCCCAGCGTTGAGGAGGATGGGAAATGGGAGAGGAGGGGGCGGGACAAAGGATGAGGAGGGTAGGATGGGTACGAGTACGTCTATCGAGCCGACATCTGGCAGATGGATCACGTGTAGGATAGATTGTGGATGTGGGCGATGCGGTACTCGTCGCGACTCGCGAAGCTGTCACAACACACGAGGACCCCGCCCGCACCGGCGACCTTTACCACCACCACCACCATCATCATCCGCGAGGTCCTCCCAGTACTGGGACATCAAGAGCACGGACGAGGTCGGAGGACGGCGAGGGTGGTGCTGCTTCGGCCCGACGTGTGTTCCTTCCTTCCTCGGCCTTTTACCTCCCACGACTCGGAGCTGCCTCCTGGTGAGGGCTTGGCCATCGCCCCCAAGGCTCAAGATTGCCCTTCCGGCGGGTGGGTGACGAGTGGCGACGGAGATGGCGTCGCAGGAGGCGGGCCCTTCGTCCCGGCCCATGCAGGGCATCGTAACGCTCCACGGCAGGACGGGCGAGGACCTCGTCGAGCCGCCCTGCGCTGGGTGCGACGTCGCCAAGGAGATTCAGGACTTGGTGCGTCGTCCATCTCCTCCCTCCCTCCCTTCCTTACCATGCTGACCAGTGACCACCCATCCCTCGCTCCTCCGTGTGTTGCCCAGATCGACTGCTGCTGCGGCTCCCCACCCACCACCGCCTTCCTCGACACCACCACCTGCCCAGACGCCTCGACGGGAGGGGGGGCGTGCGCCTTCCTGCCCTTCCCGGATTGCGATAGCTGTGTCGAGGCGCAGGTGGAGCATCAGGTTCAGCATCAGATTCAGCATCAGCATCTACATCGAAATCAGCACGAGGCGGTCCGGCATGTGCACATCGAGGCGCATGGGCAGACGCTCTGCTCGCTCGGTGCGTCTGGTCCGAGTCCGGGCCATGGCCATGGCCTCGGTCTGGGTCTGGGTCTGGGAGAAGGAGGGTCGGAGGTACACGGCTTAGAGGTCCTATCGACGGTACCGGGCGTCCCAGATTGCTCGGACTGCGTCAGCGCGCACAAGGACCACGCGCGCGCCAAGGACCTCTTCATCACCGCCGCTCAAGCTCATTCTCAAGCTCATGCTCCTCCTCCCTTCGAGGGGCCGGGCTCGGGGCCGGCGCTCGACTTCCAAGGCTCGACTTTGGCAGCGAGTCAAGTTTCAAAGTGCTCGTTTGAGGGGTGCCCACTCCCGGATTTCGCAACGCTCTTCTCAGTCTGTCAGGCGCCAGCGCCAGCGTCGATCACGACCTGTGCGGGAAGCTCCGCCACCTCTACTTCGACGGGGACGTCGTCAAGTACCGCCACAACGTGTGCAGCTGCGGCGACTTCGGCCAAGAATACCCTTACGCTCACGGACGAAGAGCTGGACGATGCGCTCTGGGCACATCTTCTCAGCGCACACGTCCACAACAGCAGTCACACCATCGTGGATGGGACGAGCGGTTCAGCCCCATCTTCTTTGACGTGCGCCTCGCATCACCATGCTACGGTCACAACGGGTACGACGGCGGCATGTCAGCATGCGACGGTCGCTCCTTGTGGGCAGGTGCTACCACCGCCGTGCACCTCGACGACGGCGCTTGAGCCATGCGACGCTTCGCAACAGCACGCACACGGTATCGCTCAGCTGGGAATGCACTGTGGGCTCATGCCCATGGCTCCCTACCTGGCCGTATGTCCAAGCTCTCAGTCCACGGCCACCTCTGCCGGCAACATGACAAACATAGCTTCTACGCACTCGACGACGGCCTGCGCGACGGACCACTGCAATCTAGACGGCTTCCTCGGCCAGCTGACGACGCACTGGCATTGTGTACCTTGCACCTCGGCCGAGTGCTTGTCCTCCTCCGCCACTTCCAACACCAACACGGGGCCTTCGAGTATGGGCTCGTTCGTGCTCCGGCCCGGCGATCTGGTCAGCCCGTGTGGAGCTTCGAGCGCCGCGATGAGCGCTGCGGTGCTCGCGCCGTTTTATTACTACAGCCACGTTGCGGGCGTGTTGGGGATGGGCCAAGGCATGGGCTTGGGAGCGGGCGGTGCGGAGTGGTGTACGGAGGGCAGTCATTGGTCGGCCATGCCTGCTTCGATGGGCGCTGGCGGTGGTTGTGGTTCCGATGGAGCGAGTGAGCACAGCAAAAGCGCCACTCACGCACACGGCCATGGTCACGGCCACGGTGGACGGAAACGGACGGTGTCGCAGATAGTCTCGCTACCTGCTGCGGCTTGTGGTGGCGGCGGCGGCGCTCTGAGCGCATGCAATGGAGGGCTTGGGTCGGCGGCGGCGTCGGCGCTGCTTTCCTGCGGTGCGTGCACCGGCTGCGGTGATCTCAACGCGGCACCGACCTCGACTGCGGCGGCGGCGGGAGCGTGCTCAATGTCGGCTTGCATGCCGGCTTCCGCCCTCGACTTCTGCTGTGGCGGTGTTCAGCCAAGCGACGCGGCCTGCGCAAGGAGGCACATCAAGAGGCGTCGTCTCACTATCGCCAGTCAGGGTACGGACGCCACGAGCATTACGCCTTCGGCCAGTCCGAGTCTGGAGTCGGTCCTGAGTGCGGGCACGGCGCGACTTGGAGGGCTGGGCTCGTCTTCCTTGTCGTCCCCGTCGGTGCGGAGTGGGTCCGGCTCGCTGAGCACGTTGCCTTCGCCGATGCACGGGCACATGGCTCCTGATGGCGATGCCAACGCGGGCACGCAACGGGACAAGATGAGCGGCGGCGGCAGTGTTGAAACCGGTGGAGGAGAGACGCAGACGGACGCGGATGTGGACGAGGCTGTTGCGGCTGCTGCGCTCCTTGCGAGTGGGCTGCGAGGAGGCAAGATGACGGCGGCTGAGAGTGGCGTGTCGAGGACGGGTCGGTTCCCTGCCGTGGCCACCGCTCGCAAGGCTTCCCAGGCTGGCCATGACCTCACCGGTACCGCAGACAGCAACGACGTCGATGTCGACGACGACGGCGACGTCGTCCATATGTGCAAATGGGCCGGGTGCCACCAGACGTTTGCAAGCTCGGCCGAGCTGACGGCCCACTTGACGGACGTCCATGTCGGTTCGCGCAAGTCGCTGTACGTGTGCGAGTGGGAGGGCTGCGAGCGCAGGGGTCGGGTGTTTACGCAGCGTCAGAAGCTGTGTCGGCATCTTCAAAGTCATACAGGTGAGTAGGCGGTCTGATTGTTATTTGAAGCCATCTTGCTGAACGCGCTGCTTTGTTTTGCCTTCCGCCCCAGGCGACCGCCCATTCGAATGTCACATCTGTCACAAGTTCTTCACGGAGACGACGACGCTGACGCAGCACATCCGCGCCGCGCACACGACGGACCGGCCGTTCAAGTGCGACTACCCCGGCTGCGACAAGGCGTTCAGCGTGGCGGGCAGTCTGACGATTCACAAGCGGACGCACACGGGGGAGAAGCCGTTCGTGTGCCCGTTTGAAGGATGCGGCAAGGCGTTTGGGGAGTCGAGCAACTTGACCAAGCATGTGAGTTTATCAATCGTCGTTATTGTCCCTGTGGCGAAGGGGCGACGTGACGAGAAGGCTGATCTTTGGATTGGATCGGTGCTTCACAGCTCCGCGTCCATACTGGTGCCCGACCCTTCGTCTGTCCCGAGTGCGGGAGTGGGTTCGCAAGGCCTGATGGGCTGGAGCGGCACCGCAAGATACATCGGCGACGCGGCGGCGTAGCAGACGCAGATACGGACAAGGGCGACGAGGTCGAGGGCGGCGCCGAGCCGGCCGCGGTCACGGTCTAGGTCCGATCCCAAGTGCAGGAGGTCATCGGGCGTCCGGATGATGACAGCCAACGATGGGTCATGCTCATCGAAGGTACGGCTGTGCGCGGCGGCCAGAGTGGGACAGATTCGATCCGGACATCGAGCACGGCGCTCGGTACTGTCGAGATCGTTGCGAGAGAGAAGGGTGAGGGACGCTCTCTGTGCCCAGCGCCTGGTCCTCTCCAAGGACGCGAGTGGTGACGAGAGGGAGAGCGGTCCCGCCATCTCCTCATCTCATCTCATCTCATCTTCTCTTCTCATTTCCTTCGTCTCATTTCCTTCTTCTCCTCTCTTCCTTCCATCGCTCCCTCTGCCTCTACACCTCTGAATGCCCCAGCACAGCTCGGCGGCGGTGGCGATCGAGCGGCGCTCCCTCTCTCCGATACTCGGATGGTGCCCGTGGCGGTGCCGATGGATATTGGCGTGGGCGTAATCGTCGGCGTACGTTCTCTGCAGGGAGGTGAGTGAGATCGTTTCCCACGCCTCGTCTATGGCACCTTAGCGCCACCCCGCCTCACCTCGGTGCACTGCAGTCCAAGAGATCACTGACGTCTTGGCCGGCCTCTTTTGGAAGGTCGCGACGAGCATCGCGTCCTTCTCGCGGACGACGTCCACCACGTCTTGGACGACTTCAACACGGGCGCGCTCTTGAGCTTCAACAACACCGGCGACGAGTAGAACGAACCGGACAAGGACCTCGGACGCGGGACGCGCTCAGGCCGCCTCGGGCTCCCCAATCTCGCCCCTGACGCAGGCAGGCAGGCAGAGCACGGATCGAGCGGCACCTTACGGTGAGACGACCAAGACCTTGGACGAACGGACGGACCTCGTGGGCGCGCATCCATCGCCGTCAGCGTTTCGGAAGCTCAGCGGAGTACGAGATCCGATCCAGATTCCACGTCGACGTCGATCAGTCAGAGCGCGCGCGCGTCCTTAGGGGCTCATACCCCCTTGCGCTCCAGCCGGGCTCGGATACACAGTCGGCATACGGGCTGATTGTCTCCGCATCGCATCGCGTCGCACCGTCGTCAAGGTCGGGCGTCGGCCTCATCTGCACCCTCGACATTGTCGCCGACGGACGGAGTGCAAGCTCCCGGCGCGTCGTCGCTGATCCGCTTGGGCAAGGGCAGGGGCAGGCCAACGTAGGGACGGAGGCCTAGCCGCATACTCGTCCCATCTCATCTCTGGCACCCGCGCCTCTCGTGCCTTGGACACCCTCGGTCAAGCTCCACCACTGGCTCAGCAAGCCCAGAGGGTCAAGATCCACCAGCGAGCTGGTCGGCAAGGCGAAGATACTCCTTGGAGTGACCTCGGGTGGCGAACGGACCGCTTGTCACTCTCACCATCCTCATTTCGTCTACGCCTGAGCCCCATCATCATTACCGCCCAAGGCGCTTCCTCAGCGAAACACCCACCTTCGCTCCGGTACGGATTCAAAGCATCTGGACCTACAGCATCGGCGGACTCGGCAGGCGGTGGCCCAGCTTCGACCAGCAGAACCCTGTCCGGCTGCTTATAGGGCACCATCTCCTTGCAGGGTACGACAGCTCCGGACACCCTCTCAACAAGTGTCCTTCTCGCCCACTTCCGCTGCTTTCGACACGTTCTGGAACGTTTTCCAACTTGGATTCGATCGGGTCAGGCACCTACAACACCGCACAGAACGCCAGTCGCTTAGGCAGTCAGATCTCTCCACCAGTGGACATGGCAACCGCTCCCTCGAACGGCATGACATCAGCAACAGAGCGGGCAAGGCTGAGCCCGCCGGGCGAAGTCCTCATACGGCCACAGCCACACCGCTTCAAATCGCTGCCCGGGCTGGGTGAAGACAACAATTCCATCTCGGCTGCCTTCGGCCAGGCACTCCTGAAAGCGCCCAGGCCGCCACAGAGGGAGCTCCACCCATCGCCTTCGGCGAACCGCACCACCTTTTCGGCTTCCGTCGACCAGGCGTACAATGTGCTGCAGCGGGACGAGTTTCTGAGTGGACTCGGCCAGGTGTCCTCGCCGTTGGATCGGAGGCCGGCCTCCTCCTCGTCGCTGTCCAACTTTCAGCCCGTGCTTCTCTCGCCCGTCCGACCCTTTGGCGGCGCAGCCTTTGACGACATTTCGATGGGCATGGCGTGGAGTCCGGGCCTTGGCCTCGCTCTTGGCTTCGCACCGTCGCCATCGCCCCGGCTGCGCAACTTTGGCTTCGGATCGTTCGATTACACGGCCATGACGCCCATGCAACGCGACTTCCCGCGCATGTCAAACGGATCGAACGACGTCGTGATGGCGCCCGCCACGCCTACCCTCGCCACGGCTCCGAGTGGTGCGACCCACAGCGCCGCCTCCATGCCAATGATTCCGCGCCCGAGCGCTCCGATCAATGCGACCACGAAGCTTCTCTCCCCTCCAGCCACGGGCGCAGCGGTGAGCAATCTGACGATCAAGATTCCGTCGCCCCGGCTCTTTGGGCCGTCGCGGTTCATGCGTGGCCTCGGTGGTCTTGGCTCGCCGGCCTCTCCGAGCTCGGCGAATGCCTCGGCCCAGGGTCATCGATTCCAGCGCGACGCTGTGAGCCTGTTGCCCGAAGCGCCTCAAGCGCAACATTCAGGCACGTCGATCGCCGCCGGACATGCGGGCGTCGGTCAAGCTATGCCATTGGCTACTCGAGGTCACGCAGACTCGTTCTCGTCGCAGTCACAGTCGACAATCAGCGGGTCGGACACGTTTGCCGACTCAACTCAAGGCGAGAATATCTTTGGCAACAAGGTCACTGCTACATCTACGGGCCCTTCGGGCAAGGACATCAACCCGTTTCGGAGCGCGGACTCGGCCGAGGACTCCATGACGGAGGAGGAAGGTGATGCGGACGAGTCGGACGCTGAGTCTGTCCAAGCAATGGGCATCAAACTCACGCCCGCCCACGGTCAAAGCGGGCTCAACCCCACTCGCGACCTCTCCGCTACGCACACCTTTCAGTGCTCGCCCTCAGGCTTCCTCAGCCTCAGCCTGAGTGAGGCACCGGCAAATGTGCTGGCACATTCCGTCGGCTACTCGGCGCCATTGTGCACTCCACGCGCCAGCGCCAAGGGCTCAACTACACCCGTGGCATTTCCTTCCACCGACCAGACTCATACCGAGCTGATGCAACAAGACAGAGGCGCCGGAGGCGACGATGATGGCGAAGGGGATGACGATGACGAATGCCAGGACGGCGACGAGCGCGAGAGCGGTGATGAAGATGATGCCGACGACGCTGATGCCGAATGTGACGAGGACGGCGGTCAGGTCAACAACAGCTCTGCTTATACAAGTGGTACGGACGCTCCTGCGGTCATCAGTCGGCATTTCAGCATGTTCGGCCCGTCCGTCTCGCTCAGCTCGTCGGTCAGTGGTGGGCCTCATGTGCCTGCTCAGCGACGTGCTCCCGGGCACAAGGGCTCAATGAATCTTGGAGGCACCAACGGTACCCAGCCGACGTCTCGTTCGAATGGAGTCGCGCAAGATGTCCAGGGAGGCGCCAAGCGCCGTGCTCGTCCCGGTGCAGCCGCCGCGCGCGACCGCTCGGGCTCCGTGCTGGCAGGTTCCGGGCTGGCCGTGCCCGGGGCGCGCACCCCAGACGCCAGGCAGCGACAAGACAGCATCTCGTCCGCCTCGAGCGGTCCGCGCTCGTCGTCCGAGGTGATCACCAGCATACTGGGCGACTTTCAAGGGGCGGGTAGCTCGCGTAGTCGGGCGTCGTCGCTCCATTCGAACTTTAGCTCGATGACGGGCGCCTCGGACGGCTCGCTCGCCCATCTGGTGAATGATCTGCGCGATCTCGGCTTGCCGCTTGATGGGCTCGACCTTCACGGTGTCGAGCCGGGGATCGGCCGACTGGACCTGCTTGCTCAGAGGTGTCGAGATGCTCCGAGTCACAAGGCCAAGGTGAGTTGTCGATTAGTCGTTGTCGGAGCCATGTAGACTCGGGCTGACTGAAGTTCCATTCCGTGTACAGGCGCAGCTTATGGAAGTATTCGCGGCAGAGTGGTGAGCTCAGCAACATACACTGCTCCTCTCATAGATCGCATGCTGATGGCCTACACTTGACTCGATGACAGGATGCACCACTTCTACGAAGAAGACGAGCAAGGCACGGTGGTGAGTACAGGTGTCGACAGCGCGTCTCGCCACCACGCATCTGACCATCTGTACGTTCCACAGAATCGCTCCTACATGAATGCGAGCTACCGCGCGGTCTGCAGGCAGTACCGAGTACAAGCGGTGAACCCGTCTGCCTTTGGACGGATGGTACGCATTCAATTCCCCAAGATTACGACTCGCCGGCTGGGTCCGCGCGGGAACAGTCGCTATCATTGTGAGTGTCCCGAATCAGTACAGTGGCCTGAGGGTGTGTTGCTGAGCGTACATGCTGCCTTGCCAGACACCGGGCTCGCGGCCAAGGTGATGGGCAATGGCAAAAGAGCTGCCCTGTCGAGTCCCGAAGGCAGCTTGCACAGCGTCGTGGCGTCGTCGAGGCCCAAGACTACGAGCAAGACGAGCGTAACCGCTGTCGGGTCCAGCATCTCCAACAAGGACATGAGGGGAAGGAGCGAAAGCCTCCACAGCTCGGTACGCCGGAACGACGCGTGAGTCTGCTGCTTGACTTGTCTCTTTTGGGGACCAGCTTGCTGACGCTGTTGTCTTTGGCCACCGCTTACAGACCGGCCGTACCCTCATCCACACGGATCCCCAAGGCTGTGCTGCAAGGCCTCGACTCCACCTCGGTATTGTCGTCCGCAACGCGCCCGGAGTTTCGACGATCGCAGAGCGACACGCACTCCATGTCGGTTAACAGCAGTCCCTTCTTCTTCTCGGCGCCCCTCTTCGGCCTGGACGGCAACGGGACCGGGTCCGGGTCCGACGTGCTCGGCTTGGGCAACACTGTGGCTGGCTTCAATACGACGACGGCATCGACGACGCAGACGGATGCCTTTGGGCACCAGAGCATGAGCATGAGCATGAGCATGCTCAGCGGCCAGGCCAGTGCCCCCGACTCGAGCTCGTCAAGCGCCACGAGCAACTTTGGCTATCCCTTTGGCAACTTCTTCGGCTCGCCCTCGGTCGGCACGGGTGCCGACTTGTCCGCCTTCGACATGAACCTGGGCATGGGCGCGGGCGTGGGCGTAGGCGTAGGCGGAACGCTCGATTTCTCCTCCGCCTCGTCGATGCCGTCGCTCTACTCTGCCGCCTCGCTCGGACTCGACAGCAACAACGCACACAACAACGGCGGCGGCGGCGCCCCCGGTGGGACGACAGGCTCGATCTCGGCACCTCCGCACGCCGGTGACTTGTCCGCGTTTGCACGCCGCCAGCTTGAGCTCCTGCATGCGCACATGGGCGCGTCGATGCTTGACGGGTCGCAGCAACCTGGCTCGAGCTCCGGCTCGTCCTCTGTCTCGGCTTTGTCCTCCGCCTCAGCTTCGGCGTCGGCGTCGGCGTCGGCGTCAGCGTTCGAAGCGGCCACAGCGGCCCTCCTGGGCCAAGCCCCAAACCGCACGACGACAAGCCCGGCGGACGTGAACGACTCCACGACAGCCGGCGGGCCTCCCAGCTTTGGGATCGCCATCGGCATGGGCATGGGCACGGACTCGTCCACGCACTCGGCGGCGGAGTCGGCAGCGGGCGTCGGCCCGCTGCCCCTCTCTCTCGTCGGCTGGCCGAGCTCGTTCGGCGTCGAGGCGGTCGCGGTGGCGCCTGTTCCGCTTTCTTCTACCACAACCACGTCGGCTGCGACGGCGGTGGGGGCCGGGACGGGGGCCGGGACGGCGGACAAGGACGGCCATCCTTCCACCGGGCTGACATATTGATCGATCGATGCTTCGATGAGCGCGTCCAGGACGACGCGGACGCGGAAGCTATACAGCTTCCACGCTCTCCCTCCTCTCCTCTTCTTCCTCCCGGCCCAGCGGGCCCCCCTTTCTCCCACTTCGTCTTCGTCTTCGCTTTCCCCGGTCGGCACCTCGTCGTGAATGGTGGAGCCATGGCCAAGTCCGCTGGTTGGCAGGCCTGCGCACGAGGCCGTTCGCCTTTGACCCCGTCGTCCCGTCGTCGGCTCATGGTTCCATCGTTCCATCGTCTCGTATCGTCGTATCGTCATCGCGTCTCCGCCACTTCGCGTCGCGCTCTCGCGTCCTCGTGTACTCTCGTTTGGTAATCATCGACCCTTGTCACTCGGCTCCGAGCGCTGCCTGTTTGCCTGCCTGCCTCACTGTCTCGCAACTCATCGAGCGAGCGAGCGAGCGAGCGCTTCTTGGCGTGGCGGCACGGCTGACGACGGGGGACAGGATGCTGCGTCTGCATTGCGATGTTGGGCGTGACAACGTGGGTGTTGGGGATTGAGGAGGGATTGGGGAGGGGAAGGGCCTTGTGAGATCAGATCAGATCAGGTCAGATCGAGGCTTGCGCTCTGTCTTGGCTCTGCTCTGGTCTTCTCTGTCTGCGGGTTTGGGTGTGTAGGGGCGGTTGGGAAAGGGGTCGCCGAGAGGGGAGGGGAGGGGAGAGGAGAGGTTGCAAGAGGACGATCTATCGTCAGATGGCTGCTTGTGGGTTGGTTGGGTGAGGTCAGGCGGGCGTAAGCTGGCGGGCTGGAGAGACGTGTCGCGTCGCGTTGGTCTGGCTTGCGAGGCTCGCTTCCTTCGTTCTTCGTAGTGGATCTGGCTTGAATCTTGACCCCTAAGGCCTGGGGGAGCAGGAGATCGCCAGTCGCCACACCGCGTATGCCCCGGCTCGGCCAGGGCCTCCCCCTCCCTCTCCGGTCCCGTGTCCGTCGCGCTCGCGCTCGTGCACTCAGCACACACGCCTACAACGCCTCAACCGAGCGCCGCGCTCGCCTTGGCATAGCGCCGCGTCCGGGCAGGCTTGCGGAAGATCTGCACCGTGCCGCCCATCGTCCCTCCCGCCTCTGCGCCGCCGGGGCCGCCGCCGCCGCCTAGGTGGGCCGAGGTGAAGGCGGCGCCTCCAGCAGTAGGTACAGAGCCCGCGCCGCCGCCGCCTCCTCCAAAGGAGAGACCTGGCGCGCTCGGTCCGCCGGCTTGTAGCGTGCCGCCGAAGGCCAGGACGACTTGTTCTTCTGTTTGGGCGTCGGGCCCGGGCTGGCTGTTGTGTCCGCTGCCTGTTGAGGACGTTGGGGAGGAAGTGTTGTTGGTGTGGTGGGTGTGAGATGCTGCGTGGGCCTTGTTGCGGACTGCTATGCAGCGCTTTGCGAATGCGAAGCGCTCCTTTGAATGAGGGAGGTTAGGCTTGTATCAGCTCTGTGGCAGGCGGTGTCAAGGAGGAGAGTACGCACCTGTACGCTCCTGACCGGGAGGATGGGACTCTGCATAACCTCGCGGAAGAGCTCGTACTCGAGCCCAGCGTAGATGCCAAGCAACTTGTCCGTCGCCGACGCGTCGAGAAAGGCACCGAGCTTGAGTGGGAGGGACGATGCGAGGTAGGTGAAGAGGGCCTCTCTGAGTGCTGTGAGGCGGGTGCTGTAGCTGGGTGGATAGGCGAGATGGGCGAGATGGGCGAGGGAGGAGAAGGAGGGGGATCCTTGTCCGTTGCCGTGCTCGCCACCGTGCCCATTTGCGTGTCCGAGACCTTCGTGTGCGCCCTTTTGCTTGGTCAATCCTGGTGGTCCAGATGCGGCATCGTGCGATGGCGCCTGCCATGATGATGCTCGGGCGTCGCCGTTTTGAATCTGCGAGGGTGGTACGGCTGGCGCGGTAGGATCAAACGTGTTGGGCGAGGAGGCACCCGAGACATCGACGCTGTGCTCCGAGGCGGCCGAGAACGAGATGTTGCGATGTTGATGCTCGTCTGATGGCTGCGTAGACTGAGCATAGCGACCTGCTGATGAGCCTGCTTGGTGTAGAAGAGCCGCCCATCGATCGTGGACGACTAGATAGGCTGCCCTTGAGCTTGAACCTGGCTGGCCGTTGCTCGATGATGATGCCGATGCCGAGGCTAATGCTGCTGCTGAGCTGGAGACGTAGCTCGCTGTCTGTAGCAGGACGTCGACTTTTGGCGCGAGGGATGAGATGGACTGGCTGAGCGCCCAGTCTGCGAGCGAGTTGAGCTCGAGTAGGGAGGCGATGCTGAGCAAGGCGCGGGCGGTGGCAGGGTCGACCTGCTCTGGCCGTGGTGCGCCGTAGATGTGGGCGAGACACTGAGGGCAATAGGGAGAGGGTCAGCGCATAACGAAAGAAACGATGTGGGACTTTGGGCCATGCTCACGATGTGGACGGCATCGAGATTGATGCTGGCATCGTCAAGGTAGAGCTCTGGGTGCCGCGAGTCGAGACGGCGTGGGTCAGCACAGAGACGGGGCACACCTTCTATGTAAGCGCATGCTCACCGAGCCAGAGATGGCGGCTGTCGGGGAGGCAGCGTGCCAGGACTGGCGAGCGTGCGAGGACGATGGCATGGAGTGCCCACTCGTGCTTCCAGCCGGCTGCCGAGGCGACGACGACGGTCACATCGGACCACTGCGCTCTGTGAATACACAGCACGACGATGAGCGCTGGGTCACAATGGACAGCGATGCCCCTGCTCACCTTGAGAACCCAGCCTGGAGAGGAGGTCAAGGTAGAAAGGAACGATGTCAGCCCAGCATACACACACCACCAGCCGTGGTCAAGACGACTCACGCTGAGGATGTGGGTGTCCATCGCGGGCAGCTCATCGCCTGCGTCGAGTGCGCGCTGGCTGCTCATCGCCGCCGCCGTCGTCGTCAGCGTTGCGGTGCTCATTGACATGGACGTCGTCGAGCTCATCCTTCTCGACGGGCTCGCCGCCGCCGTCCCCGTCCTCCGGCTTCCCCACCGGATCCGGGATCCGTACGACGGAAGCATGGGCCGTGCGCGGGAACGGATCCTGTCCGAAACGGATCCGGTCCTTTCTCCGCCCGCGAAGAAGGGTGTCCTCCTCGCCTCGCCCCGAGTCATCCTCCTTCCTTACCACCACCACCACCCTGCTCACCACCATCACGGCCCACGATGTCCGCGCCCCAGCCGCTCTACCTGCGATGCGAGCTCAAGCCCAACGAGCACCGCGCCGCGCTCACCCCAACCACCGCCAAGAAGCTCATCGACGCAGGCTTCCGCATCACCGTCGAGCGCGACCCTCAGCGCATCTTTGACGACGCCGAGTTCGAGGCGTGAGTACGCACACGACGTGGTCGCGCATCTCTGGTACGCTGACACACGCGCCTTGCCTTCGCATCACAGAGTCGGGTGCACGCTCGCCGACCACAACACCTTCATGGACGCACCCAAGGACACCCTCATCCTCGGCCTCAAGGAGCTGCCCTCACCCGGCCCACCCCTGCCACACACCCACATCCAGTTTGCACACTGCTACAAGCACCAGGCAGGCTGGGTCGATGTCCTCCGCCGCTTCAAGCAGGGCGGCGGCAAGCTCTACGACCTCGAGTTCCTGGAAGACGCCAACGGACGACGCGTCGCCGCCTTTGGCTGGCACGCCGGCTTTGCAGGCGCCGCCCTCGGCCTCCTCAGCCTGGCAGAGCAGATTCGCAGCGGAGGCAAGGGCCGACTTGGCGAGCAGAAGCCATACCCCAACGAGGACGAGCTCATCAAGGTCGCCAAGCAGCAGATTGAAATCATCAGGCAAGCCCGCCCCGATGGCAAGGTCAAGGCCCTCGTCGTCGGCGCACTCGGGAGATGTGGACGCGGTGCCATCGACTTCTTTGAAAAAGCCGGTGTCGCGCCCGAGGATATCGTCCGGTGGGACATGCAGGAGACGGCCGCCAAGTCGGGGCCCTACCAAGAGATGCTCGACGGTGAGTCCACAACGCGTCGTGCCGTCTCGAGCTATATCAAACTGACATGGACGCGTCTCTGCTCGCAGTGGACATCTTTGTCAACTGCATCTATCTCACCAAGAAGATTCCCAACTTCCTCGACAAGCCCTTCATCCAGGCCGCCGGGCCGTCGCGTCGTCTCGGCTGCGTCGTCGACGTCAGCTGCGACACGACGAACCCAAACAACCCGCTGCCCATCTACGACATCAACACGACCTTCCTCGAACCCACCGTCGACGTCGACGTTGGGGAGGGCAACCCCACCCTGACCGTCATCTCGATCGACCACCTGCCCACGCTCCTCCCGCGCGAGGCGTCCGAGGGCTTCTCGCACGACTTGCTGCCGTCCCTGCTCCAGCTGCCGTACATTACCGGCGTCGTTGCCGATCCCGAGGCGGGCAAGGCTGAGGGTAAGGGCGCGGTGTGGACGCGGGCGGGCAAGCTCTTTGAGCACCACGTCGCCGAGGCGGCGGCGGAGGCCAAGCGCCTCGGCGAGGAGTTCTGAAGGCCGGCCCTCTTGGTACGCGTTGGAGCTCAACGCGCTCGAAGAAGGTCGGGGATCGCGTCCAGCCTGGCTCCTTTTCTCCACTTCTCGTCCCTCTCCAAGATTAGCATGTCGTACTTGTTCTCTGCCCGCTACCGTATCCGTCGTTCTTAATCTATACGTTCTTGTCGTGAAGTATGCCACCGGCGGGCCTCATTTCGATACGTTGCGTAACGTCTCGACGCGGCCGTCCAGAGGTATCCCATGTCGAACGGGCAAGGCATCTTCTTACGCTCGACCACCACCATCTTGCCAACGACCTCCAAGGGGCCGCACGCTACACGACGCGGACGAACGTGGACGGCGCAGCGCAGGCTCGGAACTCATGGCGGCGGCGGCCACGGCGCCCAGCGCCCACGCCAGCGTCCGCGACGATGGCGGCGGCTTCAGCACGGGGAGGGGCGCAACGAGCGCATCCCACGATGCCGCACCGCCGCCGAACATGGAGCAGATGTACATGCAACAGCAGCGCACCACGCTGACGGCGGGCCCGGGCCAGAGCATCGTGACGCGGACGCACTACGCGTACCTCACCCCGGCCGAGTACCGCGCGCTCCACGAGCACATGCGCAGCGTCGCGATCCGCACCCACACCCTCGCCGCCTTCAACGCGCACACCCACCAGGCATGCGGCCTCATCGAAGCGACCGCCTCCCGACTGGGCTTCCCACGCCGCACCATCGCGACGGCCCAGCTCCTCTACACGCGCTTCCACCTCACCTACTCGCCCTCCGACTTCCTCCTCCACGAAGTCGCGCTCGCGTGCCTCGTCCTCGCCTCCAAGATCTGCGACACGCCCAAGCGGACGCGCGAGATGGTCGTCGCGTCGTATGCGCTGCGCCACCCGGAGAAGTGCAAGATTACGACGGCGGTCGCGGTGCCGGCCAGTCAGGCCAAGGCGGCCATGGCGGCGCTGGCGGCGGGGAAGGAGTATCATGCTCCTACCGCCGCGCGCTCTCGCGTAGGAGGAGGATTAGGAGCGCAAGGCGCACCCTCAGGGACAGCAAGCTCCATCGCCGACGTCCCCGCCTCGCGCCAAATGGGCACCATCGCCGAGTCCGACATCGACCCGGTCCGGATCGAGACGGAGCGCGGGCGCATCCTCGCCATTGAGCGTCTCTTGCTCGAGACGACGAGCTTCAACTTCCAGGTGCGGGCGCAGAGTGCGCTGGCGCTGAGCTTCAAGCTCGGTCGAAGACTGCGAGGTGAGTATCTGGGTATGCAGCTGGGAGTGGATCATGGTGGTGGAAAGGTTGCTTACCATCTTAATTCTCGCCTTCAGCTCCACGGAGTCTGTGTGACTCGGCTTGGAGGATAGCAGCCGACGCGTAAGTCGTACAATGACCTCTTACTTCCGCTGATCAAGGCTGACTCCAGTCTGGACATACAGGCACCGATCACCAGCCCCACTCATCTACCCACCACTCACTATCGCCCTCGCCTCCATCTACCTCGCCGCCCTCTTCGTATATCCACCAGCACGGTCCGCAGTCGACGCGCCACACACGGAAGAGGACGACCGTCGAGTCGACGAGCAGTACTACGCCTACTTCGACGGCCAGGCTGCCCTGAGCGCGGCTGGCGCTGCGGCTTCCGCCAGTCGCCCCACGGCGCGAGCGAATACCGCGGGCCCTCCATCGCAGCGGAGCTTGATGGGTGCCTCCATCATTGGGAGCTCGGCGCGGGCCAAGGAGGCGGTCGGTGGGGGGGGGCCGACTCCGGCGGTGTGGTTTTGCCGGCGCAAACTCCTTTGGCTTCGGCCTCGTCGCGTGGATCCGGGGCCGTCCCTGCAACAAGCAGTGCGCAGGCAACGCCAGATGGTACCAGGCCACCCTCGCCGACTCCTTCCAAAGTAGCAAGCACGCTCCAAGGCATGCAGCGCGAGGCGGCCCGCCTGATCATGTGCTTCACCGCTTCCGATGGCCTCTTCGGCGACGCGTCCACCCGCCCAGGCGGCGCCAATCGCGACGCGTGGAAGGCACAGTGCTTGCTTCAACAGCAGGCGCGGCAGGCAGCGCGAGGTGGGCAGCGCGCTGAGGAGGATAGTGGGGAGGGGCCTGCGCGCAAGCGGAGAAAGGTGGACGACGACGGCGGCGGCGGGGTGGAGGGTATGGACGTGGATCCACCCCCTGAAGCTCGAGCGCGAGCGCAGGCACAAGCGCAAGCACAAGCACAAGACATAAAGCACGCCGACGGTTCCGGATCCAGCTCAGCCGACGCTCTCGCTGACGAAGCCCTCTGGCTCGCCCTCGGCTCCAGCTCGGGCGTAAGCCAAGTCGAGAGCGCGGCCCTCATCCTCCTCGACCTCTACATCGAATCGCTCCGTCTCCTGAGCAGCTCGCCGCCCTTCTCGGGCCCCCTGCCGGTCCAGCCTGCGCATTTGGCGGCGGGGACGACGAGTAGTAGCAAGATTGTGACGAGTGCCAAGTCGACGACGTCGAGCACGACGAAGATGGCGGGGGCGGGGGCGGGTGGGACGGCGGGGAATAGTCTGAACGGGACGCCCAACCCGTCGCCGTTCAGTCCTGGCAGTCCGCGAGGCGCCGCGAACGGGAATATGGAGGAGGCGGCAGGGGACGGCACGACGACGACGACGACGACGGTCGTGCTGGTCAATACGCGCCAAGCGCCCATGCCGCCCTCGTACGCGCTGTCCCCGCCGCCCCTTGAGGTCCTGCACGTGCTCAATCGTGGGTATGGCACCGCGAGTCACGGTATGGACGGGGCGAGCGGGGGGGAAGGTGGTGCGGCCGGCACTGGTACTGGCACGGGCACGGGCATAGCAAAGGGGTCAGCCGACCCCAGCCCAATATCAGCATCTACAACGGGCACCTCGGCGCCCTCGGCGCCTCCATCGCCCCTGGAGCTCCTCCAAGAGCTGGACCGGCTCAAGCTGTGGTTGCTCCGCGTCGGACGGCGGCGCGAGCGCGCGGACGAGGCGTTGTTGGGTCCGAGCAAGGGCGGAGCAACGGCGGGCCCCGTCGGAACAGGCTCGAACTCGGCCCAAGCCTCGGCTACGACCACAACCACGGCGCCCAACACGGCGGCGGCGTCGCAACCCGCCGACAATGACAACGACGACAACGAGGAAGAAGAAGAGCGCCGCGCCACACAAGCGTACGCCCGCCGCCGGCTCGACACGGCGCGCTGGCGCCGGTGGAGCGCGGGCGTGGCGCTGCGGACGGATGAGGGGCGGATGAGGGGTATCGTTCTTGAGGATTTGCGGACGAGGGCGCGGTTTGGGCTGTGTGCTGGGGCTGGAGCTGGTGCCGGGGCAGGGGGTGGGGGAGCGGGTGGGAAGGGCCCGCCGATTGAGTACAAGCAGGGTGTGGTGCGCTTCTTGTTCTGATGAGGACGAGGGTGGGGTGGTGGGAGCTTGTACGTTGCACATTGTGAGCTGCCACTTGCAATGCATCCCGCCGGGTTGGACATCGCCTTTGCCCGTCTTCGTCGTCGTTAGGACTGCTCGAGATGGCCGTGGGGAACGTGGCTGTACGTACGTATGTACCAAGGAGGGCATAGCATGCATTGCGACGAGAAGCATGACAAAGAACGGCCCCAAGTTCGGGCCCATCGCGCCTCTTTGGTCTCTACGCGTATAGCCAGCCAGCCAGCCAGCTCATCCGGGCGCACCTCGCCTCGCCCCCGCACCCCCTCCTCCAACCCCAAAGCCACTCAGCGGAGCAAGATCTGCACATCGCCCATATGCCCACACGTCCGCGCGGCCGAGTAGACGGCCGCCCAATCGGTGCCCGGCACGGGCGAGGGGGAGCGCGGTCGCGCGTTGGCGGGGAGACGCTCGCCCGTCACCCTGTCGTACGCTCCCCCTCCCCCTCCCCCTCCTCCTCCTCCGGCATCAGAAGAAGGGACGACGCCCGCATCGCTGCCCCGCGCCCCGCCCCCTCCTGAATGCTGCGACGTGAAGAAGCCGCTCATGTGGGCGCCAAAGGAGGAGGCGGACGCCCAGCCTGCGTCGCTGGGGTAGCGCTGCCGATGGGACGAATGCTGTTGTTGTTGTTGTTGTTGGTGCTGGTGGCTTGCTTGGTGAGCGTGGTGCTGGTACGGCTGGCTTGCGATGCTCGCTGTGCCTATGGAGTAGTTGCGTCCCGAGGCTCCACTGCCGGCGCCACCGCCGCCGCCGCTACCACTACCACTCCCGTTACTCGCAGACCAGTGCCCCGACCCGCCCGACGAGCCAGGGAGCATCCACGTCCCACTCTCGCCCGCACTGACACCCGATCCCGAGCCCGACGAGCCCAACCCCGAGCCCAACCCCGACCCACCACCCGCCCAAGCCGACCCGGAACTGTACTGCCTCGCCTCCTCCTCCGCCCGCGCCTGCGCCCTCGCGCGCGCGCTCTGCTCGACCATCTGCGCCGCGAGCGCGTAGGCGCCATAGCCGAGCGTGAGGAGCATGCGCTCGAGCTGGGTCCAGCTGAGGCCAAAGTGGACACAGAGTTCGTCGTCGCTGTGCGTGCCGGAGCGGATCATGTCCCGCAGTCCGTCGGGGGGCAGCGCGAGGGGCGAGCCGAGGGCGCCGCCGTAGGTAAGGGCGGACAGGTGGGCGTCTTGCTGGGTGCGGTACGTGGTGCTCGGGAGCGGGTACGGCTCCTTGCTGTCCGGGCTGAAGATGGGGAATCGATGCACGCGGCGGACGAAGCCCTTGATGACGCCGAAGGAGACGAAGCGGCGTACGTCCAGATTCAAAGCCTCGACGTCGAGATCTTCCATCCATTGGGCTACCGTCAGCCCGGGACGGAGCGCCCGTGCGTACAGCTCGAGGAGCTTGGCGAAGGGCACTCGAGGCTTGCCGGGTCGAATGACATAGTCGGCGCACTCACGCTGGATCGAGTCGAGGGTGGCGACCGACGCAATGAGGGGCCGAAGGGTATAGATGTTGGAGTACTGGAACAGGTCGATCATGATGATGCATTCGTAGTAGCTGAGGCACACAAGACGTCAGATTTGGTTCTGAAAAGCCAGCTGAAGCTCCATACTCACAGCAGGTGCTCCATACATTGTCGAGTCAGCGCCAGATCCGCGTCCGCCAGCTCGGCAATCTTCTTCACATGGTTGATCCCATCGATGAAGCCAAAGATCTTGGCCATCGTAAGGTCCCAATTAGCATCGACCCGCTTGCGCAAGTCGAGCAGTGCCACCGGTACGTCCCAGTCATTGGCGGCGGGAGGATTGGGATAGATTGGAAAGAGCTTGATGTTGATCGCGTCGCGCACCGTTCTTCCTAGGCCGTGTGGCAGCTCGTTCTCCCACTCTCGTAGCTTGGCATCGGCGGCGGTGGCGGGGGAGTGGAGTTCCGAGTCGTCACTCACAGCCGTAGAACTCGTCGTCGTGCTGGTGGCAGTCACGTCGGCCAGCGATGTGTCCGGTGTTGAAGGTCCCACGAATGCGGCGCGACTTGGACTGCCGCTTCCACTGCTGGACGCAAAGGAGGCCGAGGCATCGCGTTTGAGACTGTCGATGGTGACGCCTCGTCTCCGTCCACGTATGCTGGGCATTCTATTCGGCGAGGGTGACGAGCCCGAGGCCAGGTGAGGACTTGGGTGGGCTCCTGTGCCTGTCTGGGACGCCGACGGAGCCATGCTTTGATGACCAGAAGGCTGGACACTTGGAGTGCGTTTCTGTGACGAAGATGCGATGAAGAGCTGACCAGGCTCGGTCTGTGGCTGCCTTGACCCTGCTGTGGGCGTCGTGGGATTGGCAGTCGGGATGTAGCTCGTGTGTGGCGCCACGGGCAAGGCTATGAAGCTCTCGCAGTACTGGTTCAAGTCTTGGTAGAGCTGTTCGATGATGCCGTACACTCTGGAGAGGTTGCGCTCGTTGCTGAGGAAGCACGACGACTCTTCGAGTCCCGTGAGCACTCGAGCCACCTTGCGCACGACGGGCTCGTAAGGTCGTGTGTCGGCGGTGGCGTCAAAGACGAAGCACAGGTTGAATCGGAAATCGTTGCGTTCGTACCGGCTGTGATCGGAGAGGTGGACGGGGAAGCCGAGGATGCGGTAGTTGCGCGACGGTCTGCGTCTGACTGGGTCTTGGGCGAGCTGATTGCCTGCGTCGTCCTCGTCGTCGACGACGGCATCGTCACCGTCGTGCTCGATGTCGGAGGCCGAGTAACGAGAGAGTGACTCGGACCGCACCTGCTTGACGGTGGCTGACAGGTTGGAGGAGGACGAGAACGAGGACCGACCTCGTTTCCCACGGGGCCCCTGGTGAGCTCGTGAAGCCCTTGCGTTCGATGTGCGGCCGCGAATGTTGCATGCGACGAGTCGCCCGCAGAGCTTCTCGTGTGGGATGATGTAGTCCTTGATGGGCTCAAAGTCGAAGAGGGGCTCGCTGGCCGGTGCGATCTTCGACGTCGCTCCTCCCCGTTTCCGTGACCTCGAACGTCTCCTTGAAGTGGACACGCGTCGTCCTGGCTCGCGACTGGCTGCGCCCTGCTCTGCAATGTCCGACGACGTGGCCGCGGCTGCCGCCGTCTCTGGCACCTCTTCGTCGATGAGGTTCCGCAGTCCTGCTGGACCTCGTCCCGCCGCCGTCGCCGCGGCCGAAGGGGCGGCGTGGAAGCCGTCCTCCGCCGGGGCACCACTTGTCCCCGCCGCGTTGGCCGCGGTGCTTGCTGAGCCACCGGGGCCGTCGTTCTGCGCCGTGGTTGCGACGGAGCCCTCGGGCATCTGGTAGAGGATCTGGGGCCCGTGGGTGGGGTGGAACCTGGCAAAGAAGATGGCCTGGATGTCGAGAAACGCGTTGGACTCGACGTCGAGCGCGCCAGCCAGCAGCCCCGGCAGCGACATGGTCGCGCACGCGTCGCTCGGCCTCGCTCGCTGCCCACGCTCCCCGTCGTGACGCTGGCGGTGGTGGTGGTGCTTAAGAAGGTGGCCAAGGCGTCTCGGTGTCGAGGTCGATAGCGTCGCGAGCGGATATGGCGGCAGCGTGCGCTTCCTCCGCGGCCTTGGTGGCCACGCCCAGGGTCCCCCGCCAACACGGCGACGACGACGATGTCGATGGCATCGGCGAGGGCAAGGATGAGGTCGAGCACCGCCAGCATGGGCAGCAGCCACGGTCAGTCACGCCCGAGACCAGCGCGGGCTCCGAGAGTAGCAGCGACGGCCACCGCGGGTGCGACCTGGCCATGGGCACTCGTCGTGCTCCTCCTCGTCCTCCCCATCAGCAGCACGCTCGCCTTCTTCACCAACCCCGTCGACGGCACCCAGGACCTCGTCGTCGAGCCCGGCTTCACCCTCGACGGCGCCTTCCACGCACGCGCCCGGCCAGAGCATCTCAAGAAGCCCTTCTCCCGCCGCGACTACAAGCCCGTGGCAGCATCATCGCCCCTGCTCAAGCTCATCCCCAAGCTCGCACCACCCGCCCGGTCCATCGACCACAGGGTGCCCTCATCCTTCCTCGCCAAGATCCTGATCCCGCGCGTACCGGGCACGGCCAACAACACCCTCGTCCAGCACGCCATCGCCGACGTCTTTGAGCGCGAGCTCGCCCCCAAGCCAGCATCGCCACACGGACCCGCCCGCTCCGGCTGGACGCTCGAGCGGCAGACCTTTGAGGCCAACACGCCCGAGGGCAAGCGGCGCTTCACCAACCTCATCGCGACCAAGGAGCCCGCGGCACCCCGCAAGCTCATGCTCGCTGCCCACTTTGACTCCAAGTTCTTCGGCAAGGGCTCGCCCAACGAGGGCTTCATCGGCGCCACGGACAGCGCGGCGCCCTGTGCCTTCCTCATCGACACCGCGCGCGCCCTCGACGCCCTCCTCGACCGCAGGACGGAGAAGCGCGTGAGCGAACAGGGCTCCATCGCCGCCGAGACGACGCTCCAGCTCGTCTTCTTCGACGGCGAGGAGGCCTTCCACGAGTGGACCCACTCGGACAGCATCTACGGCGCGCGCGCCCTCGCCTCCAACTGGTCCCAGCTCACCTTCCCGCCGCAGGTGCTGCAGCAGCAGGACAAGCATCCTGGAGCGGGCCACCAACACGCGCGCACCGAGACGGTCTCGCTCGAGGGCAGACGGTACTTGCCCCCGGGCTCGAGTCCCATCAAGCCCGTCGACACCATTGAGCACATGATCCTCCTCGACCTCCTCGGCGCACCCGACCCGACCATCCCCGACTATTTCGAGCACACGAGCTGGCTCTACAGCGCCGCGGTGGCGGCAGAGCGCAAGCTGCGCGAGGCGGGCGTGTTCATGTGGCCTGCGAGCTCCAAGAAGACGTTCTTTGCGAGTCGGCGGGCTTGGGGTGGGGGCATTGAGGACGATCACTTGCCGTTTGCGGCGCGCGGGGTGCCGATTCTGCACTTCATCCCGTCGCCGTTTCCTCACGTCTGGCATCGCATCACGGTGAGTGCGCCAGCTTCCAGGCTTGGACTCTGTGCCGGCTCTCTCTCTGTCCGTCTCGCGAAAGCTGACCCTCCCCCTCTACCCATTTTTCAGGACGACGCGTCGGCATTAGACTACCCGACGCTCCACGCCTGGGCGATGCTGATGAGGCTCCTCGTCATCGAGTACCTCGACCTCGCGCCCTTCGTCGAGCAGTCGGTGCCCGCGTCGGCCAAGGCGGGCTCGGCGGACGCCGGCAAGGGACGCGACCCACGCACGAGCGCGAGTGGGAAGGCGGCGAGAGCGGGTCGCGAAGTGGCGCGCAATGGCTCGGATCTCTGATCGCGCACCTGCTTGCTCTTGGTGGAGCGCTGTGGGCGCGCCACTGCGCGCCCATGGGGAATGGCCCTCTCCACCTCAGATCCCGGCCGTCCGGCCGTCGGGGCGATCCATTCTCGCCCCGTGTACTTCTATCTCGTTCTCACCTCACCGAACCGCACCGTAATGTCACCGGACGCTGCGCGCCTGTACGCTTCGCAGGCTCGCTCCAGCATGCTCAGTCTGCTTGTCGAAGGACGCGTGAAGTGGAAGTTCACAAGGCGGCTGGCTACCTGGGTAGGTAGGTGGGTAGATGGGTAGGAGGGTCGAGGATGACCGCCCGAAGCTACTTCTTCTTAGCCTGGAGCTTGGCCGCGGCCTCCTTGCGCGCCGCCTCGTCGGCCTTCTGCTTGGCCTTGAAGGCCTTGTCGTCGTCGTCGAGCTCCTTGTGCTCCTTCTTGGGCGCCTTGAGCGGCTGTACGTATGTACGGAGTGGCAAGGAGGGAGGTCAGCTCGAGGTTGGGCGGGGAGATGCGGGCAGGGGACTACGCACCTTGACGGTTCCTCCTTGGCGGCCAGGCATACTGCGCAGCTCGTCGAGCCTTGGGCTAAGCTTGGGAGGCGGGTGAGGGATCGTCGTGGACGTCGTCTCCATGACGAGCAGCAGCGGGCGAGGGCGAGGGTGGTGTTGATGAGGTCCATGCCATCGGCAAGTCCGGGCCGGTGGCATCGATGGAGCGGATCGGCTCTCTCGATGATGATGATCTTCGTGCCGGCGATGCTGCTGATGCTCTTTCATGGACCTCACCACCATCAGCACTGACGAGGACGAGGAGGGCGACGGTCAAGGCATGCTCCCGCACTCCAGTCGAGCCGTGGGCTGCGGCCTGCGTACGCTCGTCGTCGGCGGCGGCGCGGGCGGTGGCCTGCTCGGAGGGACGAGCTGTTGTAGCCACCTCGGCATCGGCCCCAGCGCATCCTCCCTCTGGGCCCCGACGAGCTCCAGGCATGCGTCGACCTCAGCGCGTGCACAGGATTCACCGTCAAGAAGAGCGCCGTCAAGGTCGAGCATTCTGGCGCACTGTCCGGCGCGCCAGTGGGTGGGGCCTTCGATGGGCGGCGTGGGTCTGCGGACTCAGCTTCGATGGGCTGCTACTTCGACCACGTCGACATCTACAACAACGACAACATCGCCTGCCAAGGGAGACACCGAGTCTGTGGCGCCAGCGTCAGCGTCAGCAGCGCCGACTGCGGCGGCGTCCACCTCCAATGCCTCAGTCGCGAGGAGGATATGGGACCGCATCCTCTCGGCGGCTTCCAAAGCGGCAGCATCCAAGTCGAACAAGGACAACAAGAACGAAGGAGGAGACAAGACACCCCCGCCCACCTTCCCCGACGTGCGCCGTCTCTTCGCGCTCGCATCGCCGCAGAAGAAGCGCATCATGCTTGCTCTGGGCTTGCTCGTCATCTCGTCGGCGGTGTCGCTCTCCGTCCCCGCCGTCATTGGCAAAGTCATCGACTTCTTCGCTGGAGGCGCCGCCACGCTCTACGGCTTGTCCTTCACCTCGGTCGCCCTGGGCCTCCTCGCCGTCTTCCTCATCGGTGCATGCGCCAAGGCCGGGTCCAACATCCTGCTCGACTTGGCAGGCATCGAAATCATCGCGGCGCTCCGGCGGCGGAGCTTCCGCAACGTCCTCCGCCAGGACGTCGAGTGGGCCGACAAGGGCGCAGGCGACGTGATCAGCCGCCTCTCCGTCGACACCACCATCGTGGGCGAGTCCCTCACCGACGACCTGGGCGACGGCCTGCGAGCGACCATCACGACGCTCGGCGCAGGCGGCGCCATGCTCTACATCTCCACCAAGCTCACCCTCCTCATGTGCTGCGTCGTCCCGCCCGCCGCCATCGGCGCCGTCTTCTACTCGCGCTTCATCCGCGACCTCACCAACAAGACGCAGGATGCCGTCGGCGAGCTGAGCAAGACGGCCGAGGAGCGCATCAGCCCGCCCGCGTTCCGGACCGTGACGGCTTTCAACACGCAGGAGCAGGAGGCGAGGCGGTTCAATGAAAAGGTGGATGAGGTGGTCAAGTTGCAGACGCGGGAGGCGGTCGCGACTGGCTTCTTCTACTCGGGCATGGGCTTGAGTGGCAACGTTGCCATCTTGTGCTTGCTGAGCTATGGCGGCCATCTCGTCAGCGTGGGCGAGATCACCGTCGGTGACCTGTGAGTGGAAGTCTGTTTGCGTAGTGTAGTCAACTTTGTTTCTGACAAGTGCCTTGCCTTGCAGAACGTCCCTCCTCCTATTCACGGCCTACCTAGGAGGCGGCCTAGCCTCGGTGACGAGCTTCATTACCTCGCTGATGCGCGCCATCGGTGCAGGCGCCCGGGTCTTCCAGCTCATCGATCGCGAGCCGACCATCAAGCTATCCACAACGGGCTTCCGTCCCGCTCTCGCCTCGACGGGCGGCACGCGTGCTCGACCGCCCAGGATCGAGATGGAGCGCGTCTCCTTCTCGTACCCCTCTCGCCCAACGGTCCCAATCCTGCGCGACCTCGACCTGACCGTCGAGCCGGGCGAGTCGGTGGCGCTGGTCGGGCCGTCGGGCGTGGGCAAGTCGTCGGTCCATGCACTCCTGCTCCGGTTCTACGACACGGACGCGGGCGCGGTCAAGCTGGACGGCAAGGACGTGCGCGACATGGCGCCCGAGGAGATCCGTGCCCTCTGCGGCGTCGTCTCGCAGACGCCCGTACTCTTCGAGGCGAGCGTGGCGGACAATATTGCGTATGGGTGCGAGGAGACGGGTGCGGGCCGGCCGACGCGCGAGGCGATCGAGCGCGCGGCGCGTCTCGCCAACGCGTACGACTTCATCATGGACCTGCCGCAGGGCTTTGATACCGTCATTGGGCCGCGGCAGCTCAGCGGGGGCCAGATGCAGCGCGTGGCGATTGCGCGGGCGCTCGTGCGCCAGCCGCGCATCCTCCTCCTGGACGAAGCTACGAGCGCGCTCGACTCGCGCTCCGAGGCGCTCATCAACCAGGCGATTGAGTCGATCATTGCGCAGGGGCAGATCACGGTGTGGATCGTCGCGCATCGGCTGTCGACGATCCGGTCGGCGGGGCGGGTCATGGTCCTGGATGGGGGCAGGATTGTGGAGTCGGGCTCGTTTGAGGAGCTGGATCGGCCCGGGTCGAGGTTCCGCAAGTTGATGGCGGCTCAGCTCGAGGCGTCTGGGGGCGAGACGGTGGTGCCTTCTTCGGCGACGGCGTCTAACGAGGAGCCGGAGACGGAGGTCAAGACGTCTGCGAGGAGTACCAGCGCATGATTGCGGTCGACGACCTTGTCCTCCTTGCCTTGGGCTTTCACCGCCTACACACACTCTAGTCTCTCTTGCCATAGACGCGCTCTCACCGCTCCGGGAATGTAATGACAAGCATGCCCACCTCTTGCTGAGCATCGTAGCATGGTCCAAAGGCATCTTACTCCTTCCCAGTGATTGGCGCGCCAGCGCAACTCATGTTTGTTGGATCGGGCGCTCATTTCACTTGCGTTCACACGTCCAAAAATTTGAAGGTCACGACGATGCGGACGACGTTCATCTCCAACTCCACCGGCCAGGACGTTCCCATACGCGTACGTCTGACAAGGCCATCAAGCAGCAGCGCCGGCTAGGCGTCACGAATACGACAGGACAAGCCATCACAAGGCAGGGATGAGCCTCAAGAACGCCTACGAGCCACTCCGGTTCGCGCCTCTCCCGCTCCCCACCACCACCACCACCAGCAGCAGCCGCAATGGCACCGGCACCGGCAGCGGGGCCGGAGCCGGCGCGCAGGGCAGGCCGTCCAAGAAGTTGATCCTGTTCCACCTCCCCGAAGGCGTGGACCCGGCCAGTCTTGAGGGTGTCGTCGTCCATCTCGGTGCGGATTCCGGTGCCGGTTCTGGTTCCGGTTCTGGCTCTGGCTCTGGCACGGCGAAGGGCAAAGGCAAGGGCAACGAGTCGGTGGCCGCTGCTGCTCATCTTGAGGTCCAGGGCCAGAAGTTTGAGGTGCAGGGCGCGGAGGTGCCGAGTGGGATGAGGGTGTTGGTTTCTTCTCGGAGTGGGGACGATGCTGATGGGGGTGAGGGGGATGGGGACGAGGAGGATGGGCACCTACGACTACGTGAGTGATTCCATTCCCCCTTCCTCCCCAGAGCACTAGGGCGTGCGTATACTGACAACACCCTTCCTCCGCGCCCTTTCCTGTCCCTCCCTTCCTTCGCCGCCTTGCCTCCCGGCGGATCCCCCTCTCTGCCTCCCTCCCTCCCTCCAACCGGTCCGAACGGTCCCCGAGAACAGTCGACCAGCCCATCGCGCACGCCTTCCACGTCCGCTTGCCCCATCCCAAGTTCCGGCCCTCACACGCGCCAAGTTTGGCGGCCGGCCGCGGCCGCGGACGCGCGTCCTCGTCGGACGGGGCGGCGACGTCCGCTCCTGCTCCTTCCCCCTCTGCGTTGGGGTCGGGTGCGAATGCGGGTGCGGGCGCGGGCGCGGGAGGGACGCCGGCGAAGCGCGCGACGCCGCAGCAGCCTTGGGACCGGTTGAAGGGCGAGTTGTGAGTCTTTTCTGTGGATGAGCGAGAGGGTGGGGCTGGGTGCTACCTTGCCCTGCCTCGCCTTGATGGGAGGAGTAGGCGGCAGGACGTGTGCTGACCCCATCCTTCTTTTTGCCTCCCACTTTACACGCATCCCTGTAGCAAACCCGCGGGCTCCAACTCGTCCTCTCCCCTCCCAGACGCGACGCCATCGGGACGACGAGCGCCGCGTCCGTCGTCACAAGCCCACCTCGCAGGATCAAGCAACGCAGCGGGCGTGGGCCCCGGCTCGAGCTCGAGCTCGTCGTCCCCGAGCAAGAAGGAGAAGAAGAGCAAGAAGACGATCGAGCTGGAGACCTCGTCTTCCACTGAGGCCGAGGCTGGGGCCGGGGCGGACGCGTCGCTGGCGATGGTGATGGCGATGAGCGAGTCGTCTGCTCATCCTCACGAGGACGGTGCGGGGAGCGACAAGAAGGAGAAGAAGAAGGGCAAGAAGAAGCGGGAGCGGGAGGAGGGTGATGAGGATGGGGGCGGTGGTGATGTTTCGGCGGCGGGGGTTGAGACCGTCAGTCCGAAGAAGAGCAAGAAGGACAAGGAGGGCAGGAAGGAGAAGAAGGTCAAGAGCTCGTGAGGCGGGGTTATGGATAGCTCGATCTGGACCTTGACCCTATTGTCCACGTCTACAAGTCCTAATGACACGATTCAAGTGAGGAACAATTTGACAACGTTTGGATTACGCGTTACGCGTTAGGGAAACAAGGTGCGGGGGGAAAGGTACGAGTACGGGCGCTCAGTAGTTGAGGTTGGCCTCGGCCTCCTCCTCTGTGTACGATGCGACGCGTGAGCTTGTCTACTTACGAAGCATGCAAGGAGGACACTCACGGGCATGGCGCTTGGCCTTCTCGCGGTCAATAAAGTCGAGCCCCTTGGTCTCGACGAGCCTGTCGACCTCGGCGCCGACAAAGCCGGCGAGGAGCTCCTTGGCAAAGGCGTGGGACTGGGGCTTGCCCTCGCGCTCCTGGTGCTGCTCGTAGGCCTTCATGGCCTCAAAGGCGGCGGCGCCGCCGATGAGCTCGTGGGAGAGCTTGGCCTTGTGCTCGTCGGAGCCGTCGAACTGGTTGTAGACTTGGTCGTGGGCGTCGGAGCCGCTGTGGGGGGAGGGGTGGGGGTGAGCGTACACCATGGCAGGCCTAGGGAGGGGATGTGCTTACAAGAAACCCATGTTGGCTAACGTGCGAGTGGGAGTGAATGTAAGGTGGTGGTGGTGCAGGGAGGGTAGTTGGGGCTGGCAGGAGGGCAGGAAGGGCACTCGGCCCCGCCCTTATATACGCGTGCGGTGCGCTGGGAGGGATGAGGTGATGATGCCGGGATGGGGGCCCCCCTGGCACGGGCCACCCCGTCCCCGTCTTCCTTCCTGTTCCCGCCCGAAGCTGTTGGAAAGGGCCCAGCTGCGTGCACAGTGCACACTGCACAGCCCGGGCGAGCCGCCACGGATGCCAGTGCCAGGCAGTGCCGTATGGCGTGTGCCTTTGTGTGAAGTGCGGCCGTGCGACGTCGTGCCCGTACGAGGAGACTGCCTCGCTGGCATCCTCCTCTCCGTCCTCTCCCGGCCCGCCGCTGTCTGCGTCCCCCCCAGGCAGCATCGCAGACCGCCCAGGCAGCCCTCGCTGTGCCACGCAGCGTGGGGAGCCCACGGGCGGAGGCCAACGCAGCTGTCACCGTGTCATCGTCGTCTTCCGAACGAACAAAGCGGCTGCTGAGGGCTGCCGCGGCCGACGCTCAGGCCGCTCCAACCGCAGGCCGCCCGGCCTCATCCTCCGCCCGCCGCCGGCATCCTCCGCCGCCACACCTTCGCCTGGACAGGGGATCCGAGCAAGGAGCCGTCCTCGTCACGTGCACCACGTCGCGCTCCGACGCGTCCAGGTCGAGGTAAACATCGGCCTCGTTGTCGGCGCCGAGTACAACATTGGCAACGACGACGTCCACCTCCTCCTTGCCTGGTCCCATGTCCCAACTACCTCCCACGGGGAGCGCAGGCCCCAGTGCCAGCACTCGCACAGGGCCTGGCCGCGGCCGCAACCTGGCCACCCCCTCAGCATGCCCCGTCTGCGGCTCACGGCGCTTCAAGCGCACCTCGAGCGGCACCATCGTCTGCTCCGACGGACACGTCCTCCAGGGCTTCCGCGACGAGGTCGCAGACGACGGAGGCGGGGCACAGGGCATCCCTTCCATCGGCTCCAAGCGCTCGACGCGCAAGGTCAAGGGCAAGAAGTACTCGGAATTCAAGTCGGATGCGGATCGCACCGAGGGTGAGTGCTTGTATGGAAATGGACGCCAAAATGGGAAGCTGACGCGGCGGGGGCCTGGGTGGCCATCACAGTCTACACCGACTTCCGCTCCAACTTTCTCGTCTACCAGAGTCTCCAAGTCCTGCTCCGTCTCCAGATCGAGGCCCTTCGACGGGAGTGGCCAGACGTGCCAGACGCCATCGAGGTCAGTGCCATGGCCTACGCATATCCTGATTGACACCCCTGCCATGCTCACCCTCGAATCATATACACGCAGGTCATCGCACGCGAACTCTGGGCCCTCTTCGTCACCCACCAGTCCATCCTCCAACCCACGCCCCTCGACGAACTCCGAGACCAGGTCAAGGCACGGGCACGCCAAGATGCCTGCTCAACACGCTCCCGTAGCTCCCGCTCCCGCTCACGAAGTCGGAGTCGCAGCCGCAGTCGAAGTCGGGGGCCTGGGGCTGGAGCTGGAATTGGAGCTGGAGCTGGGTCGGAGGTAGAGTCGAGGTCCGCCGACACGGAAGCAACGTCGGAAGAGGACGACTTCGGCGGGCAAGCGGACGGCAGGAGGAGGAGCAGGCTGGATCCCTTCGACGTCGATGACGACGCTGAAGACGACAGCGAGGAGGACGAGGACGGCGATGAGGACTCGCTCGTCGGCGTCGCCCCTCCCACCGTCGAAGAGCAGCTGGCGCGCTTACGAGCAAGGTCATCCCAACCCGCCGCCACCACCGCGCGCGAATCAGACTCAGAAACCCACCGCGCGTCCGCGAACCCACGCCAAAAGTCCACCACCACCCAACGCCCGCCCCTCCCCAAGAAGAGGAAAGGCCCGCCCTTCCAGCACCTCCTCCCGACGCACGACACCTCGCTCGACATCCGCAAGCGCAAGAATCGCGGCACGCAGTTTGCGCTCAGTCTGCACACCCTCGCCATCCTCTACCTCGGCCTCATCGTCCTCCGCTACCCCGTCGTCCTGGGCGATCTCATCACGCTGGTGGAGTATAATCGGCTGCCCTACCTCCAAGCGACCAACCACCTCCCGCCCGCCCTCGTCCGTCCGCTCAGCCGGCACATCCTCTTCCACTCGGGCCTGGACGAGGTCGACCCGCCGACGATGAGCACGCTCTGGCGGTGCTGCCGCTTCATGGCGGCGGCCTACATGGCCAACTACACTGTCGATTTTGAGGAGCTCAATGCTGCGCCTGTGCTGTGGCGATGTGTCCGGCAGATGCTCCTCCCGCGTGAGTCCTTGCCCCTCTTCCTCCCTGCTCCCTCCTTTCCTAGCGCAGATCAGACAGGCGGAGGACGTGACTCTGACCCTTTGAACATTGGACACAGCGCCGATCTACGTGGCGGCGCGCAACCTCGCCGCGGCGCTCTGTCTGCCGATGCTCGTTGAGAAGTCGGTGGACAAGGCCTCGCATGAGATCCACGAGGAGATGCAGAGGGCGGACGAGGTTGCGCAGGCACGGGCCAGTGGTGGAGCTGGCTTCGGTGGCGGTCGGAATGTCCCTACCGGTACCCTCAGTCGAACAAGCAGCCAGCGGCCGCCCAGCGAGGACAACGACGCTCCAGAAGAAGAGGAAGAAGCGGACAACGCCACACAACCAACACCGACACCGACAAGCACCCCAGCCTCCCATAACGAGATCCCGCCCTTCACCAAGCTGCTCACGATGGACGAACAGGTGTCGATGATCAGGTGGTACCGGACCAAGGTGCCGCATCTCGCCGAGTTCCCGCGCTGCGTGCTGCTCATGGCGGCCGTGATTGTGGTTGTCAAGATGCGGTATGGGCTTGATGGGAAGGGCAAAGGGTGCGTGGCTATTCGTTAGTCCTATAGCGCCGCCGCGGCCGTGATTGACGCTGACGACCATGGCCCTCTTCTTACGGCGGGACAGGCGCAAGGAGCGCGGCAATGTGGCGGGCGTGCCTCCGCTCCCGACGTGGCTCGGCGCGCTGGAGGAGGTGATGAACAAGGCGGTGGCGGACCGGGCCAACTTTTCCCGCGCGGACAGGTGTGTGCTTCCCTTCTTCCCCCTATACCACGCCGCGAGGTGGCGTGAGGTTTGGACACGGTACTCACCCCAACCCTTCTCCTTTCTGCTTCTCCATCGGCTCCTGCTCCTATTTCGCCCCTGCGACCGTGTCTGGGGAGGAAGGGACCCACTCGACATGGACGAGGAGGAGACGGACGCGTACCTGACGTACGTCGAGGAGCAGTGGATCGTGCGGCAGAGGAACTTTTCGCAGATGGATCGCAAGGAATGTGGTGCGTCTGCCTTCCCTTCCCTAGCCCCCCCGACTTCTTGGCTGAACCTGGCCCCTTGCTGCCCCCTTTTCTTCGCAGGTGAAGCGGAAATGCTAGGCTTCATCACCGACGCCGATCTCGAGTCGGAGCGCGTGCCCCAACTGGGCGACGAGCACGAGGCTCCACCGCACCCACAGGGCCCCAGCCCGCTCGACATCTTTCGGCGCTACAGCCGCGAGGCGCTCAAGAAGCTGTACCCGCTTGCGAGCGCTGCTGAGGACGTGCGACGGCAGGCGAAGGATGAGCGGAGGCGGTGGGAGTATGAGGCGTACCAAGCTCGACTGGCGGTGGCTTCTGCGGCGAGGGCTGCGGCTCGGCGTGCTGGTACAGCTCTGGTCGACGAGGACGGGGAGGAGGAGCGGGGAGGAGACGATCAAGACGAAGGGGACGGCCTCGCCCCTGGGGAGGTGTGGATGGACGTCGACGATGAGATTGAGGAGGTGGATGAGGAGGAAGAGGAGCGGCGCGATCCGAGCTATGGACACCGCCCTCGCTCGCGAACAGGGTCCGCCGTCCCTAGGGCTCCCCAGAAGCACACCAAGTCCAGCAGAAGGCACTCCGTCCGCACATCAACGCCAACGCCCACGCCCACGCCCACGCTCCCCAGACTCTCCAAACGCGCGCCCGGCTCGAGATACACCCTCCACGCCCCCTTCCGCCAAGACGCGAGCGGCATCCCCCCCGAGCCCTACGAGACGGTGCTCCTCTACGCCGCCGCCCTCGTCGTGCGGTGCCCGTACCTCGTCCTCGACGACGCGGTGACGACGCTCGAGAAGGCGGTGTATGGGCTCGGGAGGGTCGTGGATCCTTCCTTGCCGTTTGAGGCGCGGCGGGTGGAGAGGCGGGCGGAGAGGAGGCGGAGGCGGAGGGAGAGGAGGAGGAGGGAGGAGGAGGAGGAGAGGAGGAAGAGGGGGGTCAAGCGCAAGAGGAGGCGGAAGGGCGGGACGAAGGAGGGGCTGGGTGGCGAGGGCGGCGAGGGTGCTGCACTCTCCCGAGGGTCGGACGACGCGCCGGAGGAGAGGGAGGTGGACGCGCCGTCGTCGGGCGGCGTGCCGTCTTTGGGCGCGGCACCGACGGCGGAGGCGGACCAAGGTCATGCTCAAGGTCCAGCTCAAGAAGTTTGGAGCGGCATACCACGGTCCCGCTCCAACAGCGACGAGGACCTGGTCGACTACGAGCATGATGGCCGCAGCCGCGGCGGGTCCATGGATACCCCGGACGCGTCCACGCCCGCCTCGATACGCAGCGCGGGAAGCAGTGGCGTCGAGATGATCCTCTGATATGGGTAACCTGGCAGGCACCTGTCAACTCACACGCTGTTGCAACGTACAATCACAAGCCGCACGGTCGGAGGCGAGACGGAGACTGGGCCCATTGCGTTCCATTTGATTCGTTGCTTCGTTGTAATGGACACCTCACAGGGCGAGGGGGATGTGTGTAGAGTAGAACGGAGGAGAAGATGAAAGGCTTTTTGCGAGGAGAGACGATGCTCTTGATACACAGGGAGGAGAGAGAACAGAACGCGGTGGCACCTGAACCGCTCAGATAACGCGGTACGAGCTTGTGAGCGACTGCATGCGGGTGTTCTGGCCGCTCGTGAACTGGTTCATGCACGAGTCGTCGCTGTAGTCCATGTAGTTGTGGATCGAGTCGACGCCGCCGCCCGAGCACGAGTCCTGGCTGCTTGGGCAGCCCGAGGTGGCCTTCGACTGAGGTGCTGTGGAGATGATGAAGTGGAAGGCGAGGGTCAGCGCACGCGTCGACAAGGTCAAGCAGGAGGCAGGCAGGAGGGAGTGGGAGGTACGTACGCGTGTCGGAGACGTAGTCGCCCGAACCGCTGCAGCCGCCCTGGAAGACGTGGTACAGGCCGAGCCAGTGGCCGATCTCGTGCGTGGCGGTGCGGCCGAGGTTGTACGGCGCAAAGTTGGTGCCGGGCAAGCTGTTGTACTGGATCACGACGCCGTCCTTCCAAGGCGCGGAGCTGTAGTCCTGTGGGAAGGTGGCAAAGCCGAGCAGACCGTTGGTGAAGTCGACGGTGTAGAGGTTGAGCGCGCTGGCGCCGCCGCGGCGGAGCTTGGTCTTCATCGCGTACTCCTGCTTCGTGCCGTCGTCCATGTTGTAGAACCAGTCCGAGTTGGACGTGGTGTCCGAGCCGGCGAGCACAAAGCTGTAGCCCGAGTTGGCGTAGTCCTTGTTCAGGGTCGAGATCTGCGCGTTCATGGCCGACGACGAGATGGTGCCCGTCGAGCCGTCGGTGATGGCGTGCCAGTACACGTACACCGTCTTGGTGGCGAGGGCCTTGACCGTTTGTTGGCTGTAGGCCTGGATGATCTTTTGGTTTTGTGCCTCAACGGTGGCGTTGTAGTGCGTGGTACCACACCTGTCATCCAAGTCGAGGGTCAGGGCCTGGTCGAGGTATCACGATGGACTATGTGACTCACTTGCGGGTAGGGAACCGCTCCTGGAAGCTGGCACCCAGAGCCGGGCTGGCGATGGCGAGCAGAGAGGCGAAGATCGTGAACTTCATCGTGTCGGTGTGGCGAAGACGAGGGAAGGACTGAGGGAGAAGGCAGAGGATGGGAGAGACCGTGACGAGAAGTGATGGATGTAAGAACGATGGGCATCCCACTTCCAGATCGAAAGTGGACCCTGTTATATACCTTTCTCTCGATTCGCGCGTCGGGGTGTGCAGACTTGGTTGCGAGCGCGTGTCGTGCGACCACGATCAACGCAGCGGGCAGGGTGGACCGTACTGTTGAGATTGTCTCGACATCTTGACAGGGCCTGTCCTGTCGTCGTTCGGCTTACCGCGACGGACGCGACGAGATCACCGAGGCGCGAGGCGAGATTTCCTCCAGCGCGTCGTCGCCATTGGCGCTAGTTGGGCCCCTGGCAACCACGCTGCTAGTGGCCAAGGGTCGGATCAGCCACCCGCCACTAAGGTGCCATGCGCCGTGTGGACTTACCCTCTGATACGCCGCAGTTTGTACCGTGCTTTGTCCGTCCTTTGGATGTTGATGGTTTTGCATGGTGCGCCAACCGCTCTTGGGTGATCCGTCTCCTGGATGACTTGCTTCGAAAGGTTCGTCGACTCGTCGTGCCACGGAGCAACTAGACGTTCGACGCGGCCCAAGAAGCGAGGTTTGGCACTCGCACTGCGAATCGATAGAATCTTTCAGCGCCCACGCCGCCGACGACGTGTGGTCTTCCGCCAAGGGTCTGGCCCAGTAAGACACACTGACTTGTACCCGCAAGCGGCGACTAGCCGAGGGTCCTGTCATGTCCTCCGTTGGCGTCGTCGTCGTCGCCGAGGAGTCGCGGACTGGCGGGTGGCCGGTCGACCGTCGAGCGCGACTAGTGGATCGGAAGCGGGAGCTCGATTAACCAAGGGCTCGTCTCGCCTCGATGGCGCACTGAACCTTGGGTGATTGGGTCCTTGGCGCGAATGCGAATGCGAGTGGGCGTCGCAACCAAAGGAATCTCCGGGCTCCGGGGTGCGACAGAGAAATGCGCAGATCCGAACCGCCGGTTTACCTTCGCACATTGACCTGACTGGCAGCGTGCGTGCGTGCGTGATGCGTCGTGACCGTGAACCGGAGGTGGCCAATATTGACTCCTGTCAATAGAGGACAATCCATTTGTTAGCATGGAGCATTGGGCTCGCCGGCAATCTGGGTTGCATGCACTTACATGATTACCTGTGCACGCGAGGAAGGAAGATAAGGAAGTCAGATAGCCAAGTAGTAGTCATCGTCCTCGATGTCTGCTCATTGCTCACCCAGAACCAGAAGATGTCCGACATCATCTCGAAGTAAAGGCTTGAGGCTTGCTTGAGCGCTTTGAGTCTCCGCCGCGACTTCGACGGAAGCGAATGCTTTTGTGATCAATTCGACTTGAGGGTCCGTTGCTTTTCCGCCGCCTCGACAACGCGCTGATTGACGAACATTCCCTGTAGACACCGTCGCCGGGTAGATCACCGGAGCCACAAGGTGTAGGAAATTGTAAGATACGAAGATGGGCCGAGGTCAGGTTAGCCTCGCACATCGTAGGAGGTGGTGCCTGGTGTGTACGTACCTTACGCTTGCGCACAGCATCGACATACTTCTTGGCGACGTTTTCTCGATCTCCCTTTTCGCCCAGATCCTCTAGCTCCTCCTCCGTGCGAGGCACCCAGAATGGATCGAGGTCGAAGAGCTCGTACCTGTGCGTAGGAGAAGTGAGGCAGTCAATGACGCGTCCATATGAATCCAAACTCCGTCACTCACCCTTTGAAAATGAGCTGCGGGCTGGCAGCTCCAGATGTCCGTTTGCGAATTTCTGTGGACCGCAGGGGGTCAACACTGGGGTCAGTTCAAGGCGAGACCGAGGCTACGTACCGTCGGCGAAGCCAAAGGACTCGACCACTGGCAGTAGTGAGCCCACTGTGAAGAACGATGTGCCTTCCTTCATCTCCTCCGAGGTGATCCTACCGCGCCGTCGAGCCAGCACCGCATGGACCTTGCCAAGCACCTCAGCTGGTAGGGGAAGTGAAGAGTCAGACGCGCCACGTGAGTGCGAGGGAAACGAGACGACTCACTCGAGGCTTGGATGTTGCATGAGTACATGGCCAGCATGATGCGTGGCGACCAGTCGAGCATCGCGTTCCGACACGAGTCTCGGAAAGAAGAGATCAGCGAACCGGCAGCCTGGGACAGTTTCGCACGGGCTGTTAAGGTGCGGAGCGGAGTCAGTATCATCGGCCAATAAAACCCGAGCTCGAATTCGTACTCACCGCCCTCTTGCATTGCTTGCTCAGCGTCGACCTCGAGAGACTCAAGGACGAAGGCCATCCCCTGCACAGGCTCAGCGCACAGTGGACCTTGGAACGTGGCGATTTGGAATCCGGCATCGATACTCTCGTTGAATTGGCCGGCTTGAGCCCGAGCTGATCGGGTTGTCGATGATGCTGAGGTGTTTTCGCCCGAGCCATCGTCAAGTTCCAGCTGTTGCAGAGCGTTCTCAAGATGTGCCGTGAGCGTCGAGCTGGCAATCTCCTCCTTCGCGTCCGCCTTGTTGCTCTCCGTGCCGCCGTTGGGGTCGCCTTCCCTGATTTGCGATTCGACTCTTTGAGGATCCGTCCGATCGCGCAGTCTAGGATTTCAATGTGTCAATGTAAGGTTTGCGTTGTATGAGTGCTTCGCAGCTCACCTTTTTTGGAGAACACCTGCCCGGTCGACGAGCATGTTGGCTCCAACCCGTTTCGGACCGAACGACCAGATCTGATCCACCACGGCGCGCCATTCGGGGCCGGCGCTGACGAGGAGAGCCTCGAGCTCGGACCAGAACTTTTGCTTGGTCACTGCGCGGGGCCCATCTTCGTTGAGACCCTGGCCGCGGACAATGTCATCGTTCTCGGCCGTGGTAAGGACTTCGTTTGCTGCCGGGGTTGCTTCGCCGGTAATGGTGCCGCCAGGGTGACGGCGTTCACGGTCTTGCAACAATGCTTGGATGGTCGTGGCGTTCGCCAGCAGGAACGCGGTGACTTCGGATGGGAGAGGAATGGCTCGTACCGTGTACCGAATGAGCCCAGCCGCAATGGACCCGATGATGGTCCCCCGCGGAGCGCCTTCCGTCTTTGGAGGTGGCATCTCGGCCGCCTTGACTGCTGTTTCTCGGAAGGGCACCAGTGGTGCCGATGCTTGTATCTCGCACTTGGCGAATCGCTCCCTCAGGTCCCGCAAGCATCTCTGAAGGCAAGGGAAGATGTCAGCGAAGGGATACGCACATTGCTCAGCGCTGGTCGCGCACCTCGAGATGTAGCTCGCCTGCTCCGGCCAGCACATGCTCGCCGCTCTCTTGGATGTAGGTCTCCGCACAAGGATCCGCCTGATTTAGGAGCTTGAGACCATGTACCAACTTGGGCATGTCGACTGAAGGGCAAAGGGGCATCAGTACATCTGTGTAGAGGCCCTTTGCCGGCAGGTACGCACCAGGATTCACAGGCTCAAGTGCGACCCGCACAATGGGTGCTCCTAGAGTGTTCACGCCGGCCAGGTTGACCGTAGACGTTGTTTCGTCCTCGTCCAAGGTTTGGGCGGAGAAGAGGGTCGCGTTTCGGAGGACAACGCCCTCCAAGCCCCGGATCCCAAAGACGTTGCCCGCGGGTACCTCCGAGACCGCTGTCAAGTCGCGGCCCATAATCATGTACAGTGCTTCACATGTGACCTTGCGAATGTACCGTGCGTTGGCTGGATGGGACCTCTTCAAGGCCGCGTTGTACTTTGGAAGTAAAGCGTACAGCGAATCGCCTTGCCTCAGAGTGCCGCTGTAAAGGCGAGCAAATCCGATGAGGACATCGGCAGCGCTGGCTTCCGAGGTTTCTTTTGTGCTTCCTTGATCGTGCGTGGCAGTGGAGGCTTCTCGAGTCTTGTCTCCTACCTCGTCGCTCTTCTCCGTCTCGACCAGAGGCGCAGCGTCTTCCAGATCGACATCGTTTGTTGCCGTTTGCCGCTCGGCGTTAGCCTTCTCTCTTTGCTCCTTTGCAAGCCTTCGCATCTCTTCGGCCGTCAAAGGCGCGCGCTTGAGCTCGGGAAGGTCATCACGCCGTACCGCGAACATCTTGCTCACGTACGCGACGGAGGGCGCGGCCCGGCTCGCATCAGCGTCGAAGAGAGCTCGCTCGAGGTCGTTGCGGGGCGCAAGGTCGGCCGCCGATGCAAAGTAAGGCAAATCTGGACGGAGCATCTTGGGCAGGCGGACACGTTGCGCATCGGCTGGGGCAGGTAGATTTTGAACCACCGCGGAGAAGGTGCAGGCTGCCAAAGGCAGCCACTGGCTGAAGATCGAGACCACTAAGGTCGAGGGGTCCTTGGCACGGATATCCCTTTGTGGAATACGCAGCTCGAGGGCCTTGACGATCTTCTCGACCTTTTCTTGGTCTCTGTCAACTCCAGTCCGCATCAGCAATAGCTCCAGCACGATCTGAAAGCTTGGAAACTCACCTGTTGAGAACGACGCTCTCGTAGACGGACCAGATGTTGTCCAGCACAAACTGAACGAACATCGGCTTGAGGTTCCGCTTCTCCTTCTCCTTCTGTTTGTGGCTGATTACGCGCTTGCCCTTCGGATCAAAGTAGAAGTCGCCCCATAGGACCTTGCGAAACTTGCGTTCTTGGATGCCGAGCTTTTTGGCGTAGAGGACGGAGAATCGGTCCAAGCGGAAAGCCCAATTGTCAATAGCGCTGGCGAAAATGACGTTGCCTCGGGACGGGTCAAAGTAGATGTCCTCGTCGTCGTGTTCCTCATAGACGTCCTCGTCGGCTTCGGACGTTGAGGATGGCCCAGTAACCGCACCGGCCGCGTCCTGCTCTGCAGCCTGAGCGCGCTTGGCTTCGATGCGCCGTTCGCGTGCCTCGCGCCATCGCAAGTCGTCCTCCATGCGTTCAGCCGCGAAGAAGCTGCCCATGACGGCATTGACCTGCTCGATGATCTGGATGAGATGGTGGTAGGCCTCATGCGGTGTGAGGCGGAGCTCGACAACGAGCCGATCCATCTTGTTTATAACCAGGATTGGCTTGAGTCTGTCGTACCAGGCTTGCTTGAGTACAGCAATGGTCTGTTTGAAAGACAGAGCCAATCCCGTCAGTCTCGTCAAGTGGACACCATTTAAGGGCAACTGTGTAATGTACTCACTTGGGTGCAGACGCCCTCTATCGCATCGATGATGCACAAGGCACCGTCGCATAGGCGCGATGCCGTTGACACTTCGCTCGAGAAGTCGACATGACCGGGCGTATCGATGAGGTTGATCGTATAGTCTTGAATCACAGGTTCGCTTGCGGGCGTGGTTGACTCGCCGCCAGACTCGGACGGTGTCGAGGCTGTACCAGCATTCAGACCTGCGTGTTGCCTGAGCTTGAACATGAGCGAGACTGCGCTGGCCTCCATGGTGATGCCTCGCTCCTGTTCATCCTCGCGGGCGTCGAGGAAACGCAGCTTGCCAGCCATGCGGGACGAGATGATGCCGTTGGCGGCCAGCAGCGAATCCGCGTACGTCGTCTTGCCGTGGTCGATGTGACCGATGATGGTGCAGCAGCGCACATTCTCGCGCGGAAAGCGGCGCTGTGCTGCCGCCATTGTGCTCGAAGGCGACCTTTGATGAAGATGAGCTGCTCGTGGACGAGAGGAGAACGGTGGCCGTCGCGAAGAAGTGCAAGTGGGCCAGGCATGACGAGGAGTGGCGGAGCCGATCTCCTCCAACGTTACGCAACGATGAGCACGCTTGGGCCGCGCAAGGTCACAACACGCACCTCGTCCACCTCGAGAAGATCGCTCGTCCCGGAGGTCTCCCACCTTCTCCTCGTACGTTCCTTTACCGTTCTCAAGCTGAGGTGTGCGGCGGCGGCGACGGCGACGGTGGCGGAGGTCTCGGCAATGGCGGGCGCGGCAGGTGATGAATCTCTCGCAGAGCACGTCGCCTTGCTGCTTCAAGATGGCATCGACAACGGCGGCGCTGCCTTTCACATCGGCCACGACCTCCTTCAAGCCTTGGACGAGGCAAGTGTCGATGAGGTCCCATCTCTTCAAGCTCTGCGTGCTGAATATGGTACACAAGCGTACTCGTCGCTGCTATGGGACGACCTGTATCGACGAGTCCACGGCCAGTCGTGGTCAGCGGCCCTGGCACACGATTCCGACAACGAAGACGGCGAAGATGCCAACAGTCTGGCCACCACCCTTCTCCAGGGAGCCATTGGACAGCGAGCGGAGGCGAAGAGCATGAAGAAGTCAGCAGAGCGCGCGCTGAGATCCGACGCGTCAGATGAAGCCGTCTCTGAAGAGCTCGTGGACCTGCTCGGCTTCGACCACCTCGACCTCATTGCCGAGCTCATCGCCAGTCGCCATACACTGGCCAAAGAGGCATCGCCGCGGCCGGATACTGACAGGGCGCTGGACACGCTCGCTGTCCAAGATGCGACGCCCTCGACAGGCTCGGCACGGGTCGGTGGCCACAAGCCATACACTCCTGGCTCTCAAGTCATCGTACAGACGGCGGAAGAGTTGGCAGACATCAAGCGCTTGCGGGCGGAGCAGCGCAAAGCTCACCGACACCGCCATGCCATCGATGCTGCTTCAACTCAAAATGCCGACTTTCTCGCGGGCCTCTCCGCCGCCGACGTGCAACGAATACGAGACGAGCAGCTGATGTCCAATGCAGCTCGGCCCTTGTTCTCGTCGGACCGGGGGCCAACGTCCACATCTCAGCCCGAGTATCCGCACGTCTTCTCCTCCGCGACGAATTCTGGGCACGGCAACATCGTTTCCATCACTGGCGCCAAGTTTGCCTTGCCCGTCGGAACCACAAGAGAAGAGTCGCCGCTTTACGAGGAGGTCACCATTCCACCGCCAAAGCAAGTCCCTTTCCGCCACGCTGAGCGTCTCATACCTATCCAAGAGATGGAACCGCTATGTCGTCCAGCCTTCCCCGGCTACAAGTCACTCAACAGGCTACAAAGTGCTGTCTATCCTTTGGGATACGGCACGTCCGAAAACCTCTTGGTGTGCGCGCCAACAGGAGCCGGCAAGACCGATGTGGCCATGTTGACCGTTCTGAGGACGATCAGCCAATACTCGCGTGGCGGTGGCAACGGTGCGATCGACATCGCTCGCCATGCGTTCAAGATTGTGTATGTTGCGCCCATGAAGGCGTTGGCTGCAGAGGTGGTGCGAAAGTTCTCCAAGAGGCTGGCGTACCTCGGCATCAAGGTCCGAGAGTTCACTGGTGAGTACCGCTGCTCGTCCTTTCAATGTCATCTTCACTGAAAGCAGTATGTCGTCGCAGGTGACATGCAGTTGACTCGTCAAGAGATCGTTGAGACGCAAATGATCGTGACCACGCCGGAGAAGTGGGATGTGGCTACTCGCAAACCGACTGGCGAAGGCGAGCTTGCGACGAAGGTCAAGCTGCTCATCATCGACGAGGTCCATCTGCTACACGAAGATCGAGGTGCCGTCATTGAGACCATCGTAGCTCGGACCTTGCGCCTGGTCGAGTCGAGTCAGAGCCTCATCCGCATTGTCGGTCTATCGGCCACCCTACCAAATTACATCGACGTCGCGGACTTCCTCAGAGTAAACAGATATCAAGGGCTGTTCTACTTCGACTCGTCGTTCCGCCCAGTACCGTTGGAGCAGCATTTCATCGGCGTCAAAGGCAAGGCAAATTCGCCCCAGGCGCGCACCAACTTGGACAAGGCTACCTTTGAGAAGGCCGCACAACTTGTGCAGGATGGACATCAAGTCATGGTCTTTGTGCACGCGCGCAAGGAGACGGTCAAGACGGCCCAGGCGCTCCGAGAGGCATTCCACGCCGAGGGTTTGGCCGAGCTGCTAACGGCTGGAAAGACGGAGCATCCAAGTGCATACGAAGCCATCAGGCGGGACGTCCAAGCCTCTAGGAATCGGGAGATGAAGGAGCTTCTCGAACAAGGCTTCGGCATCCACCATGCGGGCATGCTTCGTGCCGATCGCAACATCAGCGAAAGAGCCTTCGAACAGGGCATCACCAAGATCTTGTGCTGTACGGCCACGCTAGCCTGGGGTGTCAACCTGCCCGCATTTGCGGTGTTGATCAAAGGCACCGACGTGTACGACTCTGGGGCCGGCAAGTTCGTCGACTTGTCCATCCTGGACGTGCTCCAGATCTTCGGAAGAGCAGGTCGACCTCAATATGAGGACCTTGGCGTGGGCTACATTCTCACTGCGCACGACAAGCTTGACCATTACGTAGACGCTATCACGGCCCAGCATCCGATCGAGAGCAAGTTCGAGTCTGGGCTCACCGACGCCCTCAACGCCGAGATCGCCTTGGGCACGGTCACTTCGGTCCGGGACGGTATCTCTTGGCTGGGCTACACCTACCTGTTCACACGAATGAGACGGCAGCCACTCGTCTATGGTATGACTGCGGCAGAGGTCATGGACGATCCTCATCTCGGCGCGAAACGATTACAGCTCATCCAGAACGCGATCAAGCGTCTGGAGAGCGCAAAGATGCTGGTCACGTCGGGCGGCACCGGCGGAACAAGCGAGCTGACCGTCACGGACCTGGGCAGAATCGCAGCGCGTTACTACATTCCCAGTCGCACAATCGAGATCTTCAACGAGAAGCTGCGGGCAAGAATGAGCGAGGCCGATGTGCTCCACGTCCTGAGTATGGCAACGGACTTTGAGCAAATCATCATGCGCGACTCGGAAGAGAAGGAGCTCAAAGCTCTGCTTGCGGAGGTTCCATGCGATGTCCCAGGCGGAATCGACACGTCGCAAGGAAAGGTCAACATCCTACTACAGTCTTACATCTCCAAAAAGTACATCGAAGACTTCGCTCTCGTTTCGGACTCAGCCTATGTCGCGCAAAATGCGGGCCGCATCGTTCGCGCGCTGCTCGAGATAGCGATGGCCAAGAACCTGGCGCCAGCGGCCACCGCGCTCATCTCGATGAGCAAGGCAATCGAGAAGCGCATCTGGCCGTTCGAGCACCCACTCGCTCAGAGCGGCCTGCCGCAAGATACCCTGTACAATCTCACCCGTTGGGCGGATGAGGTCGATGTACAAGACCTGCGAACGATGTCTGCAGCGGACATCGGCAAGTTGATCCATCTCAACGAGCGACTGGGCGGCTTCGTGAGGAACGCGGCTCGACAATTCCCGACATTGCAAACGTCTCATGCGCTACGCCCGTTGAGCAACTCAATACTACGGTTGGATGTCACCCTTGAACGGGACTTTGAATGGTCGGAGAAGGTTAATGGTGGCTCCGAGTCGTTCTTCGTCTGGGTGCAAGACGAGACGGGCGACGAGATCCTGCAGTCGCACCAAGTCGTCTTCCGCCCACAGACGACGGCACTCGACGTTGCATTCCACATCTCGCTGGCAACGGACGCTCCTCCGAACGGTGTGACGGTCCGATGGGTGTCGGATCGCTGGATCGGCGCAGAAGAAAGCAGCTGGGTCTCCTATGCGCGCCTACACATGCCGGCGCCCGCTCCAGCGGCAAGCAGTGTGCTCAACTTGCCACTCCTTCCCGTCAAGGACTCGATTCAAAACGAGCTGGTGCGCAGCTTGTACTTACAAGGCCACTCGGGCGATGGCAAGGGCATGGTCGCTTGGAACGCGTTGCAGACGCAGGCTTTCCACTCTGTGGCACACACGAAAGCAAATCTTCTGATTGCTGCACCTGTGGCTTCAGGGAAGTCAACGTTGTTGGAGATGGCAATCTGGTGAGTACACATGGCAGCGCATTCCGCAAGCACAGCTGACACCTCTTCGGTCAACAGGAGATTGCTGGACGAGGACAACCAGAAGTTTGCAGGTAGCGTACTGCATCTTTCGCCTCATCCAGACATCGCCAGGGCTAGCTACGAGGCTTTTACGAATCGTGGTAGCGCGGCTCTCGGTGCGAAGCCGCGGCTCGTTCTCAATGCCTCGGCGACCGTCGACCTGCAGTCCAGCAATGTTTTGTTCACCACACCGAGAACTTTGCTGCGCAGTGTTGCACTGCAACAAGCCGACCTCGGCGCCACCGCACTGGTCATCCTCGAGGACCTCCATCTGCTGGACGCATCCTATGAGGTCGCTGTGGCACAGCTGCAGCAGCGACTTGCAACGACGCGGACGCGATGGATCGGTACGACGGTGGCACTGCAAGATGCAAGTGCACTCAGCCAATGGCTCAACGTCAAGTCAGAACATCGATACTGCTTCGAGCCTCGCGATCGGCCCTCCCCGCTGAATCTGTCCCTGCACGGGCTCGATGTGAACCACTCGTTGGCGCTGCTCAAGGCCATGGTCAAGCCCGCCTACGACAAGATCAAGCAGGTGGCGCCATCCGAGCCCACAATCATCTTCGTGCCCTCGCGCACGCAATGTGCACACACGGCGCAGGATCTCATCACGCGGCTGGCCTCCGAGCTCGATACAGAAGCGTTCCTGGGCGCGTCACCGAGTGACATCGAGGGTTACGCCCAAGCGCTCGAGTCCCAGCCGCTGGCCGAGGCTTTGTACCACGGCATTGCGGTCTATCACGGTGGCCTCAGTGCGCAAGACCAGGCTCTCGCCATCGAGCTGTTTCGCAGCGGCGTTGTTCGCGTATTGATCGCTCCTCGCGAGACGTGTTGGGCGCTCCCGGTCCGGGCCAAGCTGGTCATTATCATGGGTACCCAGTACGTGAGGCTGGTCCCCCTCCCAAACGAGGGCAACAAGAGCACCGGCGCGACTTTCGATCGCAAGACGGTTGATTATCCCATGACGGACCTGATCAGGATGCAAAGCTATGCTGTGCGTCGTGGCACTCCGGACGCACCAGACCCGGCAGGAGAATGCCTCGTCCTCTGTCAAAGCAGCGCTCGCAACCTGTTTCAACAAGTTCTGAATGCCGGCTTACCGTTGAGCTCGGAGCTCATCTTGTCGAATGCGGGTTTGTCTACCTTGATCGAGGAGGTCGTCCGGCACATTCAAGCGGGCACGGTCAAGAGCTCTGGCGATGTCGTCGACTTGCTGTCATGGACGTTCCTGTACCATGACATGCGTCGCAACCCGACCTTCTACGACGCGCGCGGCACTGAATCGATCGCGACCGCCGACCGCCTATCCGACCTCGTGGATGAAATACTCGAGAAGATGCAGAGGTGCGACCTCGTCCTTGCCACTCCTGATCCAAGCGGTCGCGAGGCATCAGGCAGGACGATCAAGGGCTTGACTAGCCTTGCCAAGGTGCTCCACAGCAGTCGACGTCCCGGCCAGCTTGGACGCTGCATCACGCTCTGGCACACCGTCCAAGGCCAACCGCTCCAAGCTCACCTGGCCAGCCTGCCCGTTATCGAGCCCCTGCCCCAGTCCGGCTTGGACAGCGACGAAGGGCTGCTCGGTACGGCGCTCGAGGCGCTCCGGCTTAGGGTGCCGAGCGAGCATCTGGCGGCTTTTGGCGTGCCGCGGCCGAGCAAGGCTGCGCGCAAGGCGGGTGCGAAGGCGAGGGCGGGCTTAGGCTCGGGTTCGGGCTCGGGCTCGGGTAGGGCGAGTGGTAAGGGCAAGGAGGCCGACAAGACGGAGGGTCAAGCTGCCGGATCGAGCTCGGATCAAGTCGAGGGCACGGCCGGCCCAAGCTCAAGCTTGACCTCGACCTCGACACCATCGTCAACGGCGGTCGAGAGCGCAGCCAAGGACGCGGAAGAAGACGCAGCCGCGCTGTACCGCGAGCACGTCCCGCGCCTGCTCCTCGCCTCCTTCTTCAGCGGCCAGCATCCCGAGTCTACCAGCGCGGCATCGACGGCGGCGGACGTGTCGGCGTTGCGCAAGAGGCGGGATGCGCTCGTTGTTCAGCTTTTGCAGCGCTTGTAAGCAATGGAATGCTTCATCAATGCACCTGATAGAAGATGGGGAAGACGTTGCAGATTGAGTGGGAGTGGGTGTCCGAGGGAGAGAGGCACAGGATGGTTGGATACACGCGTGCGGAAGATGGAGCGGACAGACGAAAGGGAGACAGTACTAGACGGTTCGCTGTTGGGCAGACCGGGTTGATCGACGAGGTTGAGAGGTTAGGCCAGATGCACCGTATCTGGGCGGACGTTGTACAGCTGCCTGCGGATGTAGCACAGCTGGTAGGCCCGCGCCGAGAGTACCTCCGAGGCCGAGGCCGGCGTGATCTTGTCGTCGTTGAAGCGGTACCACTGCCAAGTGCACACCGTTGCTATCAGCCCAGGCCGAGCGTGTAAACAAGATCTGAGAAAGCGACTCACCCCGTCTTTGCGTCTTGAGAAATTGGTGTAGTGGCCCGTATTCATCATGCCTTCGTGCACGATGACTGTGAACAGGTCGTATACGTACGCCCTGTAGACAGACTCTGTAAGCACTCCATGTCGGATCAAGCAATACTGGAAACGGGCACGTACTCGGGGTCCTCCTGAATCCCATGTCCCTGCGCCCGCACCGAGGGCGTGACAAAGTCGCGCACGTCGAGCGAAAAGGAGAAGCGCACGCGCACATCAATCTTGACCGGGCCCGCCGTGGCGCCATTCTTGACCTCGTGCTCGAAGCGCTTCAGTTGGATGCAGAGCACGGGCGGGAGACGGTAGAGGCTCAGCTGCTTCGTCGCTCCGTTTTGGGAGCCGCATTGGGCGCAGGTGTACTGTTGGGGGCCCAAGGCTTCTGGCGAGCAGTACCTGGTGGACGAGCAGGGGTCAGCGGCCAGGGTCAGAGGCTCGCGCTTCGATGATGACGGCACTCACCTCTCGAGACAGGTCAACAGGTGCTGCTCGTCGTCCTTCAGGCCGACAATGCCATGAGCGCCATTCGCACCCTCCCCCGAGCCAGAAGCACCGCCACCGCCAGCACCATCGCCCATCGCCTCGGCCTTCTTGTTCCACTTCTTCTTCCCATTGGGTCCGGCAAGTCCCAAGGCCCCGGCAGCGCCCTTCTTCTTCATGCCCGAGCCGAGCTTGCCGTTCTTCCCGCCGGCCGCGGCGGACGTCTTGGTGCTGCGCAGGTCCAGGCTGAGGTCGAGCATGGGGTCGCGGGTCGAGGTGGTGCAGTTGCACTGTAGGCAGGTCACATCGGACTGTATGGTGCCGGCAAAGGTGCGGTGGACGACGCACGGACACGCGTTGGCGTTGAGACCCGACAGGCCAGGTGTGAGCGGCGGATGGGCCTTGATCGGACTGCCGGCGCCATTGGTGGTGAGATCGTACGTTGACGAGGCAAAAGCAGGGTTGAAGAAGTACTCCTCGTCCTCCGCCTCATCGTCGTCATCGTCTTCATCACCGTCATCTTCAGCGTCATTGTCGTCCATCCCGGCGCTGCCGTTCGCCCTCTTGCGTTTCTCGCCCACTGCCGCCGCCTTCTTCGCGTCGATCGGATAGACGCCATTCTGCGGAATCTCTTCGAGCTGTCTCCACCTCCGTGGCAGGCTTGCCCTGTCTTCGGCTGGAAAGGTGGGCAAGCGCTTGTTCCTGGCCCGGGGCCGGCTCAATGTGCTGCCACCGCCATGTTGATATCCCGCACCGCTGGCCAGCGAAATGCTACCTCGACCAGATCCTTGTCGTTGTGGCGACCGGTGATTCGGCCCCGTCATCCTAGAGGGAGCCATCAGGCTGGCGTGGAGACCGTTGAGCGTGCTGATGAAAAGCTCGTGGGCGTCGTGTTGACCGGCTTGGGAGAGCTCTGCCGATTCTCGAGTCAACCAGATGGTGAATAAGAACGTGGTCGGGCCGTAGGCAGTCGGCGCTTGTGTGCTTAGGCTGCTTCCTGGCGTGTTGGAGCCTGAAGGTGCTGTCGACCCTGGCGCAGGCGTCTCTGAGCGACTTGCTCCGTTGGTAAGCTGCGACGGAACCGGTGTTGACGTGCCAAGGTCGCCGTTCAGCGAGTTGGCGCTATTGTAGAACTGTGGTGTAGAGCATGTCAGTCGCTTGCCACATGTACTTGGTATTCTATGGAACTCACTTCGGAGAAGAGCTTGTCCATCTCGCATGCAAGACAATTCTCGCGCGACGCGCACAGCTTGGTGTTGTGCCGGTCCGCGAGGAAGTAGTTCCGCAACAATGGGTTGTGCAGGAAGGACTGCAGAATGACATTCATGAAGCATGTCATTCCCAGGTTGCGGAATCCTCTCGGCAGCACTGTGTAGGGAGGACAAGTCAGAAGGGAACTTTGATCGTTCCGAATGGGCAGGGACGTACCTAGTGAGTTCGGCGCCGCTTCGGAGTGAGACTCGACGGGCGAGTCCGCCACCACGGCCAGATCTGTAGGTGAACTCCATCTCAGCTTGGTTTTTCTCGACGCTCTTCGGGGATACTCACGTTTGGCACGCTTGCCCTGTAGTCTGTGTGTGTTCGCCGCCATGTTGATCTCGAGGTCGAATGCCTTTTCGAAGCGTGAGTCGTGGACGATGTCGTCGCACAGGCGGCAATATAGGGTCCCTCGATGGACATCAAATGCTGGTAGCACAAGTACGAGGTTGTTAGATATGTGTATGACTGTAAAGCAGACCGTGTGCTCACCCAGTGGGTGGTTCTTGGACTCTAGGTGGGTGGCGATGTGACATTCCTGCTCGATCCTCTCCTTGGAAGCGCCTTGGCTCGAGGTTGAGGGCGCGTCGAGGAGACCTTGCGTCGCTGCGGTGCCCTGTGGTTGATAGAAGCATGCCGTGCTTGCGCAGGTGAGGCAGATGAAGGGCCGGTGCAGCATGAGGCCACACTCGACGCATGATGGGTAGGGCAGTAGCTTGCGCCGCTTGAGGGCTGCCTTGTCGTCGATGTCCAGGTGGCTCCGATGCCCATTGCCATCGTCTTCGTCGTCGTCCTCGGGACGGAAGTGGCCACTGCGCAGCTTCTTGCCCCAGCGCACGCCTGTGGCATACCGATGGAGGACGTCCTTGAGCTTTGGCGGCTGTGCCGACTTGTCTGCCGGGTCGAGGACGAGGTTGGGGAGCTGGTGGAGCTCGTCGGTGATGAGGTGCGGGCAGCCCGCGTGCCCGCCTGAGCTGCTACTGCTGCTTCCCCCGCTGCTTCCGCTGGCGATGCTATCCACGCTGCGACCGTCGCCTACGCCGGGGCTGCGACTGCTCCTACCGTCCCCGTGAGCGTCCATGATGGCTGGCAGTGGTTGTCCTCACAACCGCGGTATGTCGCCGTCTCCGTTCTTCTTGCGTCGCTGAGAGCCAGAACTGGGCGTGCTGCGCGCGCGCTGTCGTTGTCCAGCCAGGAGGGCGTCTGGCCTGCGCTGACCCTGCCTCTGAGGACGAGCAGCTCGGCCTTGGAGATGAGCTCGACGAGGTTACCCCAGTCGTACTCGTATGCGGTGCCGCCTTGGCCATCCTCGGTCGCATGGGCAACGCCTCGACCTCGTCGGAGCTTTGATCATGCGATTGCTGCTGGACTTCGGCAACAGCAACACCAACAGCCTCCTCCCCAAAGGCCGGCACGTCGCACGACCCACCACGACCCTCATCTTTAGGCCCCCCCTGGCCACCATTCCACCACCCATATCACCACGCTCCCAGCCTCTCACCACACGCGACTTCGCTGCTGCCACCACCATGAGCGACAGCCCCGGGCGCAAGCCAGCAGCAGCAGCAGCAGCAGGCGGCGGTGTCGCAGCGTTGGCAAAGCGATGGGAAGCCGCCAGCAGCAGCAGCAGCGGCAACACCAGCGCAGGGCCCAGCAGGTCCAACTCCCTCGCTGTCGCGCTGGGGACCGCACGATCTCAGGCGCAAGCGACGACTCTGGCCAGCGAGCCCGTCGCAGAAGCGCTGGATAACGGCGCGCAGACGCCCAAGAACCGCAACGACAGCTCGTCTTCCGACGCCGACTCGAGTGCAGAGGCATGGTCCGACGTCCTCGGATCAGCACCCTTGGTCGCCACCTCCCCCTCAGACGCACCCACCACACCCGTCCTCGACCCGTCCATAGGCGCCAAGTCGCTCACAGAGCCAGGCACGACCATCATCAACCCATTCGGCACAGCCATGCCAACACCAGGTGGCACAAAAGGTGGCGAGACCAAGGGCAATGATCAAGACGCGACAGCCTCATTCGATCCCAAGCTCACAAGCGCGTCCTCCGACTCGATTCGTCAAACCGCCTCGGGAGACAATGTCAATACCGAGCCGATGAACGCGGCAAGTTCGGGGACAGCAAGTGCACTGGGGGAATCAAGTACCTCGGGAGTCATAGCCCCTTCGATCGGCACTGCCTCGTCGCAGGGCTCACGACGGCAATCCTTCGAAAGCGCAACGGACATGCGCCGGGGATTGAGCACGACGGAAAGCAGCGATGCAGCCAAAGGCTCGAATGCCCCAAGTGGAGACGCTATTGTGCGGGACTCGAACCACTTCTCCGTCGTGAGCTTGGGCACCACGGACACCGGCGTGGAGGACACCATCAAGAACAAGGGCCAATCAGGGCCAGATGGACAGAGAAGCGCCATCAGCTCAATATCCGGATCAGGTGGCGATGCAGCCTCTCAGAACGGAAGCTCGACTGATTCGCAGCCATCAGCAGATCCAGACACGGCCCTGATACGCGCACGCGTCGAGTCTCAATCGGCAGAACTCAAGCGGGACCCCAAGGCATGGCGCGCCAGCATCGACGGCGCAGCCAAGATCCGACAGAGCTTTGAACGCAAGATGCAGGAGCGCCAGAGCTCTGCATCGAATGGCGAGGCCGTCTTCAAACGCAGCACACTCCGGTCCGTCAGTCTTGGAAACGACGTCGAAGAGGACGAGACCGAGCCTTGGGCTGGAGAAGCCGCGGAGAAGGTCAGTGTGGCCAATGAAGACATGAGTACCACGCCAACACTGCCACAACGCGCCACCTATCCCGACGAAGGCGGAAAACGCGCCTCTGCTCGCTCAAGCAAGGCCAGCACGTCTGCCCTGCCGCTCAGCCAGACGGGAACCGGCCAGACCGGTCCTGCAGAATCGGACTCGGTCGACGCCGCAGTGAGGGAGATCGACGCAGATGGGACCGATGAGGACCTGGTCGACTGGACGTTCTGGGGCGAGATCATGTCCGACTATGCCGAAGTGGCGCGCACGCGGCCTCAAGAGCTCTCGCGTGCCATTCGACGCGGCATACCTCCAGCACTGAGGGGAATGATGTGGCAGTTGATGAGCAGTAGCAAGGACGAGGAGCTGGAGCTCATCTATGCCTGTGAGTGTGAGACGGTCCGCATGCATATAGGACGACGGACTGACCGTGGACATTGCGTCTTACAGACTATCTCAAGCAGACATCGCCACACGAGAAGGCAATCAGGAGAGACTTGAGCAGGTGAGACGAGCTTCCAGTGCTTTGCTGTTGGCACAGTGCTGACTATGAGTACGGGTCATTTCTCAGGACGTTCCCGGAACAGGAGTACTTCGCGGACGGCAAGGGTGTGGGCCAAGAGAACCTGGTGAGTCTGCTTGTACGATATCGTAGAAGGAGCCTCGGATTGATCATTTGTACGTGTTGCCCAGTTCAACGTGATCAAAGCGTATTCGCTCTACGACGAGGAATGCGGCTACTGTCAAGGCATGCAATTCGTCGTCGGCCCACTACTGCTCAATGTAAGTCGAAGCCTGATCAGCGTACATGCGTGTAGGAATCTGACCATGTCTTCCTGCACCAGATGCCTGACGAGTAAGCTGCGGTATAGGTCGAGCATGTGACAGTGTGAGTGAGCTGACTCTCGTCTCGTCAACAGGGAGGCCTTTTCAACACTCGCCAGGCTGATGAAAAGCTACGACCTCAGAGGGCATTACATTCGTACGTTTCCGACCGCTCAATTCTATGGAACACGAGTGGTGCTCTGACGCCACGCTTTGACCCATCCTCCAGCTAATATGCCGTCATTGCAACTGCGGCTCTTCCAATTCGACCGCCTTCTAGAGGAGTTCCTGCCGCTTCTGCACAGGCATTTGACGCGGCAAGGTGTCAAGAGTAGCATGTATGCTGCCCAATGGTTCATGACTCGTGAGTGTCTTCGGGACTGGTGGGTGCATAGCATTCAAGCTGACCTCTCGTTGACACATTTGCCACGCTCCAGTCTTGTGAGTGCGGCGTGTCTTATCCCTGTCGGACTCACACCTGACACTGACCTGTCACGCACCTGTCTAGCTCATACCGGTTCCCACTCGAGCTCGTATATCGGATACTGGACAGCGTCTTCGCCGAGGGCATCGAAACGCTCTTCCGCTTCTCCATCGCCCTGCTCCAGCGCAACGAGGACAAGCTTCTCAATCTCAACTTTGAGGGAGCAGTCCAGTTTCTGAAGGACAACCTCTTCGATGCCTATCTTGTGAGTCGAGCCAAAGTGGTCAGCCTTTAGATACCTGCCATTGACCATGCTCGTTTCACACAGCGCGAGGACTTCCGAGAAGAGACACCACGGGCACCGAAGATGTCTGCCTCCGGCCCGGCCACTGGCAGTGCAACGACGAGCCGATACCATACCGCCGACTTTGTCGCCGATGCCTATCAAGTACGAATCACGCCCCATCAGCTTGACACATACGCTGCCGAATTCGAGGAGCATGTGCGCAAGGCCAACGCCCATCGGCGCGAGGTCGACGCCCTGCGGTTGGTCAATCGGAACCTGGCGGCCAAGGTCAAGGAGCTCGAGGTGCAACTGACCCAAGTCAGCAACGAGCACGTCGACTTGGTCAAGCAAGTGGTCATGGCCAAGATCGAGAAGGATGAGATTGCGGAGGAGTTGGCGAGATACAAGCTGATGTGAGTCCCATGTCCAACATGAGCCATTCCGCTGAGTCAGAGCTGACGCAGTGCTCATGACTTCCACAGGTACGCAGAGGCGGTGCTCTCTGCTGACCAAGAAGGCGGCCGGAATGGACGAGGCTCGTCAGCAGGTCTAGGATACATGGGCAGCGCTGGCGGCAGCAGCACGCGAACCAGCCGAAGCACGGGCAGCTGAATCGTGTCAGGCACGCCACCCGCGCAAGGCAGAACACGCAACATGCATCGGTCCGAGACCTGCAAGCACACCCGAGATCGCATCTGGTCTTGCCGGACGGTGGTCTCGCGAGGAGCAACGCGGGCTCGCTGGTGATGATACAACTTCACGAACCCGCGCCACCAGCAACATTCGCCGTCGATGAGGTTCGGCAACCTCTGTTGGTTACGGTTACGAGCGTTCATCAACGAGAACCTTCAGGCAAGGTCACCAAAACGCAGGCTCATCGTCCAAGCACAACGCCGCCAAGTCTAGGCGTGCTTGCTGCCTGCGCTCAGGGCGGTCGCCGCGCTGGCCACGTCGCAATGCCAACCTTGTCGACCTTGCGCCAAAAGCATTGTGACAGCCAAGAACGCCGTCGGGCGAGGATGGGGACTGGTGAAGGTTACAGAGGCGGCGTCGGGCGGCTCTGGCTTCGCGTACCGAAGGAAAGTGGGACCCTCAAGACTCAAGAGACATGAGATTGGGTATCAGACCGGGCCACCGCCCTGCGTCAGGCCGCCTCGAACCTCGGTCCACCAACATCGCCCTCCTCACCACCATCTCATCTGCACGTCGCCCAGACACCTCATCGAGGCGCATGGTTGTCCATCACGCCACGACCGGCCAAGTCGCCAGCACCGGGGGCGGCCAGCCACGGCCTCCCTCCCTCCCTTCTCAATGGCTGGATGCTGCCGGCAATCAAGGCGGCTGGCCGTGAACCGGCTGCCCTGTCACAGCTGCCAGAGGCATACCAGGAGCGTTTGGCAGGCTGCCAGCGCCTCGAGATTGCCCTCGTCAAGCGAGACGAAGTGTGACGGGCTGACCGCCACCTTGTCCCACACGCCTCCCTCTCTCCCCTCTTCTCATCGACGCCTGCGCACTTGGCCCTACATAACAGCATCAGCAAGAGCCAAGAATCACATCTTGATTGGCCTCTGGACGGCTGGCAAGCTCGGAAGCTGGCAACGTTTGTCCGGAAACTCGATTGTTTCAGGGTGGTCGAGTCGGCGCTCGCACCGAGGAGGATTCGGACGTCAAGAACTCATCAAGCGGACAAGTCGTCGCAGTCGTCGTCCCTGTCCACGGTTCCCTAGTCCGGACATCGTCTCAACCGGTCAGCAGTCAGTTGTCTCCTTCGGGCCATCGGCAAGGTTGCAGCGGACGGTCCGCAAATGCAAGTCGCTCTCCAAGCATTCAACCGCGATAACAGGCGACGTCTCGTTGCGCGGAGGACTACTCGTACGCACAAACTTCAGACCCATCGACTCGAACTCGTCAACTCTCACGACCTCGACAAAAACCTTCCAGCCTCGGACACGCGTACAAGCCCATTTCACAAGGATACGGGCGCCTCCCAGCCTCAGGAATTGGCGCACACCGCTTTTTGGTAGACGTAGATCGTCACCACTTCGTACGTGGCTGTCTCCATCGGAATACGGGAGCAAGTACGGGGCTCCGCTCTACCGCTGAGGACGCCGAAGGTCTGCGTGATTCCACATCGTACCTTCACGCATCGCTCCGAAGCTCGAAGGACGGTCCGGAAGGTGCTGAGCACTCAGCTACGAATATGGACTCGCTTTCATCGCCAGGTCAAGAGGACGATCAAGCTCCCAGTCTACGACAGGATCAACACCATCATGCCGACGATGTGTCGACTGGGTCAAAGTTCGGCACGGTCCAGAGTGGCCCGCCTGGCGCGGGCACTGAGAACGTGTCGTCCTGCGCGGAACCCCTAGGGCAGAGGATGGATACCTCGTCTGGACTGATGGCGCTCGCGCTGCGTGCAGATTCTCAACAAGGTAACGATGGAAGTCCAGAGCGGACGAGCTATCATCGACCACCAATGCAAGATTGGCCCTCCGGCGAGGGTCGTTCCGGTGCCGCGATACTGCAGTCGCCGGGCGGTGCGGCGGAGGCCGGCCAAGATGCGCTGTATGTCTCTCCGCAAACTTATGCCGAGCTTCAGCTAGGGGCGGACGGGTCCGATGCTCAAGGTGAGCATCAATCACAGCGCTCAGCCCCTGCCTGGTGCTGATTCGTTTTCGCACTTGATCTCACAGACCGACAACGGGATGCCAATCCTTACCTCGGCTCCAACACCACCTCGCCGTCTACAAACGCTGGCGAGGAGCAGGACGACAGTCAATCTGGAGGGCAGGCGACGACCGGCTCGCAGCAGAGTCGGCCGTCCTTACCGCCAGCGGACGTCGCCACCGACCTGGACCCATCGATGCGCCGACAAGCCCCACGGAGCGATGGTGCGCCCCGGCGACCCATGAACGCCTTCCTCCTGTTCAGCCGGTACCGGCGGAAGGAGGTGCAGCTCGCTGGTGGGACGTCAATTACGACTGCCCAGTTCAGCGCTCAGCTTGGTGAGGAGTGGAGGAGTCTGCCCGAGGTACGTTTGCCATGGTTTGGATCGCTATGGCCGCTCGCTCATACTTGACATCGTGTCCACAGGAAAGGCGCAGCTTCTGGCGCGATCAGGTGAGTTATACAAGCTTTCTTTTGCGTGATATACGTGTCTGACCACAGCTCAATCATGCTCACAGGCCGCTCAAGTCCGAGATCAGTTCAATCGGTGAGTGTAGACGTTCTCCGGGCGTGTGACTATGAGCCATCCGTTTGTTTGTTGACCCACTGCTTTATATGTCAGCCAATTTCCCACGTACCGATACTCGCGCTCCAAGAAGAGGAGCAAGTCGGAGCAGCTTCGGCAGTCTCATGACTTGGACAGCGGGTTCAACACGAGCACCAGTAGCGCTGGCAACGGCAGCAGGATGTTTGTGAGTACTTCTGCTTACTCAGATAGTCCATAGCTGACCGTTCAAGCATTGACAGGACATGACCCCGTCAGGAAGCACTGCCGCAGCTTCGGGAGCTCATAGTGGCCGTGTCGGCATGACACCGTTACCCGGGCCGCGCCACTCGTATCCACTGAGCCTCTGGTCCCCATCGACGGCCGCACTTGGCACGAACGCGCCCTCGACATCGGCATATGACCGCCATCAAGCTCTGGCTGGGACTTCTGCTGCTCATGGTCACTCGAACTGGTGGCACACAGCGACAAACACGTCGACTCGCGACTATGGCTCGACGAGCTCGCAGCCTTGGAATCCTATCCTGGCTGCCGCCTCGAATTCGTCGTCGTCTTCAACCTTCGAGCCGAGCTTCGGTGCTCATCGCTACGAACACGCGGGGACGTCAAACAGTACATCAAGCTTGACAGCCTTGTCTTCCAGCAGCCTTTCTGGCTGGAAGTGGCCGAACGACGCAAGCCTCACCCTCGACAATGGGCCACGGTATGGCCACGAGTGGAACGGCCAGCAAGGCAGCTCGCATGCCCAGCCATCATTGTCGGCGGCGGCACCGACTGAAGCGCATCAAGCTCACCCACAGTCGAGGCAATGGCCAGCCGCCTCGATGCGTCTCGACATGAGCTCAACGGGTCCCTCGGCGCACTCGGTCATGGTACCGTCAATGCCTCCAACGCCGTCGCAGACATTAGCAAGCTGGCCCGCAAGCTCGTTCTCGGCGCCGGTACCGCCCGGTCTCGCACGCGCTTCATTGGCTAGCAACGCGGCAGTGTCCACCGAGATGGCGCCACCGGCGGCCCGTACTCACTCATTCAGCCAGATGTCCCTGGCCGAGCAGGCCTTTCGAGGAGGCATTCCGAGCTCGACGTCGGCCGCGAACATGGTGCCCACCACGACGCCGAGTCCCTACTCCATGCCAATCGCGACGGGCCTGACGGGCGGACTACCGAGCGTCGACTCGGCCCTCTCGTCGTCGACGACGACGACGACGACGAGCGCCTCAACGGTGACCGACTCGCGAAGCACCGACGCGATCCCTGGGCTGGACTCGGGCTCCGGCGGCGGCATGCTGTACGCCCAGACGGCAAACGAGTACCAGTTCGTAGCGGCCACGGCGGCCGCGAACAACCTGTCCGCGTTCAACTTTGCGCTGCGGCCGCCCCCTGCGCCCTTGTTCGAGCGCATGGGGATGGACGTGGGAGCCGGGGCCGGGGCTGGGGCTGGGGCCGGAGGAGTGGGCGGGCAGGCGGGGCCGGGCGTCGTCGTGCCGAGGACGCAGCATGCCCTGCCGCCGCCTACGACAGAGTTCAGGTCGCAGGGGGAGGACGGGACGGGGACGGGGACGTACGAGGCCGCTGGGCACGCGCTTTCGGCTCGTCGTGAGCTCGGCGGTTCTTCCAAGCTGAAGGAGCTGGACGATGGTCAGCGTGAGGAAGGAGGCGAGGTGCCGACGGCTATGGACTAGAACGGTGGGGGCCTCGATCGCCTTTACGACGACGTCGTTTGCCAGCACAGCACCATCAAAAGGCACTCCGGAGAGGGACGCTCACTCCTGCCAAGAAGTGCCAATCGTATCGAGGTCTGCCTTGGCCCCGGTCATGCAACGCCACTCTCACCAACGTGCAAGTATCAATCTCACAATGCGAATGAACCATCTTCTTCCCCTGCGCTTCGCATGTTGTCGTACTGTCCTGGCGATGGTGCAGGCGGGCCACGAGGAACTCATTGACTGTACACCGTCTCATTGGGCAGAAGCAGGAAGCGAAAGGACGCATGGGAGGAAGGCTTCCCTCCCCTCCCCTCCCATCCCTCATCCGTGCCGTACCTCGGGACCAGAAGCAGCCCCTCCAGCTCCACCTCCCGTTCCAGACCCGTCCGCAGACCTCCCCTCCAAAGCCGACGCGCTCGCGGTCGCGGTCGCGCTCGCGCTCGAAGCGGCAGCCGCGCTCGCCCCACCGCCCGCCAGCCCCACCAAGCTCCGCGAGTCGCGCGCCAGGAGCGCAGGCGGCCAATCGCTCGAGAACGTCCGCCGGTGGCGTTCCTTCCGATCGGCCTGGTTCTGGTTCGTGGCGCCTACGAAGCAGGAGGCCCCTCCTCCCCCTCCTCCTACACCTCCTGCTACTCCTCCTGCACCCCCTGCTGTGCCTCCGCCGCTCGTGGGTCGTCCGTGGAAGGAGGTCGAGGGCGAGAGTGTAGTGGTGGATATGGATGTGTACGAGGACGTGGAGGGGAGGACTTGGACGCTCTTCCGCCTGTCGGGCGAGCGGTGGCGCGTCGTGCTCGACGCGTGCGATTGGCGGCGTGCGTGCCCAGTGTCGACCACGGACGAGGAGCGCACGGCGCCCGTCCCAGTGCCGGCGCTGGCGTGGGCGTTGGCGCTGTAAGGATTCGCGGCGGACGTAGGCGTCGAGAGCGCATCGGCAAACGTTCCCACTTGCTCCTCGTCGTCGTCGCCGCCACTGCTGCTGCTGCTGCTTGCAACGCCCAAGCCCGTCCCGGCGGCTGCCTCCTTGGACGAGCCTTGGGACGAGTCGAGCGAGAGCATCGGCATTGCGCGCGCCAAGCCCGCTTCGGCATCGTGGGGGAGGGCCGGCGCTGCTTGTGGCTGCGCTGGCGGCGGTAGACGGGCTGTGCCCGGCACCGGCGGTAAGGCTTGTGTAAAGGTGGAGCGCGCCGAGGGCGTAGGTGGGACGTTCGTCGATGTCGATGTCGAGGTGGTTGCTTGACCACCGACGCCGATCGGTGCAACGAGCCCAGCCGCACCGTCCGCGTTCGTCGGGGGGATCGAGCCAAGCTTGGCACCCCCCAACGAGAGCGGAGGGGCCTTCTTCTTCCTCCTCGCGCCCAGTCCGACGGCGGTCGCGCCCGGTCCAGGCAGAGTCGCACCATCGCTACCGCTGGCGCCGTCGGTCGAAGACGACGAGGACGAAGAGGCCGCGCCCACAACCGACGCCGAGGCAGCTTCCTCCTCCGCGGCCCGCCGACGCGCAGCCTGGAGGGCCTCCTCGAGTCTCGCCTTGCGCAGCGCCTCTTCCTCCTCCTCAGCCTCCTTGCGCTCCTCCTCCAATCGCATCCGACTCCATTCTTCCTCGCCCATCACTTCGGACGACCAGCCGCCCACCCCGCCGCTTTGGGCCTGCTCGCCGGCCGCTTGGGCCAGTTTGGCAGTGGCGTTGCGGAGCTTGGTCGCTTCGGCGGAGAGGAAGCGCTCCCACTCGACGAGCTGGTAGATCAGACTGCAGTTGGGCGAGATGCTGGCCGACTTGCTGGAATCATGAACAGTAACCGTTCGTCAGTCTTGAACGAATCAGATGCACGTCGCGAAGCAGGGTTCGAGGGGAGGAAGTAGACTCACTCCTTGACCAAGTTGTAGCAGTCATGCATGCCCGTCAAGCTGCCCACCCCTTCAAAGTCGTACATGAGCGCGGCCGCCTGCATCACAAAGGCAATGACGAGCGTCGCGCTCCGACTGACGCCGCACTGGCAATGCACCAGCACGCCGCCGCCGCCGCCGCGTCTTCTTGAGGACCTTGCGCCGTCTTGGTTCTCACCGCCGAGGAGGGGCGCGCGAGGAACGAACGTCGAGGACGTCGTGCTATCCGCCGTGCTCAACCGCCTCACGCCCCCACTCCGCGTCAGCCGGGGTGGGATCCCCAACGCATCCGCAATGACCGCGCATCCCTGCGTGAACCCTCCCCCCGGGCCGCCAGCTCCGTCTCGTCGTGCGTCCAGGGTAGCTTGATGTAGCGCGTTTCCTGGGCGCGGCCTTGGGAGGGCGAGGGTGGGATGGTGAGGGCCACGGCGTTGGAGGGGAGCCAGACGGCTTTGCCGCGGTGGTCTCGGAGGCGGAGCGTATCGTCGTCCCCTTCAGCCGCATCGTCCTCGGGCTCGTCTCTCGACACATCGCCAGCGTCGTCGCCACCGCGCTTCCGACGCGCCAGGCTCGCGCTCCGCCTCCGCAACGACAAGTCGGGCGTCTCCGGCGACGTAGGCTGGGACGAAGACTCCGTCGTCGTCGTGGTAGTCGTGGTCGTGGTAGTCGTGGTAGTCGCTGTCTCCGTCGTCCCTGCATCCTCATCGTCCTCCATCAGCACGTCCGTCTCGTCCGAGCCGGTCGAGGTACTGTCGCCCGAGCCTGCCCGGGCCGCTGCGCGAGCGGCCGGTCGGCCTACGCTGCCATAGCGCTGCAAGTTGGGCGTAGAGAGGGTGTGGCGCAAGCAGGGCGTTTGCTCGCCTTCTGACATCGCCGGAGGAGGGGCATTGCTCTGTGGAAAGCAAGGAAAGCGATCAGCCTTCATTCCTTCCTTCCCTTTGATGAAGCCTAACTCACCCTACTACTCAACACCGGCGCGGCCGTCTCAGGAGCTTCCCGCGGCAACGACTGCGGATACGCCGACGTCGGGGGCGTAAAGTACGCCGTGACGGGGGTCGGGACGGGGCACGCCGCCTCGAATCGTCTCGCCTGCGCAAAGGCAGCGGAGGGCGAGCGCAGGTCGTGTTGAGAGCCGTCTACGAGCTCGGGCATGCGGTAGATCGTCGTACCGGTCAGCGTCCGCGGAGGCGCCCCCGTGACGGGCGTCAGACCCGCCGTGGACCCCGTCGAGGGCGTACCCTGCCTCGGCGTGCGAAGCGGGATCAAGAACGGATTCGCCGGTCCACCGCCCATCCCAGCCACACCACCCGCGCCGGCGCCCGCCCCCGCACCCTCAATCTCCTCCTCGCTCACCGGCAAGCTCGTCTCCTTGGCCACGTCCAGAATGGTCGTGATGCCCAGCTCGGACAGCCGCGCCGCATCGCGCGCATTGTGCTCGTCGCCGAGGAAGAGACCCGGCAGGATCTCGACGGGCCCGGCAGCGTAGACGGAGCGCGCGTGCTGGAGCGTGCTGCCCTTGCCGCTCAGGATGTGTTCGGACGGGTCGCGGAACGCTTCGGGCACGCGCGCGATGAGGTTGCCGAGGTTGGAGGAGGAGCCGGACGAGGTGGAGGAGGTCGAGGTGGTGGTGGTGGTGGAAGTGGAGCCGATTTGCCCGCCCAGGGCGACGACTCGGCTCGCATTGCCTCGTCCTGGTCCCGCGCCCGCCAGCGTCCTGCTATCGGTCTGAAGGGACAGCGCAGGCGGACCACCGGCGCGTCTCGTCCCGCTCCCGCTCGCCATCGCCGAAGCCGTCGGCACGCCGCCGCTCATGCTCGTGCGGAAGGGCATGCTGGGCCTCCTCCTAGGCGCGCCCCTCAGCGTGCTGCTCAAATCCTTGACGGGATCGACCAAGCCCGCATCGCTCGTGCCGAGCCCGAGCCCAAGCCCGGACGAGGACCCCCCAGCGAGCAAGGAGCTCGAAAAGGCCGCAGTCCCACTGCTACCGCTAGCCAGGGCCGCACCTAGACCCGCCCCGCTCCCGCTCCCGCTTCCACTACCACTGCCAGCCGTGAACGAGATCGAAGGCGAGACAGGCACCGACCTTGTCCCACTCGTGTTTTCCAACGCTCCCCCCCACCCGTCCACCGCCGCACCGGCGCCGCCGCCGCCGCCTGCGTCGCCCACTCCCGCACCGCGCTGGGAGGAAGCCGAGCCGGGCGGGACGAGAAGCAGTCGCTTGGGCCGAGCCTTGCGCGTCGTGCCCGTCGTCGGTACCGAGCGCGAAGCGGCCGCGAGCGGAGGGCCGGCTGTGGGGCCAGCGTCGCTGGCGCTGGCGTCGGCGCTGGCGTTGGCGTTGGCGGGAGGCATGACGGCCGCCTCGAGAGCCGTTGCCGAGCTCGAGCTCGAGCTCGCAGCGTGCCGTTCCGCTGGGTGGTGGTGGGGAGGCGAAGCACCCTGGCCCGCCGGCGCCGTACTCGTACTTGTACTCGTAAATGAGGAGGAGGAGGAGGAGGAGGAAGATGAGGATGCGAAAGCCATCATCACGTCGTCCGTCGGCTGCGATGGCTGTGGCTGTGGCAGCCAAGGCGGAGGTGAAGGCGGAGGCGGAGGCGGAGCTGACAATAGCCGGACTCGGTTGCCGGCCTGCTTCACTTGAGCGCAATTTGGACACGGCGGGCACGGCGTTGATGAATGAGACGAGGCGGGATGGTGACGAAGAGTGGGAAGTGGCGGCGAAGACGGGCGACAAGGAGGAGGAGAAGGCCGTGGTGCGGCGGCGTCGGACGATGAGATGAAGTGGTGCCTGTTGTCGACGACGGTGAGCTCGATTCGGCGCCGCTTGGGGCTGTCCGAGAGGTGGGAAGGGGACGCGCCGTTGACCAGCACCGTCGTCGTCGTTGTCGTCGGCGCCGCCTCGATCGTGGTGTCTAGCGCTGGATGACCGCTGTTTGGTGCGCCTTGTAGGCTGTCGCTACTACGAGGACTCGCACCCACGGCCGGGGTTCGAGCGCGAGGTGATGATGAAGAGGAGAGCGGTGCCGGAGCTGGCCCTGGTGGGCTTGGGCTGGGGCGTGTGCTCGTCCCACTTGCGGTGGCGACGGAAGGAAGAATGCGTAATGAGGTCGGCAGCCGTGTTGAACCGAGAACAAAGACGGTGCTGGAGCGCGACCTGGGCCGATCGAGATCGCAGGATGCCTGGCGCTTGCGGTCTGCAAGGGTGAAGCGGCGGCGTCGGGCGGCGCTGCTGCAGGAGGAATGCGATGCTGCCGCTGTTGTTGCTGGTGATGCTGTGATGGAAGATGGATATGGCAAGGCTGCGCTGGAGGTCGGGCTGGGCAGAGGCGAGAGGGTGGCGAGCATGGAACCGGTGCGAGGGAGGCTGACGGTGGTGATGATGAGGCCGAGGTGCGTGTATATGGTGGAGAGGTGTGCAAGTGCTGTATGAGATCAGCTCACCACACGCGTATGAGGAAGGACGACGTGGGATGTTCCTTGATGAGATCGACGAGCCCGTCGAGGCGGGGCGACGTTGACTGTCGAGCGCGCCGGGTTGGGTCGCGTGTTCGCCGCTATGAACCGGCGCGCGTCGGAATGTTGAGACAGCCGTCGGGAGGGCCGAGGAAGTCGGCTGGGTGGGTTGAGGTGGTGGTGGATCCGAATGCAAAGGGAACGAGAGGGTCAGTCGAGGTGCCCTGTCGCTCGTCTTGGACAGCGTCGAGGGCGAGGAGGGGCACCCCTTGCCCAACGGTCGCGGCGCTTCCCCATCCGAGGGGGCAATCGACGATGATCCGCACTCACCTGTACTGGTTCCCAACTCCCGAGCCTCCGCCTGCCTCCGCCTCCGCTCCGAGGAGAGGCAGGGCTCCACCACGTCGTCGTCCCTGCTGCCGTCGTGCTGGCCGCTGCCGTGAGGAGGACGCTCAACGTCGTCGTCGTCGTCGTCGTCGTCGGTGGTATCCACGATGCAGGAGTGAGGAGACGCCGCGGGGGTCATCCCTTCCTACTTTCATTCATTCAGCCCTCGGCGCAATCACGGCGGGCAGGCGCCAACGTGCACAGCAGGTGAAAGCCACACGCCGCACGGATCCGCTCTCAGCATGCACTCGCACTCAGCCCTCGACAACGCCCGACAGTGGGAGCCACGCCGCCTCCTCCTCCTCCTCCTCCTCCATACATGGCCATACACAGAATGAAAAGCACCATCACGGAGGACACCACAGATGACACCGCCCACTCGCATGGCCCGCCACCAGCCGCCCCACCACCCGCGGATGCATCGCCGTCACAGCCGGCACAGCCGTCACCCACGCCTCCTCATACAGGCTCCGCAGCACCGCCCCGCTCGTCCCGCTCCAGATCTCCGCATGCCGGTGCATCGACCCAAGCGAAAAGTGCGGCGACGCGGCAGCGTTGGCCGTCCACTTGGCCCGGAACATCGTCAGCCACTTGCCCGTCTGGTTGTTGTGCGGCAGCGTGTGCGACGGGTGCTCCAGCACGTTGCGCGAGCCTAGCCTCGACAGCAGCGTGCCCGTCGTCTTTGTCCTTGCTGATGCCGACGACGACGACGGCTTCTTGTCGACCTTGGACAACGACGGCGCGCCCTTCTCATCCATCGTGGGCTCGTGCGGGAAGAAGGAGAACACGCCGGCATCTTCCTTCTTGACGCCGCCACTGCCGCCACCGCCGCCGCCTGCTCCTCCTCGACGCGATCGCCGCTCCGAAGACGCCGGGGGGCTCGTCGTGCTCGTCTGCGTGTTCAACGAAGGCGCCGTACCCTCCTCATCAAAGCCGCTCCGAAGATCATCGCCATCAATATCCCAGACTGCCAAGTCAAGACCAGGGTCAGCGCGCCGACCTCATCCACAACAACAAGGAAAAGGAAACACTCACGCTTGATCACATTGTCATACGACAGCGCCGCAAGCTGGTCACCCCGCGGCGACCAGTCCACACTCGTACACGCCAACGGCGCCCGACTGCTCGCCCGCTGCGCCCCACCCTGCACCTCGGCCAACACGTCCCCATCCACAGCGCTCGCATGGTACGGCGGCTCCATCGTGACCGGCATCGAGTCGAGCGCGCGCACGTCAAACAGACGGACGTGCTGGTCCAGGCCCGCCGTCGCAATGGCGTACGGCAACGCGTCGTTCACCGACATGCCCCCAATCTTCTTCTCGTGCACCTGCCACCGCCGACTCGTCGCCCCCGCCGACGAGCCCTGATGCCCCGCCCTTGCCCCGCGCCCGCCCCGCGTATTCGAAACAGCAGGCGACGCATGCGTACGGCCCCCAAACCGCGGCCGCTCCCGCAGATCAAGATGGATCAGCCCGCCCCGATGATCCGCAATCCACAAACTGCGCTCCTCCAGCCCGGGCGCCGGCGTGCGCGTGAACGCCTCGGCATGGATCGAGGGCGCGAGCACGTCAAACACGCTCAGGAGCACGTCGGGCGTGCCCGCCCAGACCTCCGTCGAGCCCGCCGCGTCGGCGGCCGCGTCGAGGGAGAGGGCGCGGAGGGTGCAGTCGTACGAACTCGAGTAGAGGGTGCGCGCGTCGACGGGGTCGAACTTGAGGCAGGTGACCGCGTCCTTGCCGTGCGCTTGGAGCGCCCAGCTCTTGCCGGACGGCATGCTCGCGTCGCCGTCGCCTTCTCCCTCTTCATCATCGTTGTCGTCGTCCCCGTCGGCCTCGGAAGCCGCCCACGGCTCCCAGACGCCAATCGAGCCCTCCTTGTCGCCGACAAAGATGAGGTCCTTCTCCGTCGTAGGATGGTATGCGAGGGAGTAGATCCTGCTCCGCACCGTCTTGGCGACGGCGCGCAGCTCCATCTTGTCGAGTTCTTTGCGGAGCTCGTCGAGCTCTTGGGTCGATTGTTTCGAGAGGGCGGGTTGAGCAGCTTTGGCGCTCGATCGGGACGCTTTGCGCGGTGTGCGCATCGTCTCGTCGGCCCCGTCTGCCTCGTCGGCATCGGCATCGGCACGCCGGGAAGAGACGCCCTCGGATCCCAAGCCAGAAAAGGCAGCCCGGAGCGCGCGCACCTCTTGCTCGCTCAACCCCCCGCCCGTCAATCTGCGCAAGTCATGATCCTCATGCCGCGCCCGCTTGGCCGCCTCGCGCTCCTGCCTCTCGACCTCGAGCGCCTCCTCGTAGGCACGCTTGCGCACCTCGCTCTCCGCCTCGGCGCCCGCCAGACGGGCGCTGGAGCGACGCGGCGGCTGGACGCGCGTGGGGAGGGTGCTGGAGGCGGCCTCGCGTCGCTCGCGCTTGCGCTGCTCGGCGGCCTGCTTGCGCGCCTTGGCTTCGGCGGCTGTGAGCTTGGGCTTGGAGCGGCCTGAGGTGCTTGCGCTGGAGGCGGCTGAGGATGATGCGGCGGCGGCGGCGGCGGCGCGGGCTCGTCGTGTTGTTTCTGGGTCGATGCCGAGGGCGGAGGCTCCGTTGAGGAGGTTGAGCTCGCGCATGAGGGCCTCATTGCGCTTGATGTTCTCGAGCCGTTGCTGCTCGCTGTGGAAGGTGAAGCAAGGGTAGGGCGCTGTCAGCAAGGCGTCTGGCTGTCCAAGGTGGCCCCGTGCTAAGCTCACTATGAGGAGAGCTCTGGCATGGCGGGCAGCTTGGGCGGCTTCCACTGTGGCCGGGTGATGTCGAGGTCGTCGTCGAGGACAACGAGGTCGACGAGGACGAGGGTGCTGATGACATTGCTGATCACAACAACGCCATGGACGCTGCGAAGAACGCGCGACGCGTCGCGGTAGCAAGTCTCGTGATGCCATTCAGACCTTACGTAATCGACGCTGGTCACCTTGGACGCCATGGTGAGCCTCCTCCCCGTCCTCGTCGATGCTCCCGACGTCCATCTCCTCGTACCCAAGATGCTCCGTCAAGCTGCGTCGGCCGCGGTGCGGCGTGGTGCGATGCCCAGTGCAGTGCTGGCGACGATGCCGGCGAGGAGAGCGGTGCTCGCATCGACCGCGCGGAGCAGCAGGAACCTCGCCACGGCATCGCGCTCCGTGGCAACGGGGCAGGCTGGGCTGCGACTTCGACGGGGCCCATCGCCATCGCCGTCGCTGCCGCTGCTGCCAGTGCTGAGACGGCGCGGATACGCCACGGGCCCCAACCAGGAGCAGGTCGCGGGAACATTTGGCGCGTCCTTTGTCCAGTTCATCCTCGTCATCTCCAAGATTGCGCGCATCACCCTCTACACCGCCCTCGCCCTCGCCCTCGCCGTCGGCGCCGCCTACGAGGGCACGCACCAGTACGTCGAGCGCGTCTCCATGCCGCGCATCACGGCGGCCACCTCGACACAGCGCATCGAGGACGAAATCAGGCAGCTGCTCGCCAACCGCGTCTCGGACGAGGAGCTCGCCTGCTTCCTCAGCTGGGTCGAAGAGGCCCAGGACGAAGCCTGGGCACCGCCCTCCCTCGTCGGCGGTGGCACCGACCCGCGTCTGGGCTGGCGTGGCCGGCACGCTGTGCGCTCGGCATTCATCGCCACCGAGTGGGGCACCGGCCTCGACCCCGCCTTCTTCTTCAACTCGTCCACCTTCTTCGGTCGTCCTACCCGCGGCACCAGCACGTCCAACGAGGCCACGGCTGCCATTCGGAGAGCGGCGGCATCCCTCGATCAGAGTCTGCAGTACGCAGAGGTCTACTTGATCTCGGCGTTGCACGAGGCAGAGCGCAAGGGCATCCGACTGCCCGAGCCGGCCGCACAGCGGGCTCTACTAGAAGCTGCAGCAACCGCAGGGGCAGTCCAACCAACAAGCGCGAGCTTGCTCGTCCCCGAGATCGACCCTACGGTGCTCAATCTGGAGATGCGTCTTGCCTCTGTACGCGAGCGGCAGGGCACTCGGCGCGCCCAAGCGGCCGCGATCACAGGCTATGAGCGCATCTTTGACGCCCTGGCTTCATCGGCATCCTCGCTCGAGCCCGCCTCCTCAACAGGTGTCGCAACACCACCACCCACCACCGCAGCCACGCCAGCCCGGCTCGTGCGGATCGCGACCAAGGTCGCCACGCTCAACCACGCCCTCGGACGACGCGACGAAGCCGAGGCGTGGTACCTTCGTGCCATTGAGCTCGCCTCGGAAGACCGACTGGCCCGCATCGAAGCCGAGAATGAGTCGATCAAGCCTAGCGCATCTGCCGAGTTTGGGTCGTCAAGCTGGGCGTTCTGGAGGCGGAAGGAACCTGCGAATGTAGCGTCATCAGCGCCCGCACCTGCTACTGGTGCCCTATCATCGGCGGCGGCGGACGCCCCGTCCAACCCGGGCCTGACGCGTGCGCTTGTATCAGCGCTGATTGGACTGTCGGCATGGTACGCCTCGGCTCCCACTCCAGGCTCTTCCGGCCAACCGTCCCCTAGCGGGAGCACCACGACGCCTACCGCGACATCCTGGCTCGCCTCACTGGAGGCGGCAGTCCGAGTACAGTCGAGCGCTTTGCGCCTCATCCGACTGGAGCAGGCGCGCTCCGCCCTTGCGTCCGACACTCCCACCACCTCCTCTTCCCCAGCTTCCCAAGGCGGCAGAGCCGAGCGCCTCCACGCAGCCTGGATCGAGCTCAACGACGGCACGCTCTGCTCCCACCTCGCCGAGACGCTCTACGCGCTCCAGGCCCAGCCTCAACACCGCCGCGCCTCCGCCTTGCCGCCTCCTTCCACCTCCGCCTCTAAAAAGCAACACGGCCCACAACCAGCGCACCACGCGCGCAACCGGTACGTCCTCTCCCTCTCCTGGCTGCACCAAGCCCAAGAACAGGCCTCCAGCGTGCTCGCCGAGCTCGCGGTGCCGCTCAGCAAGGAGGAGGTGCGGGCGCACGAGGCGGGGCGGAAGAGACGCGATGAGCGGGTGAGTGAGGAGGTGCGCGCGGGGTTCGCGGCGGTGGAGAGCGCGTTGCCGCTTGGGCATCGTTTGCGGCACGAGTGGCTGGCTCGGGGTCAGGGGAAGGGCAAGCAGCAGGGTGATGGTGGAGCGGGGGAGGAGGCGGTGAGTATTGCGCTGGCTGTACCTGCCTTCCGCCTCTTCCGCGATGCGAGTCGGCTTCAGGTCGAGGTGCAGCGCATGGTCGAGGTGCTGGAGCGTCAGGGTGGCGGTAAGGGCAAGTGAGGAGACGCTTTCTGAGCCAGTCTGTCTAGTGCAACCTGTCCTCGAGACGTGTAATCATATCTCACCCCTCCCTGCCTTTGCTTCATGAGAACCCGAGAGTCGATCCGCCTTTGAATGCCTTGTGATTGCACGCAGCGCGCAAGACTACAAGAGCAGAGCTCCGAGTGGGTCATACGACCCTCCACCCGCTGAGCTACTCTTGTCCTGGCCCTGGCCCTTCCGTTCAGCGTCCTTGTCGGCCAGAGAAGGAGGTGGGTACGACGCTCCCTCCGCCGGGCGTCCCGCTCCTGCGCTCGGACTGGGCGATCGTCGCTGGACGCCTGCCGCCGAAGGCGTCAAGGATGGCGATGCCGCACTGCCCGCCATCGTAGTCGTAGCTCCAGGCCGACTCCGAGCCTGCTCAGCGCCAAAGACGTCTTCCAGGCGCAGGTGCGAGCCCTGCGTCCGGCCCGAGGACGATGACGCGAACGATGCCGCGGCTGCCGCTGCCCATGGGTTGCTTGTAAGCGTCGCTGATTGCAGGTATCCTGGCTCTGCTTGGCGGCTTGCGTCTCGGTCCTTGGATGGCGGTGGCAGCGGTGCTTGTTGTTGTTGATGTGATGGACGAGCCATGCCCAACTCCTTACCCGTACCACCAGAGCGTCCCTTCCCTTCTTCACTGAACGGATTAGACGAGTCTGTTCCACCACTTGACCAGGGATTACCCTCCGGACCCGCAGGCCTACCGGCCGGACCACGAGCTTGACCCTGCTGCATCCACGCCGGCGGGATCGGCGGCGCCTGATTGGATGATGGCGACTGCCCCGGGGCAGGAGCCGTCGGTGCGGCCGCCGCCTGACCCGCCGACGCGATTGCGTTCTGAAGTCGCCCCCAGCCGCCTAGGAAGAGATTCTTCATCTTGGCTCCCGCTTCGTCGAGGCTCATCTCGCCAGCTGGGCCGGAGCTGGCACTCGCGCCACCTTGATACGAGGACGTCGCGGTTGTCGAGCTCGAGGTGGAGGGAGCGGGCGAGGACGAGAGAGCGACGCCGCTCATTGATCTCGGCATCGTGGCAGATGGCTGTCGAGGAATGCGAGGCTGATACGCCAGCCGCGTGCCATCCAGCCTGGACGCACTGAGTGTGGTGCCAAGGTCAACCGCCCCAGCTCGACCACCGGCCACGCCCTCGATGGGAGAGGAAGACGCGCCAGCGCCTAAGGTGGCCGCAGCTTCTGCGGCTGCTGGATCTCGACCTGGGTCCGCCGAGCCGCCCTCGACCGCAATAGGCGTTGGCACAGGAATAATACCGCCCTCTGCAGCTGCGGCGGCCGCAGCCGCCTGCACACGAGCCTGCTCCTTGGCAGCCGACGCCCCCGCCGCCGCATCGGCAAGACGCTGCGCGTACCGTGCGCGCTCCTGTGCTTCCGCGACGATGAGCGCGTTCATCTCGCGCTCGTCGCGGCGGAAGAGCTCGCCAAAGAAGCGCACCTCGCGTGGGTTGGCAAGCAGGACGCCCATATCGCCGAAGCCGCTGTGTTTGCCACCGACACCGGAGGGTGTCGAAGACGCGCTGTCGGACACGAGCGTCGCCGTTGCGGTGCTTGTCGTCGAGCACGCGTCAGACTCACTCTTCTCGTCCTTGGGTGAGGCTGAGGAAGGCGTGGTGTCGACTCGGACCGCCGATGTTTTGTCTGCTGGACCTGCGACGGCCGTCGAGTCGAGCGAAGGATCATACTTGTCGTTGACCCAGCGTTTGCGCGTCTCCTCGGTCGCGAAGAGCTCGTCCCACACACTGGGCGTCCGTTGCTCGAGGCTGATAACCTTGCCATCATCCGTGCCAAGCGCATGCCTTTCCCGTTCCGAGTTGAGCAAGAAGGTTCCGTGCTCGCATGCATACACCTTTCTGTGCAGCTCGACGAGGAAGGCTGCGTTGTACTCGAAGCGCGTGGGAAACTGTCGTAGTAGCTGCCACACGCAGTCGAGGAACTGGTGGAAGACTGGCGAGATCTCGCGCAGGTTGGTGGGCGATGAAGACGAGCCGGAGCCACCTCCGCCGCTGAACCCGGCTGTGAGCTGCTTGGTGAAGCCCCAGATTGCGTTGACCGCTGCCTGCGCTTCGAAGCCTTCGCTCTCGATTGCGCCGGGCCCTTCGCGACCGTCCTCGTCCCAGTCTTCTCCGGCGGGAGGTTCGCCGTGACCGGGATCGGTGATGAAGCGGCTTGGGTGGCCAAGATGACCAGACCGATCCTCGAATCGATGTCCGAAGCTGAGCCAGTCCTTCTCGATCAGAACGGCGAGCCCGTCGATGGTCCTGAAGAAGGGATCCAGGCAGATTTGCGCCAGCGCCGCTAGCTGGGACGTCCGATCCCAGCCGTCGGAGCAATGGATCAGGACGTGAGACGAGTTGATGTGGACGTTGCGTACGATCATCATCGTGCCCTCTAGAAGCGCAGCGATGTGCTTGAGCCAGTTGGACCGCTTGAGCGCGAGCGTGTCGAGTGGCTTTTGTACAGGTGCGCCAGCCGCCGGTCCGTTGCCCTGACGTCCTGGCCGATATGTCGCATACACACTGCCGTTGGCGGCCGCGCTAGCTCCGGTGGACCCAGGTCTTGTCCCGTTCAGCGTGCCTGCGCGATCGAGAAGGCTCGACGATGTCTCCGTATTGGCAGTGCTGAATGTCACTGGCACCGCGGCGTCTTTGAGCGCCTCCGTCATTCTGTTGAGGGAGTCCCGCATCACATGTATGTTCTCGATGCCGAGGTAGGCCTTCTTGCACCCTCGGTAGTGCTCCATGTTTTCAGATCCCGCCCCTTTGGCCACGTTGGCCATCGCATTCGTCGTGGGACGTGCATCGACGATGAGGTTGGTTGACGTCGCGCCGTAGATGACCATACCAGCGCTCGGACCCAGAGCGGCTACGCCGCCGCTTTGAGAGGCTGCTGCCGATGCCGCGGCGGCAGCTTGTGCGGCCTTGGAGGATGGGTCGGCAAAGATGTGCGAGCTGAAGATGGCTTCGACGAGTTTCTCGTCTTGTACCGAGCGATTGCCCTTGAGACCCACGAGTGGCTGACTACAGCGCGTGATGGAGCCGTAGTTGGCCCAATGCAGATAAGTCAGGGCTGGGACGCGAGCCTTGCTGCGATATTTGGCCGCGTAGTTCAGTGTCTGGTCACTGATGCGCGATGGGACGACTAGTTGGCTAGGATATGTGGGCGAGAACTGGAGAGGATTGGAAGAGTTACCATCAGCATTGACCACCTTCGCAACGGTCCAGCTTGGTGCTCACTGCATATTGATTGTTGACATCTGTAAAGCGCCAGGCTTTGGTACGAGATCCGATACCTTGACGACTGAATTCCTTCTTGACGTCGTAGAACCTCCAACCATTGGCTGGAGATGTCGTTCGCTCACGCTTGAATGCATATAATTGCTCGGGAGAGCCTGTAGACAATGCTTGTGAGTCAGGAGTGCGGTCGCGGCGCGTGAAGTAGGATACAACTCACGGAGGACGGCGTACTGTTTGACAGTCTCGAAGACATCGGTTGCGAGTGCCTCCGTGTCGAACCCCAGCGCGTAGATCTCAAAGGTACGCAAGCGCAGCCCGAGTGGGAAGATACGCACATGCCTATCCGACGTAGGCAGTGATGGCAGGCGGACCAGCGTATTGATGAGTGTATAAGGAATCTGTAGCGGCGAGCAAACGTGTCAGCGCAGGACGGCCAGCTGGAGCCAGGGAGCTACTCACTTGGAGCGCATCGCTTGCGTCGCCTTCTGATGGCGGAAACCTCAGAACGAAGTGGTGCGGCGTGAGCTCCAGTGACGGTGACGATGTCGCAGCCAGCTTCGAAGACGACGAAGGCTGGTTCGACTGGAAGAGAATGCGATCGACCTGTAGCGGGCACAAGCACCTATCAGCACCTTCTCTGTGGTAGTTCGAGCACACGCGGCTCACCTTGGTCACCCTTGGCAACAACTTGGACGAGGTCGACGTTGACGCCGATGAGGATGAGGAGGACGAGGCATACTGAACGGCACTCATGACTGCCTGCTCACCGCCCGCCGGGACCGCCGCGACCTGCGCGCGCGTCTGGATACCGCAGACTTGCGCTTGAGTCTTCGCGCAGCTGCCAGCGCCGTCGCTGTTGCGTGTGAGGACGATGGTGATGGCTGATGATGGACGTCCTTGATGGGATGAGCTCGGCCTGGTGAGGAGAGGAGGTCGTCACCGTCGCGCCCGCGCACACAGTCGCGGAGGAGACCAACACGACGGCTTCATCAACACCTCGCGCCCTTCGTCCCCGTCGACCACAACCATTCCGCGTACCACGCAAGCATGGCACCGGCACCCATGGCAGGCGGCAGTGGCAGCGCCAGCAGCGCGCGCATGCCGTCCATGTCGACGAGGATGACGAGTGTCGCATCGGCGGCCACAGGCGCAGCCGGCAAGATGTACAACGTCCGCCTCGACCAGCCAGCCGGCGACGGCGTCTCCTACGCCCCTGATGCCCTCGCCTCCTCCCACAACACGGCCAAGCGGCTCTTCCTGCCCGCGCCCATCTCGCTGGCCGCGTCCTCACCAGGCGGAGCCTCGAGCTCGGGCTCAGGAAGCTACGACTTCAGGGCCGAGATCGCAGCCAAGCGCAGGGAGCGCCAGTCCGCCTTCAAGTTGGGAGACTACGACGGCGACGAGCTCGCTGAGTACGAGCTCGAGGACGACGACTACCGCTTCGACGCGACGTCCTTCATCGCGCCCTCGGTGCGGAGCGCAGCGCCCTCCAACGCGCACAAGAACAGCGACAATGTCTCCATCAACTCCCTCGCAAGCGTACGATCCAACATGACCGCCTCCCAGCTATACGCCGCCTCCTCAGCCGCAGCCGGCAAGCTACCGCCGCCTTCGTACAATGTGTCCACTCGCCTGCCTCCGTCCATCAGCAAGTCCAACGCCAAGACGCCGTGGGACGCGCCCGTACGGACCAATGCCGCCATCCTGGACAGAATCACTCGGCCCGAGCGCGAGGCGGGCAGGGCGAAGGACCGGTGGCAAGAGATGAATGAGCGAGGCAATGTCCCTCTTGAACTTGGCGCCGGCGGTCGCATGGCTGGGGCGAACGATGGCGCAAGTCTCAGTGGTAGTGACACGGCATCGATACGCACCAATGCGGACCTCATACGAGTAGCGGACCTCTTTGTCCCGGATCCAAGGTGAGTAGAGGATGTCTCCCTTACAGCCAGATATCGAGCTGACATCGAGCTCGATTCTACAGACCATGGAGGCCATTACGAATGGTCCGCCGCACCGACCCCCGCCAAGTCCTCCTCCTGACCCACGGCCTCCTCGTACGTGACCAAGTCACCGGCGCCATCACCGGCGGCATCGGCGTCGACTTCTGCCCCTCCCACTTCCGGCGCGGCACGACCAAGCGGACAGAGAAGAACCTCTCCCACGCGCTCGAAAAGCCGCCCGACCCCATCCTGCTCCAAAATCCCACGCTGACGCCGAAACGCGCCGCGCTGAGGGCCGCCCTCGCCGCGCTCGAGTATGCAGATTGGTACGAGGAGGGCTTTGATCAGGTCGTGGTGGGCGTGGCGCACGATTGGCTCGTCAAGGGCATCAGCTCGGATATCTTCCAGTGGAAGGTCGACGGCTGGCTCGTCAAGGGGGCTGCGGGCGCTGAGCTGGGCGTGGACCCGGGCGAGCGCGTGCCGGATCGCGACCTGTGGGAGTTGCTTGATGATACGGTCAGGGTGAGTGCAAGCCGTGGCCTTGTGATTCTTCTCTTCACTGATGACCACTCCCTGTTTCTTTGACGCGTCCTGGCCGTTACGCAGGCCTATGAGAAGCTCGAGTGAGTGTACAGCAGAAGGCTATTGTTCTAGTCGATGGAACGCTTACGCTCCTTGTTCCTACAGTTGCAATGTGCGCTTCTGGCGCGTGAGCAAGGACGACCTCGAGACGGCCAAGGAGCTTGCGGTCGCCGGAGCGGTGAGTTGGAATACCCCAGCCCAACTATAAGGCATTTACGACCACAGGCTGACCTCTCTAATATATAGGCCAACGAGACGCCCAGGCCAGAAACGGTGCGCTGGCGCAAGAAGCCGCGCAACCTGATCGACCTGTGATCGAGACGTGACCTTCTTACTGTATTATGATCTCTCTGCTCTTTCCATGTCATCGTGCCCCATCGTGGCCCGCCTAGATTGAGAGTAGGTCTACTATTACACCTGGTCCGCCACCACTACCTACGCCGACGGATCTTTCTCATCAACCTCGAGCTCGCGCGTGGCGGCATCGACGTCAGCGAGGTCTTGCTGCATGCGGAAGAGCTCCTCGCCTTGTTGTCCGACGAGACACTCGAGGTCGAGCTCGTCCAGGAAGGATTGCATCTGGGGGGTGGAAGGGGACTTTGCTCAGCCCTCGCCCTAGAGAGGAAGACGATTTCGACGCTTAAGGTTGTACTCACCGCAGCCTGCCGCCTCTCCGCCTCCATGCGCGCCGTCTCGGTGCGCAAGCGCTCGCCACGGATGAGCCTGAGCTTGAGGTAGAAGTGGGCAATGGCCGAGTCGCTCCATCCTTGCGCCTGCTCGGCGGGGGGTCGGCTGTCGTTTTGCGCGTTGGCGGGTGGGATGTGTAGAGGCTTGTTCTTGATGGCTGAGTAGGCGGCGCATCTCAGGATGCCTGTTATCATCGATGCTTGTCAGTGAGAGACTTAGGGAGGGTGTGGGAGGTTGTAAGGCCACGCACCAATGGAGCCAATGGCGTCGAGCCGGTCCGCATCGCTCACGCACCAAAACTCGACACACTCCTCCTCCCAGTCCATCTGCTCGCCCTCTTGGCCAGCATTGATGTCGCGCGGGTCATCGCCGCGTGCGCGGGCTTCGTTGCGCTCCTTGCGCCTGCGCTCGTCCTTGGACCAGGAGACGTTGTCGACGATGCGCTCGATGGTGGCGCGGGCTTGGGGCGGGAGGAGCTGTTCGAGAGCGCTCGGTTCGGCGCCGGCGCTGCTACTGCCAGCTCCGTCTGCGCCTTCGGAGGACGAAGAGGCGACGGCGAGCTGCTTCAAGCTGGTGAAGAATGGCTCGAGGACGGCCTTGGCTGATGTTGACGCGGCTGTGGCATTGGCGGGGAGATACTTGGCATCGCACAGGTCATGGAAGAGAGCGCCGAGCTCGAGGACGAGTCCGTTGGGCTGGCGCGGCAGTCCCGCGTCATTGGCGAGACGGAGAGCGAGCTGGCGGACGCGGTGGACGTGGTGCCAGTCGTGGGAAGGGTCGTGATCCCTGAACTTGTCCTGTCACGGTGGGACGGCGGAGGTGAGCAGGACGTGTTGGGCCCAGCGCACGCTGTCCAACACTCACCTTGACAAAGTGCTCGGCGGCGTCGAGGATGTCGTCGCGCAGGTCGGCGAGCTGTGCAGCCAACGGCATCGTGCGCGTGTCTCAATGCTGTTGAGCTCGACGACGAGGTGAGCGTCCTCGACGTGCACGAGGATGAGGAGCTCTATGGAGTCCGTATGGGAAGGCGCCGATGGTTCTTCCTGCCGCATTGACCACGTCGACGCCTTGAGCCGCACGACGCCCATCATCCCAACACTGCTACTCCCAACCTCGTCGTCAAGCACTGCAGCAGCAACAACGACGGCGGCAGCAGCGACGATGGCAGGCGCAGCGTCCATCTTCATCGACGGCGTGCACCGTCTCTCCTCGGCGCTCGACCGCGACGACATCCCGTGGAAGACGCTCGTCCAGACGCTCCTCCTCGGCGTGTACGCCTTCGAGACGACGCTCCAGCTCAGGCAGCATGCCCACTACAGCCCCAGCCGGCACCCGTCGCCGCCGGCGGTGCTCCAGCCGTACATCAGCCAGGACACCTTTGCCAAGTCGCAGCGCTACGGCCGCGCCAAGTCGCGCTTCGCCTTCGTCTCCGGCGCCGTCGCCCAGCTCATCACGGCGCTCATCATCCACTACGACGTCTATGCCCACGTCTGGGTGTACGCCAGCGACAGCCTGCACCGCGTCTCCTTCCTGCCCAAGGGCGAGATTGCAGCGTCCATCGCGTGGACGATCGGCATGTTCGTCGTGCGCGAGATCCCATCCCTCCCGCTCACGTACTACCAGCACTTTGTCCTCGAGGAGGCCCACGGCTTCAATCGCATGACCCTCTCCACCTGGATCGCCGACACGATCAAGCAGTGGGCCATTGGCCTCGTCATCGGCTGCCCCCTCATCGGCGCCGTCGTAGGCATCATTCGATGGGCAGGTCCCAACTTTGTCGCCTACGTCTGCGCCTTCCTGCTCGTCTTCCAGATCCTCGCCCAGATCCTCTACCCAACCGTCATTCAGCCACTGTTCAACACCCTCACGCCCCTGCCGGACGGGCCGCTCAAGATTCGCATCGAGAAGCTCGCGTCGGCGCTCAACTTCCCGCTCAAGTCATTGCACGTCATTGACGGCTCAAAGAGGAGCAGTGAGTTTGAACCTACCATGCTGTGACGTGTTCTCCTTCAGATGTCGGCTCATATCTGTTCTGCTCATACAGGCCACTCCAACGCGTACTTTTCCGGCCTGCCGTTCTCCAAGAAGTTCATCGTACTCTTCGACTCGCTCATTTGCCAGGCTCGACACGATGTGAGTGTCGCTTTATGTCAGTTAGGACTTGTAGATGGGCTAACAGTGCACCGACTTTCTGCAGGAGATTGAAGCTGTGCTCGCCCACGAGCTCGGCCACTGGGCGCACAGGGACCCGTCCAAGCTCCTCGTCCTCGCCCAGACGACGATCCTCTTCAACTTTGGCCTGTTCAGCTTCTTCGTCCAGAACCGCTCCCTTTACAGCGCCTTTGGCTTCCAGCTCGCGCCCAGCTCGCCCCTGCTGGCCAAGGCATCGAGCTTCCTAGCCTCCGCCACGGGCCACGCAACGACCAACCCACAAATCGCAAGCACACCCTTCCTGCCCATCATTGTCGGTCTCGAGCTCTTCCAGCTCGTGCTCGGCCCCGCCGACGCGCTCGTCAAGTTCCTGATGAACTCGGCCGTGCGGCGGATGGAGTTTGCGGCGGACCGGTTCGCGGCGGAGCTCGAGAGGCCCAAGTTGCGCGTGGACGAGCTCGAGGCGAGCGCGGAGCGCGCGGCTGCCGTGGCGGCGGCGGCGGCGGAGGCCAAGCTTGCGGGCGCGGCGGAAGGCGGGGCGTCGTCTGCGGATGGGCATACGGACCAGAGCGGGACCGAGTCCGTGGCGCACCACTCGCGCCTGCCTTCTACGAACGGCAAGACTGGCGCCGACGCGTCTTCGCCAGCAGGCGCGGACAAGAAGGAGGGCGAGGGCGAGGGCGGAGGCGAGGGCAAGGAGAGTTCCGAGAGCGTGTCGGCGCGGGCGATGGTCAAGGCTACGCAGCTTGACGAGAGCGAGCGCGAGGATCCGGACTGCAAGATTCCGTATGCCAAGCTGTTGGGCCAGGCGCTGATCCGGCTCCACGTCGAGAAGTGAGTCCCTTGTCTTCAAGCTTCTGGAGGGCGTCGATTCAGGCGCTGACCCTCTTTCTTTGGTTGGCAGTCTGTCGACCGTGTACTACGACTCGCTCTACTCGGCATGGAACCACAGCCATCCGACGCTGCTCGAGCGGCTCAACGCGCTGCAGCCGTACGTCCTCAAGGCGGACAAGGCGCAGTGAACGGGCTGGGGACGGTAGCACTACCCACGAAGCCCTCCAAGCAGCCGTGTCCCCGGGTAGATCTTGCATCTTGATGGGTGTCCATTTCACATTCGCTCTATCGATCCCAGCATTCATTCCAGCATCGACATCATCCTCAAAAGGCAATCGTATTAATGCTTTTCCTTGTGCGTACGCGTCGCGCTTCGATCCTGAATAAAGTTAGAGGAAGGAAGCAGCTATAACCTGCTCGTGGCCGTGGCCGAGCCGGCATCGAGCCAGGCATCGAGCTCGCGCACCCAGAAGGCAGACCCGCCCTTCATATCGTACCAGAAGTGGCCGACCTCGTCGACGAAGAGGGTCTGGGCATGCCTGATGCCCTTGCGGGTATGTTCCGTCTCCTCGAACGCGACCATGCGATCCTCCCTTCCATGCAAGATGAGGACGGGGAACGAGGCGGGGATGCGGGGAAGGCGCGGGCGGACGTCGACGGCGGAGATGGCCTGCATCTGGGCCATGACGGTGCTCTGGGCGGGTTTGAGGGCGAGCGAGGTCCGGATGCGGTCCTCGCGGATGGCGCGGTTCGTGGCCGAGGCGGAGAGCCAGGCGGGGTAGTATTGGCAGTCGATCATGTATTCGGTCACGGCGCGGTCGCGGTCGGCGCGGGTCTTGAAGTCGCCTGCCATGCTGTGGGGGGTGAGCGCGGGGTGTGAGCAAGACCTTCATGATGGTGGAGGATCGACGTACATTTCTTGGACGGTGGCCAGACTGAAGTCGGCACGGGGCAGCTTGGTCATCGTGGCGGCAAGGACCGCTTTGGAGAAGGTGATGTCCTTGATGGTATAGGTGCCCTTGCCCTGGTCATACGCGCCGTCGGAGCGCGTGAGGAGATGCTGGAGGATGTGGCCGCCCATCGAGTAGCCCAGAATATGAAGCGGTGTAGCCTGGCTGCGTTTGCCCCAGTCGAAGGAGGCGAGGAGGGAGAGCAAGTCGTCGGTCATGGTGTCAAAGGTGAGCGAGAAGATGTCGTACTCGTCTGGGAGGGTCGAGAGGCCGATGCCGCGGTGGTCAAAGATGAGGGTGGGCCTGTGCTCGCCGAGGGCGGGTGCGAGGGGGTACCACATGGGCATGACGCCGCTGAGGCCCATGATGAGGACGAGGGGCGGGCGCTTGCTGTCCTTGTTGAGGAGGTGCTCGCCGTGGAGCTCGTACGCGATGCGCGCGCCGTCTGGAGTCGTGTGTGTGCCTTTGAGGACCATGCCGTGCTTCCTGGCTGTCGATGTAGATGATGGTGGACGTCGTCCATGTCGACGTCGACGTCGACGTCGGGGATGGGTAAAGGACATGGGGTGTTCCCACGACCCCGCGCCCCGATCTACCGGCAAGGAGGATGAAGCCGAGCCGGGAGGATGACCATGTCCACCACGACCATAACCTCGCCTCCTTCTCGATATCGACGACGATGAGGTGCGTGGAGCTGTCCACTGCCTCGGGTTCCGTCCAACACGTGAGCGCAAGGCGGCGGAAGACGGCCGTGAGGAGGAGGGGTCGGGTGTAGGAGAGCAACACCCAAGCGTCCATTCAAGCGGAGCTTCCCATGGAGCCCAACGCCGACTCCAACTGCCACGATGGCCTTTCAGTGCCAGCATCAACGACCTCGGGCCCGGCCAGAAGCAGGCGCGTCGTCCTGAGTCTGCAATCTGCTCAGACGCATCGGTGGACGGGCGGTGGCAGAGGGTGTGTTACACCCATCGCCTCGGGGTGATGCCAGCATCAAGCAAGCACCGCCACAAGCGACGACCTCGAGTTGCCAAAGTGCACCAATCGCAATGGTGCGACCACGTACACGGGCGCCCTGATTGTCGCCTCGACCTCGACCGGCCGGCAGTCCATGCCGATTGGGCATTCGGCATGGGCACGGGGGCTGGCTCCTGTCCAGGAGCGGAGGGTCCAAGGATCGGCAGTCCGTTTGGCTCACAAATCCACCAGCAAGACGCCAGCGGGCAGGCGGCAACGATGCGACACACCGCCGGTACAGCAAAGTCACATACCACGGTCGGTTGCCAGTCACAAGAGCCCAGAGGCCAGGCGTGGGTCCAAAAAGAATGCAAGATCAGCCCTGCGTGCCACTCAACTTGCCAGCACTCCGCCCACCCGCATGCAGCCCAACCCCATCGGAAGTGGTTGGCTCCCATGTTCACTCAACCACTGCCGACCAGACAAGACAGCAGGCCAGCAGGCCAGCAGGATCCCAGTCGCCCAAGGGCTGGGAGCCTGGGACGTTCAAGCGTCGGAAGCGGAGCAACGGCCGCGGGCAGGCGGGGTCAGATGTCAGTCTGCACTTGGCTCCGGACAGCTCGACGAACGTCGATCCCGTCCGCAGCTTGGGAGCGTTTAAAGCAGCAGGGAGATCCACGAGCAAGGAGATGCTCAAATCCTTTGGACGGTACCCGACTCCCTCCTTCTCGCGCACGACGACCATCTCCTCCGTCAAGGCAGCTTCGTCTTCGTCTTCTTCTTCTTCTCAAGGTATCTTCTTCGGCGCAAGATTGAAATGCTCGTGTCCTTCACAAAGACGGTCGCGGCGGTAGCCACACTAGCGCTTGGGGTGTCCGCCGTGCCGCAGCGGGGTCGACATCTCTGCGCAACCGACGCACCCGCCAACGCAACCATCGAGGCCGAGCTCAAGGGTCTCATCGCACAGCAGCTCAAGCAGGACAGTAGCAACCAGCGCACGACCAAGCGGGTCATCAATGTGCACTGGCATGTCATCACCTCGGGCCCGTACGGCAAGCTCTCGTCCTCCCAGATCAAGTCGCAGATCGGCGTTCTGAACAAGGACTACTACTGGTCCAACTACCACTTCAGGCTCGCCTCCACAAGCTATACCGAAAACGCGACCTGGTTCACCACCATCGCGTCGGAGACCTCGTCTGCAGCCAAGGCCATGAAGCGTGCGCTTCACCGGGGCGGAAAGGCCGACCTCAACCTCTACAGTGCCGATCTAGCAGACGGTCTTCTAGGTATGTGAAAGCTTCTCAGGCTCTCTTTCTCTCTGGAACCTTCAGACGGCTAAGCTCACTCACAACCTCTTCTTCCGCAGGATTCGCAACCTTCCCATGGACAGTACGTACACCTCCCGCGTCTAGAATTCTTCCGCGTCTTCTCACGCGTCCTTTCTGGCCTTACAGTACGGCACATCAACAGCGTCCAAGTACCTCGACGGCGTCGTGATTCACTACATGAGCTTGCCCTCGTCCAAGACGACGTTTGCGCCTTACAATGGCGGGAGGACAGCCACGCACGAGATTGGACACTGGCTCGGTCTCTACCAGTGCGTACCTTCCCTGTTTCCCCTCCCTACTCAACCTCCGAATGCAAGCTGACTGACTGACGGTACAACCTCGCCAACACAGCCCATTCCAAGGTGAATCCTGCGCCCCGTCCAACCCAGGCGACTACGTCTCCGACACGCCGCAGCAGTCCACCCCGACGTACGACTGCCCCAAGACGAAGAACAGCTGCCCGAATGCGCCGGGTTACGACAAGTTCCATTCCTTTATGGACTACACGCGTGAGTGTCTCGTCTTCGCCCCGCGCGGTCGGTGGGAAGGGTATGAGGATGGGATGCTGATGGCCTCTTTGAATCGGTCGGACTCGCAGAGGACAGCTGCATGCAGTACTTTTCGAAGGGGCAGCAAGCAAGGATGCACGCGTCCTCGACCAGGTACCGCGGCGTCTGACCAAGCTTCTGCGAATCGCTCCTCGGAGGTGCAGGCCAGGGGCGGGCGCGCCTGCCGGGGCGTGGAAGGAAGCACGGCCAGAAGGCAAGGAGCCAAGGAGCCAAGGAGCCAAGGAGCCAAGGACCCAATGGACCAACGGACAACACTACGGACAGCAGCTATCTATACCACCTCAACCCGGGACCGTTCTCTTACGCATCGTACGCACACCCCCTTCCTCACTCGGACAATTCCTTTCCCCCACTTCCACAGCTTCTTTCTTCCCTTCGTCGGGCGCACATTGTACCCGTACCCGTGAGCTCCGAGCAACTTGTTCCGTCCCTTCCACCGGACACCGGACCTCGCAGCAACACCCAAGCAGCATTCATTCATCCATCTGCCACATTGGCGTCCTCTCTGTTCTCTCCATCTCCCTCTCTGCCTCTCTCTCGATTCCAACTGTAGTCCGATCGCACGTCGCAACAGGAGCCAGATTGATTTCGTCGCGTCGTCTTGTCATCGGATAGGAAGCTGGGGTTTTTGCTAGGCCGAGCACCTGTAAGTTCAGAGGAATAGAAGAGGGGAAGGGTGGGAGGGGTATATGGCGCTGCTTGCGCCCTACCAAGCAGCGTCGAGGGCTTGCCGTTCGCCATTCGTACTACGCGCGCGCCGCGAGCTTCGTCATCTACGCCGTTGCTGTCGTTAGGGTTGTCGAGGCAGGATCGCCGCGCCGAGCCTGGGAGCTTGCGCCGCCATGGCCACCGTCGTTGCCGTGCTCGTGCTCCTCAGCGTCCGCGTCCACGTCCGCGCCGTGCAAGCCGTCCTCTTCACCTTCCTCGCCGAGGACAAAGACAGGTGTCGCCGCTCCCGCTCCGGACGAGGCGAGCACACCGGCGCGCCGCCGCCGCCCCTGACCAGCGCGACCAACGAGTCCGCTTTGCCGACTGCCGCGCCTCAGCTCGCGCCGCACCGCCCAAGCCTTGAGAATGAACAGCCCCGCCATGCCCGCAAAGACGAGACACACGAGCGCGACGCTCACATTGGCCACCATCATGATATCGCCCCACCCGCTCCGCATCGCCAGGAAGCTGACCTCCTCCGAGCTGAGCATGAAGACGAGGCCGCCGCACGTGAGCGCAAAGCTTGCGAGGGCCTCGGTGGGCGGGCGGCTGGGGAGGATGGAGGCGGTTGGGGGGCGGAGGTAGAGGAAGAAGTAGGTGAGGCACCGCAGGAGGGCAAAGCCCGCGAGGAGGTTGCCCCACAGCGCGTGCACCTCGACTTCGTAGACGTAGTCTTGGTGGTGCGCCGCCATCGCCACGCCCGTCACGCCCACGCAGAGGGCGGGGAAGGGGTTGAACGAGCCGGCGTAGGAGGGCGGGAGGCGTTGTTCGTCCATCAACTCGGTGGCGTACGCGTCTGGGTCGCGCTCGTCGACGTCGTGGTGCTCCTCGGCCGCAGCAGTCGTCATTGCAAACGATGCGTCGCGACGACGGCTGCTGCTCCCTCCTTGACCCGGCCGGCGCGCAGAAGGATGGGTGAGCGCAATGGGCAAGCCCAACAAGCGCTTCGTCCACCCCGTCTCGATAATCATGCCCACCAAGCCCGCGAACCAGTACATGACCGCAATACTGATGTGCTGCACCTGCTTGACCGAGTACGGATCGCCCGCCTTGGCCCCGAAGCGCTCCATCCACGTGTTCGACGCGCCGTAGAGGAAGATGACAAAGCTCTCCACGAACTCGGCCGAGGGCACGCGGCTGCTGCCCGCTTTGGGACGCGCGTTCCATGCCCAGCCGTGCTCGGCGTAGGCGCCCATGTAGCGCCCAAAGGTGAGCAGGCCGTACCAGAAGAAGATGCCGCCCTTGATCCCGTGCGCCGCGCATCCGTTGACCGTATTGGCGCGGCACGAGCCCGTGTAGACCGTGATGCCCGTGTACGTGACTGCAAACGCGAGGATGGGCAGCGCGCGGGCGACCGTGACGTGCGTGTAGCGCACGATGGACCGGAGCCGCGATGGACGCGTCTTGCTGGCGGCGGACCCGATGGCACCAGAAGGCGAGTCCGCAGACGGGCCGTCGCGCTCCCACAGCGCCGAGATGGACGACAAGCCGCGCCGATGCCGCCGCCGCCCACTCGACGCGTCATGCTCCGCTCCGCCACCACCCTGACGCGCCATGGCCTTCTCCGCATCAATCTCGTCCGTGCTGGCAGGCGACGCGCTCCGGCGAGCACCCCACAGCGAGTGCGAAAAGTGGGGCTGGAACATGGACCCGCGCGGCGTGCCGACGAGGGTGCCCGTAGGCGAGGGACAGGCGCCATCGCCGGCGGTCCGACTGCTGCTCGACGAGGCCGATGAGCTATCGTGGCGCCGCGGAAGCCGAGACTCGTACGCTCGTCCCTCGTCCTTGACGGCCTCAGCGATGACTTCCTCGGCGTCCTCCTCGGAGTGCGTCGTCTTGAGCATCTCCTCCTCCTCGGCCGGGCTGTAGTGCTCTTCCAAGGCGACGGCGCGTGATCCCGTAAAGACGGACACGATTTGGCGCAGGAACCGGATGACGTCGATGGAGAAGACGGCGGCCGAGACGTAGAGGAGCACCCAGGCCATCTTGCCGTGTGCGTTGGGCGGGAAGAGGGGTGGTGAGAGTGCCTTGTACAGACTACCGAGGAGGAGGGAGAAGAAGAGGGTGACGAGGTAGGAGAGTGCCGCGATTGGTGCGAGGGACGAGCTCGCTGCTCGAAGGAAGAGCGCTGTGAAGATAGCACACATCATGATCAGCATCTGCGCGCGTCTCATAGCTCGATCGGGGCTATGCACTCACTGATTGGCAAGAGGACAAAGCAAGCCAGGACACAGCCGACGACGTGGGCGACCATGAGACCCAGATGCCTGGCCGGCTCGCCCTCTCCCTCGACAAAGGACTTGAGCCGACGATTGAGCTGGAGCCGCCGGGCAGCATCGGGCTCGTCGAAGAGGGTGCGCCACCGTCCGTCGACGGCGCCCATGAGCTGGACGCCGTCCGTCTCGTTTTCGCCGGCTGCGACGAAGCGCCTGACTTCGTTGGTGCGTGCGGGCCCCCAGTTCATGTCCCACTCGATGTAGGAGAGCGGGGCTGCGCTCTTGGAGTAGAAGAGAGCGGTCTCGTTGAACTCGGTGAGAGCGGGCGCGTTGCCGTGGTGGTGATGTCCGCCCCATACGCCTGGGGGTGGCGGTGGGATGGGCAGGAGAAGCGGCCCTGCTGTCCATGGGTCTGGCAGCTTGTCGGCGGGCGTGAAGGGCGCGTGCTCGTGGGTGAAGTGCGAGTATGGCAGTGACGCGGACGCGTCCTTGTCCTTGCTGCTGCTGTGGTCGTCGTGTTGGTGGTGATGCATGTTGTGAGCGTGGCTGTGGTGGTCACCGTGGGCCACCGCTGCCTCTGCGTCTTCGTCGTCCTCGTCGTGGCCGTGGCCGTGGTCGCCGTGTCTGCTGAGGAGCGCCGTGTACGAGGTGCTCGATTGGCCGTCGCGTGGGTCCTGGATGGCTGCTGACTGAGCGGGCGTGATGGCATGCTGGACTGCTGCTCCCAGGGCGAGGGCTGTGATGCCCACGGCGCGCAGCATGGCCGCCGTGCTCCTCTTGCGCGCGCTGCGGGTGGTGGCCGCCATGGCGTGTTGCCGTGCTTGCTCCTCGTCGCTGGTGCTGAAGGTCGGCGAGTTGGTACAGCGATGGGTGCTCTGCCCAACGTGCGCTCGGAGTGTTTTCGCTGATGCTGTCGATCTGGATCGGGGCGGCCTGCCAGACGATGATGTCGACGATGCTGACGACGCGTACGAGGGCGCCTGTCGCTGTGAGGGCTGCCCTGTGAGAGAGTGAGAGGATGAGGATGTGAGGGTCGTCGATGGATGCTGAGGCCAAGAGACGATGGTACCCACGTATTATATGAATGGCTGGCGGAAAGGGACCCGCGCGCAGTCTGGTCCGCCTGCACGGGAGGCCAAGACGCCCGCCGCGCGCCCGGCCGGTGGGTCCCGAGAGAGATCGTCTCAATCATGACTGGCGCCCGTCTTGACTAAGAATCGTGGTGATCCTTGTCTCCGAATCGGAGCGAGGGAGACGAGGCCCTGCGCACCACGAGGCGGCGCTGCGGCGAGGCCATCGCGAATCGTCGCCGTCGTCGTCGCATCGGCGGCCCAATTGGCCGAAATGTCATCGTGCATCGAGGCGTGGAAATCGGCCCATTGGGAGAGTGCCTGCCTTCGTCCCTCCTTTGTCGCCGGGTTTCGTTGCACGCGGCGCAGTTCCGTTCGGCGAGATGAAGTTTGCACTTTGCGCCGCTTCACTTGCTGTGCATGGTCGATCTCGACGCGTCGGAATCCTGGGCCCGATTTACGTGCCATCTTGGAACTGGCTGAGAGGGAGAAAGTGTCCGACCCGCCGTGGTCCGTCGTCTTGGCCCTTGGTTGATGAGTGATGGCCTAATGGGTGATGCGGCCGAGTTGCAATACAGCCCCGCAGGGCGAGGAAAGGCCCAGATAGCCCATGTGTTGTCGTCGGTGGCAGGGTGGGGCCAAGGCGGGGTCGAGGGCGTCGTCCGTGGAGTCGATGATGGAGAGCTGAATGGACCCGGGACCCGCGCCTGCTCATCAGATGCTGTTCCGACGCGCCGCAATGCCGACCTTGCGACGACGACGCCGCCACCCGCCGCCAGCACCACCCCGCCCACCCGCACCGCCAGATCCATACGCACCGTAGTTGACCAGGCCGCCCGCACCGCCGCCCATCATCCCCACCAGGTCGTCCTCATCGTCCTCGAGTCCGGTGGGCAACCGGATGCCTTGCTCGACCCACTCGTCCAGCATCCGATTCGCAGCATCGTATCCGAGTTGGGCAATCTCTGCAAACTGTGTAGGACAGCAGTCCATCAGAACATCGTTGTCAGTAATGTAACGCGGTCGAGTTGAGGTCAATGCTCACCTTGCCAAACTCGAGTGTGCCGTACGCTTGAACGGGCATCCTCATGTACAACTGCGTGTGGACCTGTCAGTCAGCATGACTGTGTCCAGGTTGAGCGACTCTGAGAAGTACTCACACAGCCAGGCGTCACCTTGGCCTCTTCGAGCGTCTTGACCGATGACACGCTGTGGGAAGCAAGCAGACACGGTCAATGCACCCCGTCCTGCCCATCCTCATGCAGGCCCTTCACTCACTAGGTAAGCCGGCCTTGAATGTCCGGAATGCTCGGGATCATCCTGGCCTCGCTCCACGGGTTGAGCCGGTTCAGAAGCACCCACCAGCCCGACAGCGTGTCGCCGTAGCTTCGCGGAGAGGTATCGTCCTGTAACATTCAAAGCGTCAACATGTCAGCCATGTCAAGGAGAGACGGGGAGAAAGGGGAAGGCACTCACCACACTGCCAACATCAACCGCAAACACGTCCCTAGCCCCCATCGCAAACATGACACTGACCGGCAGGTTGTCCACATACCCGCCATCGACCAGCATGTTGCCCTCGTCCACAAGCGGCGGCAACAGGCCCGCAAGCGTCATGCTCGCCCGGACATAGCGCCACGCATACCCCGTCGTGTGCACCTCCATCCGCGACCAGGTGATGTTCGTGCTGTTGGTAAAGTACGGGATCCAGAAATCTTCAATGTGCGACGCGCCCAGGGCCTTGTAGATGCCCCGGTTGAACTCGTGGCCCGTCGTGTACGAGACGACGGGGTACGTGAGGTCGCTGGCGAAGCGCCACAGACTCGCCATGCGTCCGGCGAAGCGCTTGACGAGACCAAACGTGGACACAACCTCGCCCTCCTTGGCGTACAGGCCACCGACCAAGCTACAAGGCAAGGTCACAAGTGTCAGAGCCTGCTTCTCCCCTGCCAAGAATGAGTCAAGACATACCTTCCAATACTCGTGCCTCCGACCATGTCAACAGGGATCCCCCTCTCCTCCAACGCACGCAGCACACCGACATGGGAACACCCACGCGCGCCCCCACCACCCAGCACAAGCCCAATGCTCTTGCCCCTCAGCCTCCGCGCCAACCGCGCAAAGTCTGAAAACGCATGCGGCCGACCGGGCATGACGTCCACCACGCCCCCGGCCCCACCAGTCCCATGATGCCGATGAACAATGATCCGGCCCGCAATCGTCCGTCGATACTTGCTCAGCCGCGTCTCAAGACGCTCCTTGAGCTCCTTGAACGCCTGGAGCGCCTTGGGATCCGAGGGCGACGCGTTCGCAAACGAGGACGTGAACGAGCGCGCCATACCGGGGATCTCGACGTGGTGGTGCGCCTGAATCCACGGCCTCGTCTTGAGCCACTCGCGCGTCGAGCCCGGGGGCACGCTCCGGTCCGGATGGAGGAGCACGAGCTCCTTGCGCGCCGTCGTCTTGACGGACAGCAACAGCCGCTCGTACTCGCCCATCGTCGGATCATCGCCAAAGCCGACGAGTAAGACGCAGTCCGCCTGCCGGATGCTCGTCTGCGCCCAGGGCGAGCTCACAGCCGTATCGACGACGTAGAGCACGAGGCGGTACTGCTGCTCCTGCTCCGCCAGCCAGCCCGCAAGCTTGAGCTTGCCGAACCGACTGAACGCATGCTTGCCCAGCACGCTCATCACGCTGCTCTGGTTCAAAAACGCCGTCGGCCCGCCAATCGCATCTTCAAAGGCGCGCTGAAGCCGGTTCGCAAAGTCGACGACGGGCACCTCGCGCGTCACCGGCAGGATGGTCACCGTCTTCAGGTTCTGGTTGTTCCGGCCCAGGTCCGGCAGGCCAGGCACGGGCGCCGCAAAGCTGGGCGTCGCCTTCTTCGCGCGCGAGTGCATCTCCGCACGCACGCGGCGCGCAATGATGCGCGAAATCTGAATCGTGATCTGGGGATGCCGCATCGAGATTGCGTTGAAGAGCGTCATGGGCATCTTGGCCAGCTCCGAGTCGCGAATGGCGTGAAGCGTGTTGCGCCGGGGTAGAGCCGTGATCACATCGAGCTCGCCCACGCTCTCGCCTTGAGAGAACTCTTGGAGGATCTCCACGCCCGAGCCACCGTCGGCCTTCTCGGTGATGGCTCGTAGACGGCCGTTGATGACGATGTAGAAGCTGTCCGATGGATCGCCCTCTCGGTAGATGACCTGCCCACCGTTGACCTGCTGCCAGTCCAAAGCCGAGTCGATATGCAGAACTATAAATGCGTCGCGTCAGTACACACACAGGAACTAGGACACACCCCAAGATAGACTCACTCAATGGCGAGAGCAGACTGAGCAGCCTCTTGCAAAGCGTGAGGAGTACCACGGGCTTGCGCTCCATCATCCGCGTCAAGGCCTTCGCAGGCAGGTAGCCCACATACGTATCCGTCTTGGCCTGCACCGAGACATAGCTGGCTTGATTGAGTAAGCTGGACAGGTAGCCTGCCACGCCGCCTCGGCGGACCGTGTAGAGGACCTTGGTCGTGTTTCGGTGCATGCCGTTGGCAGCGTGCGGTGGCGAAGGTCTCCTCTCGTTCGCAGCCCCAATGTTGACCGTATCGATCCGAGGTCGTTTGCGCTGCTCGCTCTCCTCCTTAGAGGCAGCGGGTCCGTTGGTGGCGAACGAACGACTCAGACGCTTTGCCCGTCCCGCCGTATCGGCTTCTCCCCGCCCTGCCGCCGAAGTGCGCTTGTCCGACTCGGCTCGCGCACGGGAGCCTTCCGTCGTGCGGCCTTGGCGAATATCGCTCTCGAGAGCCTGCTCCTGCTCGCTCGCCATGGGCGGGAGGATGACATCGAGGAACCCGTCGATGACATAGAATAAGCCCGCACCCTTCTCGCCAGCATGAATGACCGTCGTCCCCGCGGGGAAGAAGCGGATCTCCACCTCGTTCTCCAGCTCGAGATGGTGCAGCCCGCTCATACTGCTCGGCGCCGCCACGCTCGACTCGTCGTCCACAAGGTTGGCTGCGTCGAGCATGCTGAGACTACTGAAGGCCGAGTTGAAGACGCTGCGTTGCACTGAGGCATCTTGCGCGTGTATGAACGGACTGGCTTGCATGCTTGGCGGAGCACTGGGCGGGGCGATGGTCAGACCAATGCTCCGGCTCAGACAGCTGAAGATGGCATCCTTGAGGTCGAACTCGGCGGGCCCAAAATCGGCCCACGTCCGCTGGTCCTCCAGGTTGATATCAGGCACCGGTGGTGCTCCAAAAACGTCCGAGCTAGTCTTGGCCGTCGTTCGACCTTCAAAGACGGTATTCAGAGGCGCGCCACCATGGCTCGAGATCGAGCGAGAGCTCTTGCGCCTGTCGTTCCGAGGCGTAGGCAGAGTGGCCGGTCCTCGGGGACCGTCCTCTTCGTTCATCGCCGTCATGCTGAACAGGTCGCCAGGTCCGACGCGACTGCGCGCGAGCGGCGTCATGACGGGCAAGTCTGGATGACCCCACGGCGTCCGCGGCGTGCGAGCCCCACGCGGCGTCTTGCTGCCCGCCGAGCTCTTGCGCTCGCTGTCGCTCGCATAACCCACAGAGTCATGCGTGTTGAAGTAGTCGACGGGAGACTCGGACTTCTCCTGCACCGCCTGTGGCAAGAAGCGCTGTCGCAGCCTCTCCATGCCACCCTTCTCGTAGAACTCGGCCGGAAGTCCAAAGCTCGCGATCGAGTTGAGAGAGCGCTCCGTATGCATCATCTCCTTCGTCAAGCCCAGAAACTGGTGGGCGGTGTGGAAGGTGACGCGCGAAAACCGTGTAAGGATGACTTGAACAATGTGAGCCGCTGCGTTGGGGAACTTCTTCGTCAGACGCTTGAACGCCTCGGCTGGAATGACGGCGAGGGTGGTGTCCACCGTGGCGCGAGCAACGTGACCAGTCGAATGAGGATGCCCTCGATGAGCGCCGAGTGTTGGTACACTTGGCCGCGACGCTCCTCCTCCTAGTCCACTCAAGACTGAGCCTGGCGTATGAGGATGGGCATCGTGGTGCAGCCGTTCGCGCACCGAAGCTCCGTCGACGTGAGTACTCAAAGATCCCATGGAGCCAGGTGTGCCCGCGTAGCCCGGCGCCGAGTTTGACACGGGCGTGCCGGCCCATCCTGGTGTTGAGCCCATCGAGGCCGCCGGGTGATGCGACAATAATGGCGCGCTGGCTTGAGCAGGCGGCATACGTAATGCGCCTACGTTGCTGAGTGGTGGCACGCTCGCCACTGGAGGAAGAGCTATGCCACCACCAGCGAGCGGCGCAGGCGACTCGGCTCCAAAGTCGAAGCCGTCACCCACAGCTGATGCGTCGTCGCCTCGAATTGTATTCGCAGAGGAGGGATGTCTTCGTGACCCAGCCGCCGGCGCCGATTGTGGCTCGGCATGGTGTGGCGGATCGCTTGGCACGCGCGCATGCTGGATCGAGGACGATGTGCTGTCTGCACCCTCAGCCATCGTATGAGGGAACGCCCGTCGCGGGCCGTGTTGTTGGCCAGGCTGGAAACGATCCCGCGATCGAACGCCGACGGCACCACTGGCGCCAGCTTCCTCCTCGCCCATGCCGAGCTTGACGTCTTCCGTAAAGAGGCTGAGAATGTTGAACAAGCTGCTGAGAGTACCGCCCGTCGAGACTTCGTTTAAGAGTTGGAAGCCGTTGAAGTCTTCTTCGTCCTCATCGGTGCTGGAGTGGTCCGGGTTGGGCGCAAAGACTTGGACATGCCCGTCTATGACGATGTAGAAGGAGAAGTCCGAGTCGAGAGCGAGGCTGTCGCCGGCAACGAGACGCCGAGTTTGCAGGTGGCGTGCGAGCTCGTGGAAGACCTGAAGGTAGATACGCTTCGTCAGAAGCATGCTCCGCCTGAAGACTAGGCATAGAAGTACTCACTGGCTTCTCGAGGAAGCCGAATATCCTGATCGCTTGAAGGAACTCGTCAAGGTACGACTGGAACCCAGTCCCCCTATCCTCATTCGACCCCGCCGCCGCCAGATCAGGATGAAGATTGAAGCCCTCGTCCTTGGCCAGCGGCTCCTCCCTCAACCGCTCATACCGATTGAAGTACCCATACCTCAACCACACCGACGCCCCGACAGCACTCGCCAAGAAGAGCAGCGCCAGCACGGGGAAGTTGAGCTGGAGCGTGAGCGAGTAGTGCAGGATGCGGTAGACGAGGTGCGGGATCGTGATGGTGCTGAAGCTGATGAAGGCCGTGAGGAGGTTGAGCGAGGCGATGAGGAGGCGTATGGAGGCTTCGACGACGGCGGCGATGGGGTTGGCACGCGTGCGTCCACTGGCCGGCGTCGTGCTCAGCGTCGTGACGGCTGCCGCTGCCACTGTCCCTGCCGCTGCTGCGGCCGCCGCCGCCGCCGTCGCTGTCGATGTCACGGCCGGCACGGTGGTCTCGAGGACGGCGGAGGACACCTTGGTCGCTGCCTCGCCCACCACACTCTGAGCCGCGCCCAGCACGCTCTGTCCGGCCGTCGACGCCGCGCCCACCACCATGATGCTTGCGACCGCCTGCGTCTGAGCCTTGCGCCAGTGGAGAGCACTTGACAGACCGACCAGCCTTGCTGAAGCTTGAGATGGAAGAAGGGTGACAGGACCAAATGAGAGGGAGGAGCACAGATCAATGAGGGCGGGCTGGGGTGGGGACGCCGATGTTGTTGTGCTCGGGCGACGCGTAACGTTGCGCAACGTAGACGCGTCGTCGGCTCGACTCTCCCTCCTCGTCGCCGTCTTCTCGGTTCCCAACCTCAATCAGCTCAACGCAGGACGAGGGATGGACAGAGTAATGTGTTACAGGACTACGATGCGATAGGAGGATGATACGACTGGAGAGCGGGGGGACAAACAGACAGCGAGGACGGCGAGAGGAGAGGCCGGAAGGTGCCCAAAGGATGCGGAACGACGAAGATGTAGCCAAGGTCGAATAAAGATGGGGCAAGAGATGAACGTGAATAGAAGCAGCATCGACTGCAGTAGGGATGTTGAAGTGCTCCTCCGTGCGGTGAGGTAGCGATGTAAGGTAGGGCGATTATATAGGTTGCGTGCCGCAGACCGAAGACGAAGAGGTCGTAAATGCGAATGCGAACGAAAAGCGCTGCGGCGGCTTGGACGAAGGGTGTAACGATGTACTCGTAACGGTAGGCTGGCGGCTTGACGGAGGCGACGGGACTGGGGGCGTACGTTGCATGCTACGTGTTCGTTGTGCGCGAGGTGGAAACTTGGGAGGGAGCGGGGCATTCGGGCCCTGGCTCCATGCTGATTGTATCGTATGCGAAGGTGTGGCAGATCGAGGGCCTAGGCGACTGTGTCGAGCTGGCCAAAGGAGGCAGAACAGGACCGTTTGGTCGTGTTGTCCAGGTGGGAGGCGGCACCGGTATCAAGGTTGCTCATCGGCCTGCCAGAGGCTGGTTGAGCACCACGTCGGGGTCGAGCGGGACCTGCCGCTCGCCGGCGCTGTTGACGATCTCCGGCAAGAGGTCCGACCAGTAGAGCACATCGCCGCGCTTGATCACCCGCGCAGACGACTGGCTGCCCTTGGAGGATGAGTTGGACGCCGAAGAGGCGGGCTGGTTACGAATGGCGGAGGCCCAGTTGGGTGGCGTGGTCATGCTGTTCGAACCGGCGCTGCTCATGCTGCCGCCGTTGACCCGGATCGAAGGCGGCACGGCTCCAAAGGGCTCGCGGCCGCCGAGGTGAAGGTCGCGCTGTGTCTGATCGCCACCTTTGTCCGCCTCGCCGGTATGGTTCGGGTGCTGTGCACGGGAGTAGGTGACAGCGTAGAAGTCGGTGGGGCCGCGGCTGGCACTTGAGCCCTGGCTGCCCAGGGCTGAGTAAGGGCCGTTGCCGGGAGGGCTGCTCCATCCAGCCGTCGAGGCCGAGCGCATCGTTCTCGAGCTCAAACGCCCCGCTGGCGTGGCTGAGACGGCGGTGGTTGTGTTGCCCGACGTGACAAGGGTTGTGGGAGAGGGTGAATTGCGGTTAGCCACCGCATCCGAGACGATTGTCGTCGACGAGACCGTCACCGAAGCAGCTTGTGTCGAGCTCGATCCAATCGGCGGCGCCACATACGGTGCGGCCAGGACCCCTGGCTCGCCGGGCACATAGCGCCGCTCTCGAACGCTGATCTCCGAGCGATGGAGTACGGTCCGGTGACCGTTGGAGCTTCGGTGGTTTGCTACACTTGAAGTGCACCTGCTGCAGGGTGCAACGATGTGGTATCCGACTTGAGCGCCGCATCCGAAGCAGCCCAGGGAGTGTGTGATACAGTCGCAAGTGCGCTCGACCGGCGGCGGGATGTAGAGGGGGCCGCAGTTGAAGGGTATCGAGTCTGTACTGTAGAGCGTGATGTGTGGCTCGAGCAAGAGGACGGCCTGAAAGGAGATAACCGAGTGAGATGAGCTGCACGGAGTCATACGAGTGCAGGCATGCTCACCTTCTGTCCTCGGTTGCTCAGAAATGTACCACAGTACTTGCAGTTGAGCAGATAGACCCGGTGCCGAGGCTCTGAGCTCCGTGAGGAAGACTGGCTCGAATGCGCCTGCTGTTGCTGTTGTTGCTGTTGCTGCTGTTGTTGGAGCTGATATTGCTGCTGATGGTGATACTGCTGCTGAAGTACATACGACTGTTCTGCTGCGAGCGAAGCTGTGCGCTGGTAGGCATAGTACTCCCGCTCTCGTCGAGACTGCTCCTCCCGCTCGGCCTGATGAGCTCGTCGACCTTGTTGGTGCGGTTGCCTTCTAGACGATGTCGATGTCGAAGCGGCCGCAGCGGCAGCGGCCAGGGCGTCGGCCTCAAGCTCGCGCTCCATGTCGCTGTCTCGAATCTGGAGCGAGGACGGGTGTGAGCTCCAGAGAGGGTCGGGTTGATTCCAGTCGTCCGAAGGTCCAGACTGGCTCGAGGAATAGGTGTCCTGGTTGTTTCGAAGGAGGGCCAGATGCTCGGAGGGCGAGACGTCTCGCTGATCGCGGAAGGCGTTGGAGCCAAGAAACGTCTGTGATGCTTGCAGAGCTCGATCGTTGAGTGTCAATGTCCTTGGCGAGTCGTTTGACGAGGTCCGCGGAGGGGTGACAATGTCGTTTGGGCGGCGCGAGCGATGCGAGCTCGGCGTGTGCCAGGGCACAGTGCTCTCCTCGACGACGGTATGGATATGCGCTCGACTGGCTGGACCTTGACTGCTCGAGCTCCGACCAAGGGCGTCACTTGGGAGGGCCGTCGAAACGGGGTTCGTACTGGAGAGCCGCTGAAAGGGATCCGCAGTTGAGGACCGTATAAAAAAGTCGGCAGAGGCCCGAGCCGGGCGATGGGAGAGGTGCGGCGAAGGCATCGATTATTGATATGGGAACGGGCCGCCGGATTCGGTGCTTGGGCTCGGCGCGGCCCAAGCTAATGGCGGCACGGCGGTGACTTTGGGTATGGGCGATTAAGCCAAGTGGGAGGAAGCCGTGATGAGCGAGGGAGATGAGGCAGACTTGGGTATATGCCGGCCGTAAATGCGACGCTCGTCGTCAAGGAGGGACGGCTGAGCTCTTGTGGCGCCGTAACGATCGAGATGCGAGCGTAAGAGAGGGTAGCCAGAGGCAGACTTGTTGCAGCTCCCTTTGGATTGGGCGTAGGGTAAGAGGCCATGTTTAGCAAGCGTTGGCAGCTCGCGGCGTTGAGGTCACAGCAAGGATACTCACCCGACTCTGCTGATGAGAACAGTGATCCCTCCCTCTCGATTCTCGAAGGCGTTGCGACTTGCGCTGTTCAGGCGCTGAGGTCCTTGACGACTCTGAAGGTGAAGACTGGTCGCTATTGGGAGGGTATCCGTGACGGTCTGCGGAGGGCTGGAGTTGCTCGTCGTCTCTGGAGTTTGGGAAGGTGAAAGGCCCGAGTACGTGGGCGAGGATGAGGATGGAACGGGTCAGCGATGGGGAGGAAGAGAGCGCGCGCGACGCAGCGGGCGCCTGGGTGGGGAGGGTGGTTACCCCCCTATATGAGGTGCTGGTCCTTTCGTCTTGGAAGAGGTGGTCGTAGACGTCGGCATGCAGTCTGCGGACCGAGAGGGGGCGGCGACGGCGTCTTTGAGACTGAGTACAGTACCGAGCTGCCCAAGGCGAGACATTGGACGGGTTGGGGGACTTGGCTGTTCCGTCGTCACGCTCATCGTCGTCCGCCGTCCGCTGTCGGACCCAAGTCCAAGAGACTCAGAGTGCTCAATCAGAGTTGCGATCCGAGGTCGCCTCGTAATGGCAAGCCATCGTGCTCGTGGTGCCGCTGAAGCTGGAGCTGAAGCTGCCGCTCCCGTTGCTTCCAAGCTGAAACCATTCTGGCGTTTCAGCCTGGGGGAGTAGTGCATGACAGCGTCTCCCCCTATGGGCTGCACCCACTGTGTGGGCGGACGTGCCGGCGCGCAGGCTGGCCTCTACAGGCTCTTGTCTCTGCCGATGATTACATGGCAATCAGCAGCAGTCGACGGAGTCGATGAGGGGATGAGGGCCAGCGAGAGACTCACCTTGCGGCATTGCTCTCATCGTGGCCGGAGAGCGATCCACGGCGCCCAAACATGTGCGCTCATGCGGGCGTCACAGACAAAAGTAGGTGATGTTGGTGTGATGGTTGGCCTCATGCCAGTCTGGTTCGATGGGCGAGCGGCCCAGGAGAGCACAGGCTCCAGCTGCCCCTTGACCTGGCCTGGCTTCGCCGCTGGCTGCCTGACAGCTGACTGGCGCTGTGACCGCTGGTGGGCCTTTGTGGCCTGTGGGCTTGAGCGCCGGAGGATCTTGATGAGGGAACCGAGTTCGAACCCTTGGGAGCCTTGTCTACATGAATACTTGATACCGCCCTGGCCCTTGAGCTCATCTGGAGTCCGGATCCCTTGCGCGCTTGGCTACGACGCCGAGCTGGACGACTGACGAGGGTCGAGACCCGAGAGCCCGTCGTTGCTTGTTGGGCGTTGTTGTCCGCTGTTGATGTGTTCAGATCGCGGGCGTAGTCGACGAGCAGAGGTGAGGCATCGTCGAGGCCAGGCCCCCCTCCCGTCGTGTTTGCAGACCGGTTCCGATCCGGCCTCCCGTGCTGGGCAGCCAGTGGGGTCTTGGTGATGGTGTCGGTGGTGATGGTCATGGTGGTGTTGGTGTTGGTGTTGGGTTGGCATGCGCTCCGATGATCAGGCCGCCCGCGTCGAGCTCATCCTCGACTCTACGATGACCATCACCGTGTCACACCCGCAGCGAGGCCAAGCGTCCAGCTCCAGGCTCACCCTCACACTTGCCTGCCTCGTGGGCTCCCGCCATCGCCATCGCGAGCCTGGCCTTCAGTCTCGCAACAAGCAGGCAGCCGGCGCGTGGTCAAAGAGGCCCAACCCTCAAGCATTCCATCCTCGTCCCACTTCTCCAAGGCGAGCCCTCTCGCCCACCGACACCCGCCCGAGGACACGACCGACGTGGGATGAAGGGTCAGCGGGCAAGGCGCGAGCACGCTCGATGCCGCTTCTCAAGCAACCAAGGCAGCCTGTCAAGATCACGGAGTCGAATCGAGTCGGGAGGTAAGTGCAAGCGTCGTACCGCGTGTCTCTTCCAGTCTCCCTGTCCATGACTCTGACCGCTTCCTCTCCCTCTCTGGCAGGCTGCCGACTTGCCGCCTCTCCCAGAGCCACCAGCAGCATCTCCAAGTCGTCAAGGGCAAGGGACGGAGGCGATGCGGCTCGTGCCATTCGTCTGTTCAATCTGTTCCGCCTGAGGTCCAATGACCAAAGTCGATAACCACACTGAAGGCTCGCATCTCGCAAGCGTCGCCGTCTCCCCTTCGCGGGGCTCTGATATCGATCAAACAAGTGAGTTCGGCCCTCGGCGAGCTCGGAATCGGCATGTGGCAGGCGCCGGCGCGAGCGTGGACAAGTCGAGGACCTAAGGCCTGACCAGCAAGCCAAGCTCATCCAGGCTGCCGGGCTTTCGTCCATCACAACATCGTCTAGGATCTCCAAGCCAGCACACTGCCCATCGCCCGTACCTCTGCCGGCGCCGCAAGCGATACGGCATTGGCGCGTTCGTCTTATTGTGATCAAGAGTTCAAAGTTGCAGTCTACGTGCATCAGTCGATGTCCATTTTGGAGGCGAGCCCCCGTACAAAGGCTGCAATACAACAAATGGAGCTTCAAGGTCAGCACAAAGCCGGGCTACGACGGGCGCCTGCCAATGCATGCCTTTGCTGAAGGAGTGAGTCGATGAACGAGATGCTTGTGTGGGCGCGCCATAGAGGTGATCTGACCACTTGGGCATTCCTCATCTCTCTCGACAGTTCGATCACCCCTTGCTGAGTACAGCACGATGGGGGGCATCTGCCCCACCTCCGCCCTGATCCCGACCACGCGCGCGACGCGATTGGCATACGGGTGTACCGCTTGTCGCCCTCATCAAGAAGGGACGTCCCGCCCGTGGAGGGGCAACGGTCTCCAATCTCCATGCCTTGCACCCGACTTCGTCCAACGCGGCACGCAGAGGAGAGCAGTGCGACCTCCGCCGGTGCTGCTCTGGGCGCCTTGCCAGTCGTCCATGAGCTCCGTCACTACGCTGCCTGCGCTGAGGATGACCCCTGGCCACATCTGCCTCTTCGGCGTGCCAGCATGGTAGAGATCTCCCCTTCCCTTTGTCTTGCAATGAGAGCACGCCGTTCTCACGCCTGTCCATGTTGTGATCCGTTGTTCTGGGTCGAGGCGAAGGCGCGAAGGTGGCGAGCAAAAATGAGAGAGGCTGGACGACCACCACCACCTCCATCACCGTCACCCCGACGATGTCCCAACATCGTTGACTCCATCCTTGGCCATGGGCAGGGCTTCCAGCAGCAAGGAGGGCCGTAAGAGCAGTGGCGGCGGCAGCGCAGTCAGGAGTCCGGTCGCGGCCAAGGGGAAGACAGAGACCAGCAAGCCAAAGAAGACGACCTCCTCCTCTTCTGCCCACTCACCAAGCCCCAAGACGAAGCGCAAGGACACATCCTCCTCTATATCGCCAGTGAAGAAGAGCACCGATCCCAACGCGCCCGTGACGGCCAGGTTGCACCTCGCAGGCTTGAATCCAGAGGTCAGCGCGGCCGACATTCGCGCCAGGTTCACGACCTTTGGCGAGGTCTTGGCCCTCGACGGATGGCCGGCGGGCAAGAATGCTGTTGGTCAGTATGGGTGCTCCCTATCTCTCTGCTTTAGTCATGCTGAGGTTGTGCTAATCGACCTGACTCATTCACAGGAGATCCCACTACATATGCCTACCTGACGCTTGAGACGACCCACGGCAAGCTGGCCAAGTGTGAGCAGAGCCTCCCTTCATTCATTCTTATACTTGACACGCACCATGCTGACCTAGGCCTTCCTCTTCTCAGGCATGAGCATCCTCAACAATGCAGCATGGCGCGGCTTCAGGTTGCGCATCGCAGAAGCCCGGCCCAACTTCTCCGACCGCGTCGCGCGCGAGATTGAGCAGGTGCAGGCGAGCGGGTGGAAGCCACCTTCTAGGGAGGAGGTGGAGGGGAAGCTTCGGCTTGAGCAGGGTGGGAGGATGTTGAGTTTGGACGAGGTGAGGCGGCCTCCTGAGGCGATCCTGTCGAAGGGCCTGAGGGACACGTCCGCGACGAAGAGGGTCATGTCGCCGGCGTCGGGCTCCGATTCCGCATCGTCCTCTTCATCCTCCTCGTCTGCGTCCTCTTCGGAGTCGGGCTCAGTCTCGGATGAAGATGAGAACAGTGATGACGGCGGTCAGGAGACGGATCAACAAGCTCACGATGATGAGGGGCAAGATACGAGCAAGGATCCGCACCTCAAGGACGATCAAGTAGCACTGGACCATATCCAAGCGAAGGAACTCCTTGAGGACAAAGCCGACACATCCGGCGAGGACGCGGCCAGCCCACAAGCAAATGACCAACAAGACGTAGCCATGGACGACACAAGCCAAGTCCAGCCCACACCTACACCCGCCATCACCAACACCGCACGTTCCCGAGTCCAATTCAGCTCGCTCGAGCAGATGTTCCGCGTCCGCGCCGATGCGGATGACGAAGACGGCGAAAAGGACAGAGTCGGTGTGCTGGGACGAAAGGGCCTCCAGCTCGGGCTGGACGAGGATGATCTCGAAGCTGTCCAGCGAGGCGATGCCGCACCGACGGCGGCGGGCGGGGTCTCCATCTTGGGCGGCTTGGCCCTCGACGACGTGGAGATGGACGAGGACTTTGACTTTGGAAAGATGGATGGCGGTGGTGCCGGCCCAGGCGCGGTGGTGAATGAGGGCGGGTTCCAATGGGACGCCACTCGTCGGCCTGGCGACGACTCTCACGAACCGGACATGCCAGGCGCACGGCGGCCGAGGGCCTACCTCTTCCCGCGCTTTGAGGCGGCCGATACCAAGGACGCGTCCGCCGGATGGAAGGCGGTACCCGACGAGCGCAACCCAGCCTACCAGCTCCTCTTCCTCGACTCGACGCCGCGCTCCGAGCGCGTGCCGCCCTTCCGCCGTACGCAGACCTTGTGAGTTGGCCCCTAGCTCTACTCTGTTCCATACCATTCAGGTCATCGCTTACCATCACATCTACCCTCATCGCGCTAAACAGGGACGAGATCGAGGAGCACTGGAAAGCGACGCGTCACGCCCTGACGCAGGAGTACAAGCGCCGTCATCGCGAGGCGGTCAAGAAGCAGCGCCGACGCGTCGTCGGCTCGCGCGTCACGGGTGGCGTGGTCGGTCTCAAGGCGCCGGCGGGCGGTGCGCGCGGGGAAGCCTATGCTAAATGACATCGTATTTACGCGCAGTTGTGAGAGGGACTGACTTCGTACGGGGGCCTATCATAAAGGGCGTCTAGCCAAGGCTGCTCTCTCGTGGAGATCCGTCAGAGCTTGGACGGCTGCGAGTGAATCTTGAGCGCCTGCCTCACGCTCAAGTCAAGCAGGACGTCCTCCGACCCGCCGGGTACCTGGAGCGCCTTGATCTCCCGCCAGATGCGCTCGATCCGCTCGCCCGCGCCGCCCTTTGTGATGCCCATCCCACCGAGCAAGTTGACCGCCTCCCGACAGACGGCCTCGAGCACGATGCCCGCATGCGCCTTGAGCGCGCCCGTCGTCCCGCCCGTGTACAGGTTCGACTCGGCCGTGGAGAGGTTGTTCTGCTGGAAGATGACGGCCTCGGTCCAGGCTTGGAGGGCCTCGACCTGGCGTGCCATGTGGGCAAGCTTGTGGCGCACGACGGGCTGCTCGATCAGGGGCTTGCCGAAGGCCTTGCGCCGCTTGACGTGCACGATGGTATCTTCGATACATACTCTTGAGAACCGGAGGGCAGTGTATGCGATGGTCATCCGCTCTGTAGAAGCGTACTACAAGTCAATGCTACTTTACAGCTCAAAGCGATGCAATATGAGCCACTGACCATGGTTGAAGTTGTTGAAGATGTGCTTGAGTCCCTGGCCCTCCTTGCCACCGATCAGGTTCTCCACCGGCACCTTGGTGTTATCAAACTCCACGAATGTCGTTCCCGATGGCGATTGGCCCATCATGCGCATCAGCTTGAGCGTCACGCCGTTCTCTTTGGAGACGGGCACCACGAGGAGGGAGATGCCTGAGGGGTCGCCAGCCTTGCCAGATGTCCGCACAGCCGTGGTCAGATAGCCTCCCTCACAGAAGTACCCTGGCGAACAAAGCGTCAGATTGATGAGCGGTGCCTCCAAGCACTCTAGCAAGCTCACCATTCGTGATCCACTTCTTGACTCCATTGACAATGTAATGCCGGCCGTCCTCCGACTTGACGGCCGAGGCTGACAAGTTGGCAACGTCGGAGCCTGCGCTGGGCTCTGTAATGGCCAGCGCGATACGCTTCTTGCCAGACAGAACGTCGGGCAGGATTCGAGCTTGGAGCTCGGGCGACGCAAAGTGGTTGATGGGTCCGCAGCCGTAGGAAATGCCGGCGTACAGGTGCATGAAGCAGCCATTGCTGGGTCAGGGCAGCAAGAGAGGATCAGTCGAGCTCGGCGAGGAATGTAAGGACGAAGATCACCTTCCTGCACGACACAGCTCGTCGATGAGAATGTAGTCGCAGAACGCGTCCCATCGCTCAGGAGCAATGTCGGCTGGGATGGGAATGTCCTTGGCCAGATCCCTGAGCTTGGCCGGCAGCCTGATGCCGAGCGCAAAGGGGATGAGGAGGCCGTCCTTGGCCGCCTGCTGGTAAAAGGACGCCGGCGCCTCCTTGGCCTCCTCCCACTTGTCTGCGTAGGGGATCAGGTGCTTGTCTGCCCACTTGCGCGCCCACTCTCGCAGCCGAGCGTACTCGGGCTTGGTCCCAAAGTACGGCGTGGGCAGGCCGTTGATCCACGGTGCCTCTGCGAATGGCACATCGGAGCGCGTCACGTCCTTGACGCGAACAGAGCCGGACATTCTTGGACGAGGTCGTGCGGGCGCTGTGCGAGGACGTTGGCGAGTACTGCAGCCCTGTGTATGGCAGCACCAGGAGATGGTGGACCTCCCGGTCGAGGAGAGGTCCGAGCTCCCCGGATCGACCATCGCGTCTGGGGCTTACATCACGTGATGTACTGATGTCTCGGCCGTGAGATTGGCGAGGCCCTAGCGAGCTACGAAGGGACTTCTTCCTCGCGACGGTCCACTCTGGCCAGCGTAACCACGAGCACCTCGATACTGCCAGCCTCAGCAAGGAGCCGCGCGTGTACAGTTGAGCTCAGCAGCCACCTCAAGCAGCGCCCATTCGCCACGATGAGCTCGCGCTTCTTCCGCGCCGCTTCCGACTCCGAGTCCGAGTCCTCCGAGGAGGAGGAGCTCTCCGAGCTCTCCTCGGGCGAGGAGGACACCAAGCCCAAGAAGAAGGCCGCCCGCGGCAGCGACGACGACTCGGACGACTCGGACGAGGACGATGACGAAGATGACGAGGACGAGGACGGACGCCCCGCCAAGCGGCAGCCCATGTCGCGCTTCATGCGCGGTGCGGACTCGGGCGACGACTCGGACGAGTCAGACGAGGTGCGGACGGTCGTTCGCTCGGCGAGGGACAAGCGCGTCGACGAGGTCGAGGCCACCATCAAGACGATTGAGAACGCCGAGCGCATCAACGACTGGATCGCCATCTCCAAGAGTGAGTCGGGCAATGCTTGCCGTGTTCGCGTCTGAAGCAGCCCTGACCTTCTACGCTCTTATCTCGCAGATTTCGATGTCCTCTTCCGTCTCTGCGATCGTCAAAAGACGCTCGGCGAAAACATTCCTCCTTCCGTCTATCGTGCACTGGCAGAGCTGGAAGATGCGCTCAACGACACCATCGCCAAGCAGAAGGAGGCGAAGAAGAAGATGGAGCAGCCCAACGCCAAGGCCATGAACGGCATGAAGCAGAAAATCAAGAAGGCTATCAAGGACAACGAGGAGCAAGTCTCGGCGTACAGGGCGGTGAGTCGCTCCCTTGAGGTGGAGATCAACTCTTACTGAACAGAATCTTGGCTACTCAGGACCCCGACAATTTCGAGGCCAACGCTATCGCCGCTCAGCAGGCTGCATCGGCCGCTGCTGAGGCTGCCGCCCCTCCCTCGCGACTCAAGCGTGCTCGCGCGGTCGCAGCTGCTGCGGCTGCAGCAGCAGACGGCGAGGCGCCAGAGGATGACGAGTTTCAGACGGTCGGTCGCGGCGGAAGGACGGTCCAAATCTCGACGGAAGCCATCTTCAACTCTCTCAATGCCGTCATGGAGGCTCGCGGTCGCAAGTCGACCGATCGTGCTGAGCAGACCCAGATCCTCACGCGAATCCTCGGCGTCGCGCAGACACCATACCAGAAGATCCGCGTCCTACTCGCCCTTGTTGCGGCCCGCTTCGACTACAACGCCAGCGTCAACTCATACCTACCTCTTGAACAATGGTCGGCTGTGCGCAAGGAGGTCGACCAACTCATCAACGTCCTCTCCGAGAACCAGGCATACATTGTCAAGGAGGATGTCGAAGACTACGACGAAAATATTGACCGGCTACCAAACGAGAACGGCGAGGGACCTATCGTCTATGTGCGCGGCTCCATCATCTCGTTCGTGGACAGACTCGACGATGAGTTCACCAAGAGTCTACAACACATCGATCCCCACACGCCCGAATACGTGGACCGGTTGGCGGACGAGAAGCGACTGTATGCGACCATCGTACGGAGTCAAGCCTACTTTGAGGCCGTCGACCACGCGGACGTCCTTGCTCGGGTTATCATGCGTCGGCTAGAGCACATCTATGCCAAGCAAGATGTGATCATTCAAGCTCTGGAGGCAGCGACTCAGACCCTTCTTACGACGGGCGAAAATACCGAGGCGAATGGCGATGCGGCTGGCCAAGCGGGGACTGCCTCGGCCTCGTCAGGCGCGACCGTCTCGTCCAAGATTACGCCCTCAACAGCCCAGGTGGCGGAAGCCAAGGGTCCCAGCGCACTGATCCGCTCGCTGTGCATCTACCTGTACCGGACACCGGCGCCCTCGGCCGAGCGCTTGCGCACGCGCGCCATGCTGTGCCACATCTACCACCACGCGCTCCACGCCGACTACCACATCGCAAGAGACATGCTTCTGATGTCCCATCTCCAAGACTCGATTGCGCTCGCCGACGCTTCGACACAGATACTTTACAACCGCGTCGTGGTGCAACTGGGCATGTGTGCCTTCCGGAATGGCCTGATCAAGGAGGCTCAGGCGGGCTTGTTGGACATCTTTGCGACGGGCAAGGTCAAGGAGCTGTTGGCTCAAGGTGTGCAGCGACCCAACGCGTACTCGACCATTACACCTGAGCAGGAAAAGCTCGATCGTCAACGCCAGTTGCCCTTCCACCTGCACATCAACCTGGAGCTCCTTGAGTGTGTATACCTCGTATGCTCCATGCTCCTCGAGGTACCCAACATGGCATTCGCCGGCAATGACCCAGAGCTTCGCAAGAAGGTCATCTCTCGACCCTTCCGACGCATGCTCGACTACACGGACCGGCAAGTGTTCTCCGGCCCTCCGGAGAACACGCGTGACCACATCATGCAGGCGTCCAAGGCGCTCCAGAACGGCGAGTGGCGACAGTGCACCAGTTTGATCGAGGAGATCAAGATCTGGAAGCTTTTGCCCGGCGGCGCGAACAGCTGGGAGACGGAAGTGCGACCGCTGCTGGCGCGGCGGATCCAAGAGGAGGGTCTGCGGACGTACCTGTTCTCGTACGCGGCGTACTACGACACGGTCCGGCTCGCCCATCTCGCCGAGACGTTTGACCTGCCCGAGAAGACGGTGCGGGCGATTGTCAGCCGGATGATCTGGGCCGACGAGCTCGGTGGCGGCGCGAGCATTGATGCCGTTGCGGGCGTGGTGGTCCTCCAGCGCGAACAGTTGAGCAAGGTGCAACAGCTGGCGCAGACGCTTGCGGAGCGCGCGGGCAACCTGTTGGAGCAGAATGAGCGGCTGCTTGACTCCAAGTTGGGCGAGCCTGGCAGTGGGCCTGGCGGTGCTGGCGGGGGTGGCAAGGGCGCTGGCGGCGAGCGTGAGGGCGGGCGTGATGGAGGCCGTGAGGGCGCGAGGAGGGAGGGTCGGAGAGGCGGCGGCGGTGGTGGCGGTGGACGGGGACGAGGCAGAGGGCGCGGTCGGGCTCAGTTCCAAGCCCAAGCGCTCGGTCAAAAGGTCTGATCTGAACATGAATCAGTCGGCCAGTCCCCTATCCAGCCCTTCCTTTCCGTCCCCGACACCACCTCGCCATTCTGGTTCCAACGACGGAGCGCGCCAGCGAGGCGGGCGCTTGTTTCGCCTCTGTGCTCGCACTGCATGGCTGCCCTCTTCAATATGACTTTCCCATTCGACCATGCCTGCGTACTGACGAGTAAGAGGAGTGGCAATGAGGCCATGTTAGGTAGGACACGAGTACGTAAGATCGACCAAGGTGTTGGTCTCCATCGAGTCGCGCTCACGTGGTCTCACGACGCGTCTCGGAACCCCCAGCGGCTCCGCCAGTCGGGTGTTGATGTTGACATTGGTCTCCTTTCCGACTCCTTCCAGCTGACGGACGACCACCACCACCTCCGTCTCGAGCCCCGCCCTCGCCATCGCCTTCGCCATCGATACCGAGCACCCACGATGAACTCGCGCACGTCGTACTCAGCCGCAGTGAAGAGGCTCGCCATCGAGTACAAGCAGCTCTCCTCCGACCCGGACGGCCTCTTCCCCGCCGTGGGACCCATCTCGGAGGACAACTACCTCGAGTGGGAGGCCCTCCTCCCTGGGCCCGAGGATACGCCCTTCGAGGGTGGGGTGTTCAGTGCCAAGCTCAGCTTTCGTGAGTCCCTGCCCTGCTGCGTGACTTGCGACCCGGTTGTCTCGAGGTGGTACTGAACCTGATCTCGTGCCCCTGCCTCTCACCCGCCACGCTAGCTTCAACATATCCTCTCGAGCCGCCGGTGATGCGCTTCGAGCCGCCCATCTTCCATCCCAATGGTGAGAGCAGAGCGCCGAGCGCGCGCGCAAGATTGTCATTCGGACCCTGAGCTGACGACTTGCTATGCATGACACAGTATACCCAGATGGCCTCGTCTGCATCAGCATCCTCCACGCTGCTGGCGATGACCCAAACAGTGAGTCTTGCTCCGTCAAGTGAGAATGCGCTATCATCCTGTGAGGCTCACGGCTGCCGATCTCATGTTCATTCAGTGTACGAGTCGGCGTCCGAACGATGGTCGCCCGTCCAATCTGTGAGCACTGCCTGCCGCCGAGCTCCTGTCCTGATGTGAGATGACATGGGGGCTTACACCCTTCATTGAACAGGTCGAGAAGGTACTCCTCTCAGTACTCTCCATGCTCGCGGAACCCAACGTCGAGAGCGGCGCCAACATCGATGCCTGCGTGAGTACACGTCTCTCCATTCAGGCGAAGCCAGGCTCGCGACTGACCCACGTACCTTACCCTTTTACAGAAGATGTACAGGGACGACCCGGAGGGCTACGAGCGGACGATTCGCGAGCAGGTCCGGCAACAGCTCGGTCTATGAGCTCGCGTCGGGAAGCTTGGCCAGCGACGACGAGGCGTCACGTACGGCGCGCGGTGGCAATCACATCGGCGCTCGCTCGAGGCTCGAACTACCACAGCGAGCTATCCAGCCCACTCGTCCGTCCTGGCAGCTACCCTCATCATACACCTCGTAGATCTTGCAATAATGTCATTGTCTTGGCTTTGACCGTGTATCGCGGTAGCTCATGCCTCTGTCCCAAGCTGGGCCTCCCTATATGAGCATGGCTTCTCAACAGCATTGACGTCGCGCACGCGCACTTGGTCCGCAGGGCAACCACCTCCGAAGCATCAGAGTCGACCGGAGTCCTCAAGGCGATGAAAGATAATGGCAGGATAGATGTTGAGTGCTACTGGGCATGTGGGTACTATACAGGCTCCATCGTCGAGCTGCCGAACGATCTTGGACGTCGATGCCATCGTTTCCACAAGGCGCGCAGCTCCTTGTCGCGCTTGCGGCCTCGGCGGGTGCGTCGGAAGCGTGAACAGGTGCGCCTTGACTAGATGAAGAGACGCAGGAGCTCGAAGAACACTGCCGTGGCGAGGAGGACGTTGGAACATGGGTGGTGTCAGCTCCTTGCCATTCCATACGCTCAAAGGGCGCACACTCACCGCCGCCCACGACGACAAAGACGATGACGCCCACGATGGCGGGGTGCACGGCCGGCTTGGGCGGGTTGCGCTCGGCGTAGGACGCCTTGACGGGCTTCTTGCCGTCGCGCGCGGCTTGGAAGAACTGGTCGTTGCGCTGGCGGACTTGGCGCGAGGTCTGTACGTATGGGCGATGGGCCAAGGCGAGTGTCAGCGCGCTTCCTGAGGCGAGGAGGACGAGGTGTGCTTACCATGCTGGGCGGCGTGAGGGGGGCGACGGGGGACGATGCCGAGGACGAGGACGAGATGGGCGTCGTCGTGATGAATGGCAGCAAGTCGATGGCCCGCGTTGTGATCTTCTTGAGCTCGAGCCCGCTGCGGACATCGGCCGCTCCACCATCTCCTCCTCTTCCACGTCGACATTCCATCCTCCTCCTCAGCGGCGGCATCAACACCGACGACGACGGCGGCGAGCACAGCAACGACAGGCGCACCACGCACGGGACCATGTCAGCGCCAGGCGATGCCAGCGCAAGCGGCAGCGGAGGCACCCGCAAACGCGCCCTCTCCCCAGCCTCAGCCCAAGCCGCCCACCTCGCCAAATTCATGGCCAACCCCTCCAAACCGGTCCACATCCCCCAAGCGCCCAAGGAGAAGGAGCTCCGCGCGCCGCGCGAGACGATGAAGAACGTGACGGGCTCGAGCGCAGGCGCGGGGAGTGGCGAGTTCCATGTGTACAAGCATGCGCGCAGGCGGGAGTATGAGCGGATCAAGTTGATGGAGGAAAAGGCTAAGAAGGTGCGTTCCGCGATGGCTACGTAGGCAGACGGCTGAAGATCTGGTATGGCTGACGCGCCCCTTCGCGCCCTCTTCCCTCCTCTTCCCTCCTACTACCCACGTACCCGCCCTCATCCCGCGCCGGGTTGCAACCCAACCAGGAAGAAGAACAAGCCCACTTCTCCGAGGCCCAAAAGGCAGCCGCAGCCGCCTCGGAAGCCAAGACGAACAAGAACCGGTCCAAGCGCGACAAGAAGAAGGAGGCCAAGCGGCGCGCTGCTGCTGCGGCTGCTGCTGCTGCGGCTGCTGCGGCGGCGGACGGCAAGGGAGGAGCTGGATCGCAAGGAGGGGGTGAGGGCGGGACGGACCATGACCAGGATGGGCCGGTGACGAAGAGGATACGAATCGGTCAGGCGCCTGGGGCCGCCCTGCCTCCCAGAGATGGCGATGAGGCGGGCGCGGACGGAGGCGATGGTAGTGGCGGCCGCATCACGTTCCAAAGACCTGACAGCGACGATGATGGAGACTAGCGGTGGCAAATGCACACACTGACCTCCATGCTCGAGCTCGCGCCAAGGAGTCACGTTACGACGACTACGCTGGTTTCATTCACAATCACGATTGAAAGAGAAGAGGAGGAGGAACAAGAGCTGGGACCGAGCCTGCCATTGGGCTTGAAGGATGGGAGACGAAGCGGAGGTGTGGGAGGGAGGCTTGCGAGTCGCAAGGTGGGATGGTAAGGCCGAGGGCGACGGACGCGTCAAGGACATAACCTAAGGTGACTCGCCGCCATTATAGATGCGCCCGTCGCGTGCAATAGCTGCAGTCGTGGCGAGGACGAAGGCACCGTCTCTTGGCCCGTGTGTACGCCCGCGGTCGACGTCTGTGCCGATCAAGAGGTGGCCGTCGTCGGGGTCTACTCGATGACAGGGGATGCCTCAGTTGCGAATCTTGATGCCCTTGTCTTGGACGCTGCCGACTCGTCCCGCCCGTCCTGTCCGGTCCGGGTGGTCGAGGCCGAGAGTGTCTTCGGGCAAGAACTTGTGCTCGTAACTGGCAAAGTGCAGACTTCGATCAGTCGCTCTTCTGCTGGGTTCGAGACGTGCTCATCGCGTGGACTCACATGACATCGTCGTCCTCAATGTAAGAAGGCTGCTTGTATGTACTTGACTGGACGAGGGCGAACCGGAACTTGGCAAAGTCCTTGTCTGACGCGCCGATTCGTGCTTGTATTCTCCTCTTTGTGTCAGCAAATCTCTCGCCCTGCCCAGGAGTGTCCAAATGTCAGTGACAAGCCCTTCGGTCGCATCGACTTCCGAGGCGCTCGCACTCACCCGCTTGATTACAAACTTGAAGGGCACGCCATGCGTCCGATGTGCCTCCTTGCTGAAGTGGAAGACGTGTATGATCTTGTCATCCTCGCTCGCCTCGAGCTCTTCGCGCGGCACCTCCTCAGCAAAGATCTCGGTGGCCTCATTGATGTTGCCGATCATCTCAGTCGGGCCGAACTCGCGCTGCTGCTTGCCCTGGGAGACCATCTCGAAGATGCGGATCTTGCCCGAGCCCTCTGGTGTCAGGGAGACTTGCTTGGAAAGCTGATCGGCCACATCGTTGACGGTGCTCGTCTTCGGCAAGAGGAAGGAGTGGGCAGCCTGTTGAACAAATCATTCGTATGAGCTCGAGAACCAAGGTCAGAGTGTGGTTCGACAGGCTGATGCTCACCTCCTCCTTGTTGTGCGCGCCGGTCCAGAAGACTTTGAGCGTCCGTTTGGTCTCCAGCTCGATGATGCTGACATCCAGCAACTCATAGTAGAGCAACGATGCCTGGCCTTGCACGTAGCTCGGCGAGACGATGTCACTGACTGTCTGATTCGCCGTCCTCTTCAGCACAGTCTTGGGTGCGCCGCCGGGTCCGTTCGCTGTGGTGAAACGCAGCTTGAATGGATCATGCTTGAGTCGCTCGCCCGCCTTGGCCGCCATCTGTAAAAAGCCAGTGCGTGAGTGGAGCTAACTGACGCGTCGACTGAGATCATGTGCTTACCATGTCGTATGTCATCTTCTTGCTGAGCAGGACTTCAAACTCTGTCCGTGGCTCCACGTCTTCGAGTCGAGGCTTGAACAGGACCTTGATCTGGTTCTGCAGGAAGTCATAGAACATGATCGGGTTCGAGTAAAGCGATTGCGCCTCGTAGTCGTGGGCACTGTATAGTCCAAGACCATCAGCTGCGGTTCCTGTGGGTCACAAGACTGATACTGCCACTCACTCCTTGTCAGGAATGTCCATCTGGAAGCAGATGATGTCGCCATCCTGAATCTCGCTCGCCACAAACGTGGACTTGGGCTTCATCTGCTCAATCATGCCCGGCTTGATCTCTTCGTACAACTTGACCTGCGTGCTTGGCGGCCATCGCATGATCTCGTTGATCGTCGGCACGAGGTCGCCGACCTTCATGTTCCGGTGCACGTACTGTCGTCCGACGCCGAGCAACTGCTGCCGCGAGATGTCAAAGTGCTTGAGGAAGATCATCATTTGCCCTTGACCGGGTGCGTTGGGGTTGGCGGCAGCCAGATCTGTGCCCGGTGCAGAGGGAGGTGGAGGCGGGGTGACGCCGGGCTGGAGGACCTCGAGGAAGAGGCGCAGATCGTTCTGTCGGCTGGCCATTCGATCCCGTACCGTCTCCAGGGTCAGATTAGGGTCGTTCTCCGGCACCACGGTGTCGGGCCGAACAGTCTTGTTCTGTCGGTTGACAAGCACCCAGAGCCGCATCTGATCCTCGGGCAGGTTGAACTGTTGCGCCAACATCGCCTTGAACGACAAGAATGTGTCCGACTTGTGCACCCTGAAGGACGGCAACTCTGTTGGTGGCAATGTGCGATCCTCGAATGTCGCGAGGTCGAAGCCCTGGTGTTTCCGGAACGTCTCCTCCGTGATGACCTATCAGTGGAGAACAGTCAGCATTTCGTACCCCTTTAGATCGTGCAACAGTCTTCGACTCACCTTCGCGGTCAGGAACAAGTGCTGTTCCTCCTTTTCTCTCCGCCGCGCCTCTAGCTGTAGCCGCTCGTCCTCCAGTCTCTTGGCGAGATGCGCCGGCGTGTCCTCTGCCGTAAAGGGCTTGAGCACCTCATCCATCGTCTGCTCGCGCACGTAGACGAGCATGTAGGCGTTGGTAAAGCGCTTCATCGCCCGTACGGGTGCCCGCGCGTTGAGCTGGTTGTTGCCTGGATGCCCGTTCGGGATCTCGCCACCGAAGTTGTCCTCGAGGACCTCCTTGATCGTTACGGGCGTGACCCGATCATCGTCAAACTTGTACCACTTGCCGTCACGTTCCGGCTTGAGGAGAGCAAAGTAATGGCCGCCGTGCAGGTCGCCGGAGTGCACAAGCACGCCGTGGAGCTTGTAGATCCATGACTGCGACGTCTTCTCCGGATTCGCCGGGTCAAGGTAGTCGGCCAGGTCTATCTCGAGCGGGAACTCGTGTCGATCGTTGATCTTGACCATCGCGTCCTTCTCGATGTCGTACTCGAAGCGCTTGAGCTGAAGATGGAGCACGGGCGGGAACTTTTGGAAGATCACGCCCTTCTTGGCGTCTTGAAGGCCAAAGCCTTCCGCTTGATACTTGTTGTCGCCCTCGAGCATCTCGGTCTGGATGTAGTCGCGGAACGACGCCTCGAGGTTGGGCATACCCTTGACGTTGAGTTGGATGTCGTAGAAGTCCTCCTCACGAGAGGATTCGTAGTCGACATTGACGCACTTGAGGTAGCTCCTCATGCGGCCCACGAAGAGTCGAGTGATTGCGCCGTCTGCGGCAGTGCCCTGGTAGAGATAGCTTGCTTGAGTAAGCTTGTCATCGAGAACGCTACACTACCCAAACGTACCTTCATCTTGGCCTCCAGCTTCTCCTGTAAGACGCGGTTGAACTCTTGTACATCATGTTGCAGGAAGGAATCCAAGCTCTTCCAGCCAAAGGACTTGGTGAGCTCGTTGGTACCGACCGGTTGGTCGGAGGTTTGAAGGAGATAGAAGACGCGTTGAAGTGCCAGGGGTACGCTTTCTGAGGGTGTATCGCCTTCAGTGGGGATTTGGTAAACAGCCTGGGTGGCAGAGAGTTGTACAAGGAGGGTCAGTGGTCACACTTGCAATTGCACTCTTGAGCATACTCACTCTTCGGAAGTAGTGAGTGCAGAACAGCGACTGTAGTAGCGAGTTCATGTAGCAAGTCGCGCCTTGGTTCTTGAGCCCGACGTATCCGGTCTCTTTCTTAGAGTCGTAACTAGGATGGAAGAGGAGAAAGATGAGCACTCACAGTGCGGTGAGGTGTATTGTCAGTGCTTGACTCACTTGATGAAGTTGTGCCACAAGACGCCTGTAGGGTCTTTTAAGACGCGCACGTATGCTGAGATCCTGGCCCGGTCGTCCTCGATGACAGCCCGTGGACGCCCATCCGCCGGCATTCGGAGCTTGCGCAGCTCGTTGAAGCGCGTAAAGCCCCAGTCCATCTCCTCTGCAGTGAATCGATGGTGTGCCTCTGTGTGTTCGCGAAGCAAGCGTGTGAGTAAGCAGCACTGCTTGCTTTGAAAGATGAAGGTACTTACGGCTCGAGCAATATACTGTGGGGTCATCGGGATGGGAGATGACCAGGGCGAACTGGGCACATACATGCCAGCCTTCTGGTTGACTTTTCGAGTCGGCGTAGTCGAGATAGACTGAGACCATATCGTTTGGTTGGCCATTTGAGTTGCCGAACGGGAACAAGAGGATTCGCCTGGGTACGAGGACGCGTGAGGGTGAGCCATCCGAGCCCTGCGAACAACATCAAGAAGGAACTTACCATCTGTGACCACCGCACTCGAACTCGGGCCCTGTGATCCGCTTCTCAAGGGTTTTCCAAGAGGGAATGTCCCAGTGGAAGACTGTGAAATCGTCCTCCTCCTGCCCGAGATCGGCCAGATTCTTGTCCGCGAATGCTTGGTCTGTGCGGGAGAGCATCGGAAGCATGGTTCAGTCATCCTCTATCTGCCTGATGTTCCTGCGCGACGTGACTCACGATCAAGCACGGAGACTGCCTCGTCCACGTCCATGGGACTGAGAGGCTTTTCCATCAGTGCCGGGTCGGCGACAATGTCGAGTTGAGCTTCCTGTAAATGACGACGATTCTCGTCAGAAGCGTGCTTCAGCATACGCGTGCGCTGAGGCAGGATACGCACCATCGTTGTAAGGGTGCGAGAAGGGTACTGAACGCGAGGCGGTGACTACTGCGCTCGTCTTGGTGGCTCCGCCTGATCGACTCGGCTGGCTCGAGGTGCTTTGGCAATCACAACGCGATCGCTGCCGATGACAACCAACCGTGGTGCCGCTTGCTCGTCGAGGTCGAGGTGTGGTCCTTCAAGCTGAGCGCCTGAGCGACCTTGGGCGCCCTTTGATCGAGGGTCGAGCTCGAGTGGCGGGGCGCTGCTCGCTGGCTCCCCCCGACGTGGTCGTGTGTGCGCACGCACTGCTGAGCGCGAGACGTCGTACGCGTGCGCTGCTATGCGGTACCCAGCGCCTGCGGTGCCGAGGTCGCCCTGTGCTGTGCCGCTGCCTGTGCTCGCCGCCCGAGTGTCCTGCTTCCCGCTCGCGGTGATGCTGGTCGTCGTCGTCGTGGCGATGACGGTGGTGGTAACGGTAGCAGTGGTTCGTGCCCGCGAACGAAGGACGCCTGGACGGCACTCGCCGCCCGCCAGGCCAACAACACGCCCGCCCCGGCCATGCACCGCAGCACTGCTGCTTCGCCACGGACGCCGTCACGTAGCCGCGCGAGCCAGCATCGACCACCGCATCGCCGGCCCGTGATGCCGAGGTCCAGCTCACGTGATGGGGGATGCGCATGGGGCGCAGGCGCGGGCGAGATCAACACCGGCATCATGGTCGCCGCTGCTGACGCCAGCGCCGCGCTCGAGCGCAGCGACCACGACGGCGTCGACGACGAGGACGCAAGTGCGAGTACAACGTCCAGCCATGGCAGCGTCAAGGTGCCTCCTCACAGCCTCAGCACGGCAGGCGCGCGGGCGTCTTGCCGTGCCCGGCGCGCGCAGAGGATACGCGACGCCGCTCAACCATCGGTCGTCGCTCGAGCCAGCGCTGGGGACCGCGCCACCGTCAGCACCACGGCCTCCCGACGGCGAGCAGCCGCTGTCAGACGACGCGGTCAAGCGTGAGCGCTGGCTCCAAGCCGTCGCAACGGGCTCCAAAGGCGGAGGCAAGGCCGGGAACCAAAGCGCCATGTTCGCCAACCTGGAGCGCGCCAAGGACGCTCTGCTGCAGCGCCAGCGTACGGCGCCAGAAACGGTGCCCGAGACGGGACCAGCAGAGGAGAGCAAGACGGACGATGCGGCTGCCATGTCGGCGCCGACCCTCCGCAACCGCGTACTCGAAGCAGCTCGCCAGCTGGTCGACAGCGAGGCCACGCAAGCAGCCATCAGCGTACAAGACTTGCTCAGCCTCTATCACGCTCGGGCAGGACGCCAGTTGTCCGTCGAGCTCAGCTACGAGAGCACGCCGATACCCGAGCGACGCGTCCCAGGGACATCGCCCGATTCGCCCGACTGCGGACCCGACGAGGACGATGGCGTCCTGCTGCTTGCCTACGTTGCCAACCTATCCTCCGATGCCAGCGCGCGGGGCAAGGAAAAGGTCAGCTTGTGCAGCGCCTTCTCCATCCGAGTCGAAGCGCGCGAGCTCGACCCGGCAGAGGACGAACCCGTCGGACACGGACCTGTGATAGTCACCTGTGCCCACACTCTCACCACGGCGTTGCCAGAGGGCTCGCGCACGGACACAACAGCGACGACGTCCAAGCTTGCCATGGGTGAGCCTTCCTCCATCGCGTTGGCGATCACGCGTCTGGGCCACGTCTACCCAGTACGGACGCTCCTCTCAAGCCTTCCAGGCTCCGATCTCGTCCTGCTCCAACTCGCAGAAGCACCGGTACTCGCCCCTGCCTCCCAACCGCAGCCTCTTGGCTTCTTCTCCCGCAACCACATCGATCGAACTGTAGAGCACGGCGCAGCAACTTCTTCCACCTTCTTCGGACCGGCCAGCGCAGACACGCAAGGTATCCCTGCCATTCGAACGCTACCGCTCTCGCCATATCCGGCTCATCCCGGTGAGGGCATCCTCGTCTCCTCCTTCGAGGCATGGGATCCCTCCGTCACTCAAGCGGACGCACCGGGTGGTGCCTACGACGCCGCTGATGGCCGAGGCAGTCCTTTCGGCGCAGGCGACGTTTCTATGGATTTGCCACCGGAGAGATGGGGACGTGCCTCGATCATAGAGTACAAGGATGGGGCGGGTCGGGAGGCTCGCGTCGGGACGTATGATGATCTCCATCAAGTGAGTCCCACCCTTCCATACGTCTTACGCCTGTCTGTTGCTGACAACCCTTACGCGTATCCACAGCTCGACTTCCGACTCACGTCCGCTCCTGCCCACCTTCGACCCAAGATCTCGACGGTGACCGTCCCCATGCCCGACTCGGCAGAGGCTGCTTCCGAAGAGCCCACCGGCGACGTACACGACAACGCCCGGTCCGCCCTCGCCGCCTTCGAACGGCGTCGGCGCCTCCGCGAGGCAGTGGCGGTGGCAGCACCCGGCCGAGGCGAAGAAGAACAGGACGAGACGTGGGAGGACGAGGAGACGGTCCGTCGCGTGCTCCCCGGTCTGGCGCGCCCGCACAATTTGCACCTGCTCGATAAGACGCTGGCGACGCTGCGGGGGAATGCCTCGTTGGGCGATGACTCCCCTCTCCCTCCTCGTCAAGGCGTGTCCTCGTCTTCTCGGACCGCCGCTCTGCTGGGCACCAACCCGGCCGCGCGGAGGCATCGTGCGTTCCCGCCGCCCGGCTCGTCGGGTGGGCCGATCGTCTCGGCGCGCGATGGGTGCGTCGTCGGCGTCGTGCGTGGGAGTCGGACGAGCGTGCTCGAGGGCCATCGCGGCGATGGTGTCCCCGCTGAGAAGATCTTTGAGAGTGAGTGCCGTCTCCCTGTTCATACTTCGTTTGTCCGTGGTGGGTGTGAGGCTGACTGCTGGTCTCCGTCTTTCTAGTGTTCTCGCTCCCCGGCCTGGGCAAGAAGAAGCTCGAGGAGCGCAAGGCGCGCGCGAGCTCCTCACAGGGGCAGAGCGGCGACCGCGCCAGCCTCGAGAGCTCCAAGGAGCGCTGAGCCCCCGTCTCTCCGCTCCGCATGTAGCGTAACACCTTTCCGACTCGTCCTGTACAACAATGTAACACACACTCTCTCCCTGCTAGCCTACTGATGCTCATCGTGCTATTGGCGGCGACGAGTCGAGCACATATGGCGATATGTGCGAATCATCGGGGTGCGCATCCCCCTCGAGAGGCACGATCCGTCCCGTACGCAATCGGGCGCTCGTACTCTTCCGAACAAGTTGCGCCTGCTCTGTCGATCCTGCTCCCGCAGGACGGAGTGGCGTACCCATGTTGATGTCGGAGCGCTTGCCGGGACGTCCGATGCGATTGGGTGGCCAGACGATGTAGTCGACCCGCGCGGTGACGAGGGCGAGGCTCACCTGCGTCATAGCAAGGTAGACCCGGTCAGCTCCGTGCCGCGGAGAGAGAGGGATTGTGCGACTTGCAAGGTGGAGAGGAGAGAGACTCACAGGACCATAGCTTCGCGAGTCGCAGCTCCTGCCCATGCTCCACCCGCGCGAGCTCCCATCGGCCGGCGCACCCGCGTCGCCCTCGACCCAGGCGTGGCCAGGCGGGATCCTGACGAGCTTGTACCGCTCGCTGATCGCGTCCTCGGCGTTGTCTCGTAACCCTTCGGCCAGCCGCCGCCGCTCCTCGTGCCGCAGTCTTCGTCCGTCGTCAAGAGGGATCTCGGTCCAGCTCTCACCGAGCTCAGCGTCCGTAGCGTTGCCCTCGTCTCCCGCCTCGTCACGCCCAGACTTGAGAGTGTGGGACAGAGGCTCCGAGGAGGGCACGCGCGCGCGTCGGCGCGTGTAGTCCGATTCGGACGGGTACTGCGCCGCCGCGTCCGCCGCGCCACTGCCGGGCACGCGCACGCGGACGATGTCTCCCTCGAGGGCGATGATGCGCTTACACGTCAGGAGGTCTGGCTTGGCGGGGTGTCTGTCACGGTGAAGTAGAAAGACCCGAGTTAGGGTAAGGACAGGACCGCCTACGGGACCTCGACAGACTCACCGAAGCAACACAATGTCGCCCCGCTGGAAGTGGCCCTTCCGCACCACGCGCCGGTTGAGAAGCACCCAGTCGCAGAACCCCAACATGTCCTTCGACGTCGACTGCGCCTCGCGGCTCGGGTTGAGGGTGGGCGCCATGCTGCCCTGGGTGATGACGTGCACCGAGTACCAGTTCATCTCGAAGAGGAGGGCGAAGGGCGTGATGCCTACAACGAGGAGGAAGAGCTTGCCCAGTGGTCCGCTGGGTAGGCGCGAGTAGGGCCTCCTGCCTTCTGTATGACTTGATGAAGATGGCGCCTCAGTAGCAGCGCCAGCGCTGGAGCTAGTGGACGTTGACGAGGACTCTGCCGTCGTCTTCGAAGTGAACAGCGTCCGCACACGAAGCGCATCGCCTGCGCAGCCTTGCGCGCGCTCCCCGAGTCGTCGTACACCGAGTCGCGTCCTTGACGAGGCGAGCGCGCGCTGCCTTGACGCTGGGCACGAGCAGCTGGCCGTGGCGAAGGAAGATGACATCCTCGAGGTGCTGACTGCCACCAACGCCGGCGATGTCGCGGACGACGAGGCGGCGCGCCACAGGACGCGCTCCAGGGCGCCGCCAGCACCTCTGCCAGCCGCGCTTCCGCCCAGCCGTAGCGCCATTTTGAGACGGCGACGCTTCGAGCGCTGTGTGAGCTGTCCTTGACGCAAGTGATGGTGGACGTGCACAAGGTGGAACGGGTTAACCGTACCTTCGCATGGTTGGTCGCCGCTAGCGGGGAGGGGCACTCTCCGCGCAAAGGGTCAGCCCTCGACGTTGCAACGATGGACTCGTATAGAAAAGGGTAGAGGAGCAGTACATCATCGTGACCAAGAGCGACCTCCCACGCGCCCCCGCCCACGCCTCAGCAAAGCGCAGCCGTCCTCGCCGCCGCCGCCTCCAACTCCTGGCGATCAATCACATCCGGATCGCGACCCTTGGTCTCGACCACAAAGACGAGGGTGACCAACAACCCTGCAATGCTGATGGCTGCGAACATCCAGAAGACGCCCTGGTTGCCTATCGACGAGGGCTTGGAGAGCTCGGCGAAGCCTAGGCTCGCGATGATGGCGCCTACTTTGCCGCATGCCGCGCTGGAAGGGAAGGCAAGTTGGGTCAGCACGGTCGGTCTGCCCAGCCTTCTCCGAAACGTTCTCGAGCAGGGTGGTACTCACGCAAGACCGTGCGCTGTACTCCGCACTCGCGTCGGGAACGTCTCAGCGGCGACTATGAACGTGGTAGCGTTGGCTCCAAAGTTCTGTCCATGGATAGCGAGTGCAAGGTGAGCATCTTGCCTCGGCGGAGGCAGGCTTCGGGAGAGACCTTGTGCCACTCACAAAGAAGAGCTGGAGGAACACAAAGACGACGAAGAATGGGGCCGTCTTGTCCTGTATACATACACGAGGCGTCAGCAGTGGTAGAGACAATCGTAGGCCTGCATTCGACTTACCTTCAGGGTATTGTAGTGCGCGCCGAGGATGGCGAGACAGACCGTGTTACCGGCAAAGCCGAGGAGCTGGATCGGCTTCCGGCCTATCACCTCGACCAGTCCCATCGTGATCCTACAAAGCGTCGACGGACTCATCAGCACCTCCATCGTGAGAGCTTCCAGAAGGCAAAGACGCACCAGTAGCCGGGGAGGAACCCAGCAGAGGTAATGATCAGATTGCCCGTCGCCGTCTTCATCAGCTTGCTCCACGTCGTGCCATTCGTGAAGCCGATGGCGGCGAGGATGGCACTCTGGTTCAGAGCGATGCCGTAGAACTGTTAGACGGGCGGGGTATGAGACATCAGTGCTGCCCTGGCATTAAGAGCATTGATGAGCGCTCTTCTGGACTCACTGTGATGTCGACGAGGAACCAGCAGAGACAGGTGCCAATGAGCAGCTTGGCGTGCCGCCACTCGGAGAAGTAGGTTAGGAACTCGGACTTGGCCGGCGCTGAGCTCGCAGGGACGGAGACGACGGCCTCCTCGGAGACGTCGGTAGTCTTGTCCGACTTGTCCTTGGAGGTGGGGACGAAGAGTGGGACCGGCGCGTCTTGAAGCTCGCGGGCGCGCTTGAAGCGTGAGCTCTCTACGAGCGTGAAGCGGTAGTATATGACGCCTGTGATTATTCTCTTGGTCAGCGCGCTCACTGCCATCCTTTGCAGCCGTGAAGACGACGTACCAAAAGCTGGGATAAGCGAGAGCCCCTGCAAGATCCGCCACGCGCCGTCGAGCTTGTGCACATCGCCGCGCGAGACGGGATCCTTGTACGCCGCTACCACGACCACAGCCGCCAGCCCGCCAATCATCGAGCCCCACCCCTGGCAGCTGAAGATGCAAGCGAGGAGAAAGCCGCGGTTCCGGAGACGCGCGCGGTCGGAGACGATGGAGGCTGACATGGGGTAGTCGCCTCCGATGCCGACGCCCATGAGGATGCGGAAGGCTGTAATCCAGCCTGTGATGGCGTTGGCGGAGAAGTGCGGTGTGCTCGGGACGCTGATCATCAGCACGACTGCGTGAAAGAAGGTTCGAGTCAGCACGGGGCTCGGTGGTCAGGTCTCTGAAGGAAGGGATGGGAAGGACTCACCGGCGATGATGACTACGACCAGTTCCTTGCCATAGACATACTGCAATAGAACGCGTTGAAGGTCAGCCACCACAAAGCAGTATGGCCAAGTGGTGATACACTCACCGACCGCCCTATCACATCACCGAGAAGCCCAAAGATGAGCTGGCCCACAATGTTGCCCACGTTGGCGGCCGCTTTCAAGACGCCGCCATCGAGGCCCCACGGGATGTGCTTGGTGCCGGCCGGGTAGTACGCAAGGAGGAGGATCGGCACGACCATGTTGATGATGAAGAGGTCGTACTGTGTCGAGGGCCAGGCAGCTTGCACCAATCAGCATCGGTCCTGCTCCATCAGCATTCACAGGGATCGACTCACCGCGTCCATGAGGAAGCCAATGCCCGCGATGATGAGCAGCTTGATCTCAGGCCAGCTGAGACCAAAATACGTGCGCTGCACCTGCTTCTCGACGAGGCCTAGACCGCCATTGACGCTGGAGCTGTCGGCCGTTGTGGCCCAGTAGTCCATATCCGCTCCGAAGGCCATGTTGGGCAAGCTTGGGTGGTGTTGTTCGTCGAGCCTAGGGTGAAGAGCGGCTAGGATGCGAGGGGAGGAAGTATCGTAAAGGGGCAGGGGTAGTGAATGGGGACGAAGGTGAAGAAAGCGAGAAGACAGTCAGCGGGGCGCAGCGCTGCGACATCGGACCACCTTCTTGAGTCCTCCGCACCGGCATGCAGAGACAGCTTCATCCCCAGATGCGCTGGAGATTGGAGAGTCGTGAGCACGTTCTTGCCTCGAACCCGTCCGTCTTGAAAGTGAGCCAAGGATGCCGGCGGTGGCGGGTGTCGTCGCATACGAGTATGCGGGCACGACCTGGTCTTAGTCCCTCTCATTCGGCTGCCAGCGCCTGTGCATCCAGCGACAAAGGCCACCTGCTCGAATGAGACTAGTGATCCTGCATTGCAATGTCCAGCTCTCGTCCGCCCAAGCCCGCCCGTAGGCCGCCCACCGGGGCGGCGGGGCGGGGCAGAAGAGGGAGATGAGGGGAGAAGGGGAGTTCAGCAGCGTTTCATCAGCACACGTGCGGTCGAGACGGGCTGACCGGATCAGGTGTGTGCGTTGGAGTCGTCTGTCTGCAGATCGTGTCATCGTTGCGGGTCCGCGTTGCCACTCGGGTTCGAGTACGAGTACCGCGTCACTGCCGTATCCAGAGGAGAGGACATGGCTCAGAATCTCGTCATGGTCGGGTCAGGCGACTACTGATACCCAGCCTCGAGCTCAATTTGGCTCGTAGACGTGCTTGCTGCGGCCCGCAGTCTGCGTCATGCCCCTTCCGGCGCCGACGACGCCGACTGTAAGGTGAGAAACGTCAGGAGCTGGACGTTTCCAACAGAACGCTTGTGAATGGTACAGAGTGCACTCACCCTTGGCCAAGGGGTCGTCTGGTGTTCTGAACATGCTCTTGCCACCGACGCCCGAGATGGCAGATGCCTTCTTCTTGGCAAACTTTTGCCAGGCTTGCTGCTTGGATTGCTGTTCGGCTGCCTTGGTGGCGTGGCGTTCCTTGCTCTTCTCGACTCTTCGCTTCTTGCGCTCCTTGTCCGCGTTTGGGTCGAGGGCCTTTGTCTTGACAGTGCCGTCTGATTGGGTGGGAGTGCCACTTGCTGCGTGGTATGGGTCTGCTGAGCTCGATGCCGCCGTGGGCGTTGCCTGGAAATGATGTGATGGGGCATTCTTCGAAGGCTTGATCTCGGATGCTGAGAGCAGCTCCGTCGTGTTGTAGCCCTTGAATACGATGGAGTAGACGCGGTTGTGGGCTGAGCCGCCGATGGATGTGATCCGAGCTGGATACCAGCGTCCGTCTCCCTGCGATTGAGGATAGGATGAGCACGCAGTTCAGGCCTCTTCTACTTCTTGGTAAACTACTCACTGCGTACTTGGCAAGCACCTCTTCACCTGCGACGTACTGGCGTGTTTGGCCTTGCTGGGATGGACCTGGAGCCGGCCTGGCTGATGCTGCGTCTGTGGTGGCGCTGTCCTCGTCGTGGGCCTTGGCCTTGCCCCCTCGCGAGCCCGAGGCTGTAGCTGAAGCGGCTGTGGCTGCCTCGGCCTCTGCCTCTGCCTGCTGCTGCTGCTCGAGGAGATCCCTGGTGAGGGCGATGAGACTGTGCAGCTCGCTCTCGAGTGTCCTGAGCTCCTCGTTGTCGGGGTCGGAGGAGAGGGCCGTCTGGACCTGCTCCAGCTGGAGCTCGTATGTCTGCAGCCTGTTGGGGAGCGCAGACTGTCAGTGCCGTGTCCCTCTGCGATGCTGCTCAATACATACTCGGTGCTGTCCATGCCGTCGCCGTCGTCGACCTCGTCGTGGTTGAGATGGTGGTGGTAAGGTGGCAGATGGGCGAGGACGTCAACACGGACGAGGGTGCCCACCGGCAAACGCGGACGGCGTCGGTGAGATCGTCGCGCCTTGGCCACCGCACCTCGCCTCACCGACGGGGATGAGCAGCAACGACGACGACGACGACGACGGCAGCGCCGCCCCTTGCAAGGCGGGCGCGCGACAGGATTCGATGCCGCCAACCATTGCCAATCCGCTCTTTGACCCGCTCCAGGCCGACGTACCCACGCCGACGCTGTCAAGGAACCACAGCGCGTACGCACCTCGGCCAGCCCACAGCGACGTCGCTGCCACGCCCGTCGATGACGAGGAGGAGAAGGACGCAGCGCAGGCGAGCGACAGCCCAGACGACGATCTCTTTGGCAGCAGACGCGTGTCGCGCGTATTCGACTCCACCAGCCGCAGCTCGTTGTTCGGCGGCGACGACGGCGAGGACGACGATGCCGACGATGGCGAGGCCGCAACACACGGCAGAGGCAGCGCACGGCAGCCGCGGTGGCCATCAGGCGAGACGACGATCAGAGCGTCCAGGCATCGGCCCGCTCTCGGCCTCGGCGTCGTGGCAGCACCGAGAGCAACGCCCAGCAGACGCGCCGTCTCTCAGGCCTCGGACGACTCGCGCGCGCCCACGCCGCTCCCCGACCACGGCGGCCACCATGACGAGGATGCAGACGGCACCGAGCCGTCGTGGAACCTCCTCGCCACGCTCCATCGGATGCAGGACGCCGACATTGCGCGCCAGATCCGCGCCTTTGCCAGCTCGTCGACGAGCGCCGCCCACGATGGCCGGCGCATCGTCTCCGACTCGAGTCGCTCCTCTTCCGAATCACGGCCAGGCCAACCCACCTCGACGCGGTCACGGGGCACGCTGGAGCTGCCAGAGGCATCGACACCGTCAGAAGCGGCTTCGCGCCGAACGTCTCCGGCAAGGACGGACCAATCAGGCTCGTCGCCATCGGCGGCCACCTCCAAGCCTGGCTCACGGAGCGAAGGCGCCCAACAACCAAGCAGAGAAGGTGATACATTCGCCTTTGTGCGACACCTGTCCCTCGCCCTGTCCACGGCGCTTCAGTCCGCTCAAAGTGCCGAAGTCGAAGTCGACGCGCTCACAGATGAACACAATCGAGCCCTGGACAACATGCGCCGCGAATCCGAGGCGCGAGAACAAGCCTTGCGAGCCCTCTGCTCGCAACACGGCATCAAGCCAGGCGAGATCGACCGGGCGTTGATGAGGGCCAGCCCTCTGCAACAAGAGCTCGAGAGTCGAAAGACGGCCGGTGTCAGTCCCGCCCACTCTGGGTTCGGTGGCAACGTCTCGGGCCTCCTCAGCCCGCCGCTTGCTGCACCTCACTCAAGTGGTCCCAAGTCGGAAGAACGCTTTGCGGACCCCGAGGCGGACGCGCTCTCAGCCGGAGGACTGTCGGCCCTGCACGAGTCATTGCAAGAGGCAATGCAAGATGACCTCGAACGGTCGCCGACCACTGTCAATACCAGTCAGTTGGGCAACCTTCAGTCTGCCTCGCTCAGTGCCGGCTCGGAACGGTCCATGTCGCCCGCGCTCTCGTCGGTCCGACATCGTCGTAACAGCAGCAAGAGCACAATCATCACCTCCCGCACGAGGGAAACCTCACCTGGCGCCTTGTCTACCCGAAGCGGGCGATCACAACGGCCGCCGTCCGTGTCCAGTACCTCTGTCTCCGAGGCGACGGGGACGAGCAAGACGAGCGCGCCTTCGACGTCGTCCAAGTCGGCAGGCGCGGCCGCAACAGCAGCGGCCACCTTGACCCGCGCCTTCTGGCGCACCAAGAAGTCGCCCGCCAGCTCGGCAGCGTCGTCCCTGAACGCCAAGGTACCCGAGCGTCCTGCTCAGCCCAACTTGACGCGTCTGCCGTCCATGTTCGCATTCAGCACCACGCCAAGTCCTTCTACAACAAGTCAGAAGGATCCGGCCGGGTCCAAGTCTGCGGCTGGTGGCCAGGTTGACGCGGCCGCGGTCGCGGGGTCAGAAACGGCGGCACCCAAAACGGTCGAGCTGGACTTCATGCTGCCTTCCGATGCCAAGCCGCCCACGTACGCTTCGCTGACCCGCCGCGACCCGGTGACGGGAAGCCGAACCCCATCATCATCGCGGGTCCGCAGGGAGGCTGGGCCTGGTGGGAAGGAGGGCAGGAAGGGTAGCTCTAGCTCGGAGGAGGAGAGCTCGGGTGACGAGTTTGAGGTATACGGCGGCAAGGGCGCCCTTGTACCCCCTCGGCCCGTCTTCAGCGAGGTCGGCAGCGACATCTTGACGCCTCAGCTCTTGACGGACCGGTATGGCTTCGTCTACGACGCTACGCCTGCCGACATCAAGCTGTTGAGAGAGGCTCGGAAAGCGTCGTCGTCGGCGCCGGCTTGCTTGACGGGCATCCGGGTTGGGATGCGGGCCCGTGGCATGGATGATAGCGATGAGGGCGGGCTGACGACGGATCAAGAGGCGAGCGTCGATGCGGACGAGACGGAGGACGAGCAAGAAGTCGTCTCGAACGACGACCGGTCAGAAGCGAGTTCGCAGGCCGAAGGCTCCCAGGCTCGAGCGAGGAATCAGACGATTCGAGCAGGCGGCGCATCGACTTTCAAGGTCAAAACGACGGCAGCGCCGGCCATGCTCACGCTTGATCTGCCTCCGTCTCTGGACTTTGACGAGATGGACGCGCTCGCCAAGTCGGGCCAGCTCTCACCCAACAAGCCTGCCAAGGCTCCCGGCCTAACGCCACTGTCCGAGGCGAAACCAGTCATTGAAGCCTCGGTGATATTGGCTGAGTCCAAGGAGTCGGGCGGACTGGGCCCGACGAGCCCTTCCCAAGAGCTCGAGTTCAAGCTGAACGGCGGCACTTCGGCGGGCGTGTCGGAGGCTGGTCATGGCGAGAGCCAGACGCGCCGCCGCCGTCGCGCCCCGCCGTCCACTTCACAGACGGTCAGGAAACTCTTGGGTCACTTGCAGTCGATGCACGACGAGCAACAAGCCCGACAGCAGAGCGAGTGGGATGCCTTCTTGAAGCGTAGGAAGGAGCGACAGCTGGCAGCGGCCACCACGTCTGCCCAGACGAGCGCCAAGTCGGCCCATCGGATGTCCCGCGTCTTTGGAGCGGCGCCCACGCCCGTCCTCGCCACCTCGCCCTCGGAGACGAGTCCGGCGGATGAAGAGCTCCTCCTCGGCCTGGTCGGCATGCAACGGCTCGGCGAGACCAAGGCGGGCAAGGAGGACTGGGCCGAACTGCAGCGGCTGTGCCGGCGCGGCATCCCGCTCTGCTACCGCGGGGCGATCTGGAAGGAGTGCAGTGGCGCGACGGAGGTGGTCGAGCCTGGTCGGTACGAGGAGCTGTTGAGCGAGCATGAGGGCGAGACGAATGAGTGCTTGACGCAGATCGACCTCGATGTCCACCGGACGGTGAGTCGGTGTGGGAGGGACGATGGAGCTCTCGATCGGCGTACTGACTCTCTCGTCTTTCTTCCCAGATGCCGACGAACATCTTCTTTGGAGGCAACGGGCCCGGCGTGCCCAAGCTGCGGCGCGTGCTCGTCGCCTTCTCGTGGTACGACCCCGTCTGCGGCTACTGCCAAGGCATGAACAACCTCGCCGCCACCTTACTCCTCACCCTCCCCAACGAGGAAGACGCCTTCTGGACGCTCGTCTGCATCATCAGCAAGATCCTCCCCGCCGAGTACTACACGAGCCACCTCCTCGTCTCGCAGGCGGACCAGCGCGTGCTGGTCGAGCTTGTCGACGAGCACATTCCCAAGCTGGCGGAGCACATGAGGGAGTTGGGCGTCGATCTGCCCGCGGTCACCTTTGCGTGGTTCTTGTCGCTCTATACGGACTGCTTGCCCGTCGAAGTGAGTGGCGTGCCGAGCTCGCACCACGACTTGTGCACGGCTTGGCTGACAAGGACCTTGTTCGTACCACCTCGCAGACCCTCTTCCGCGTGTGGGACATGCTCTTCATCGACGGCATGGTCGTCCTCTTCCGCATCGCGATGGCCATCCTGCTCCTCAGCGAGGCCGACCTGCTGGCGACGAGCGGGCCCGCGGCGTTCTACGGCCACATGCACAGCCTCACCTCGCGCATGTTCTCCGTCGATCGGTTGATGAAGGTCCGTATCGTCCCTTTTCTCAGGGAGGGTACAGAGCTTTCGAGGACTGACTTGACTACCTTCCTTATCCTTTACCCAGCTGGCCTGCGAGGACCTTGTGCAAAGCATCAAGTACTCGGATATCCAGAGTCGGCGCGAACGGCACGTCAAGGGTGAGTGTGTCCAGCCATCTTCCTTGCGACCGCGGCCCACGACACAGAGCTTACTTGAACCGAGTGCCAACCTCTCCCAGATCTGCGCGTAGAGCTCGGCTTGGACACCAGCAACAACAACGCCTGAGGCGCGGCGGATACCGGGCGCAGGCGGGCGCCGACGTCAAGCCGAGTGAAGCCGAGTCAAGTCAAGTCAAGTGAGGATGCGGGCGGCACGGTTGCCAATTGTATTATGGGTCATGACGCTCTGAATGCAACTTCTGCCAGACTCTTCGAAGGTATATCGATACTGCCCTCTACCCTAGCCCTTTCCCAGGCCAGCCCACCTCCCCTCCTCACCCTTACGCCCGCGTGTCCTCCCTCTGCCGACGTCGCACCGTGGCGCGGGAAGGAAAGCTCTCCATCGCTGCTGGGGCTTCGACAGAGATGCCCGCCGCACAAACGGCCGTTGCGAGGATGGCCCGTATAGCGTCGGGCCAGGAGGGTAGCCCTTCTTCGTGCGCCCCGTCGCCATCCCCATCGTCTTGTAATTCTTGTTGGTGGAGGAGGAGGCCAGCGACGAGGTAGCCTAGGAAGACGTCGCCCGCGCCCGTCGTATCCACCACCTTGGCGGGCTGGAAAGCTGGCTGCTCGATGATGGATCGCTCTGGACCCCCTCTTGGACCTGACCCTGATTCGGCCCCGGCTCGCGAGGGGCGAACGCAGGCCGTCACGCCGCGAGGGCCCCTTGTGATGATGATCCACGACACGGCTTGCAAGCAAGGTACGGAGACGACGTGCTCTGGCCTTGGTGGTCTCCCGTCACTCTTGCTTCCTTCGCTCGACGGGAGGAGAAGCTCGGCCAGGCTAGCCGCTTCGCCCTCGTTGAGGACGAGGACGTCGACGGAGGACCATGCGAAGGCTTGCGCGTCGGAACGGCCGAGCATGGGCGAGGGGTTGAACACTGTTATGGGCTTGGAGGGCCGACCCGCCGCCACTGCCGCCGCGGCGGCGTCCAGGTAGGACCTCGTACTCCGTAGCGGGATCTCATTGTGAAGGACGAGCACGCGCGGGCGCTCCCTCTCCAACACCGCGACCGCATCGTCGATCCTCCCCCCACCACCACCGCCGGCACCGCCGCCCTCCCGCTCAGGGTCCGGGCCCGCGCCCGATTCGGAAGCGCAAGCGGCGTGATTGGCACCAGCAATAAGGACGATGCTATTCTCGCCCCTCTCGCTCACTTGGATGAGGGCCCGCCCCGTCGGCGCGTCCGGGTGGACCAAGACGGCGGAGACGTCGACGTTGCGTCGTCGCAGCTCGTCGAGGGTCCAGAGGCCGTCGGAGCCGATGGCGGCTAGGAGACGCACCGCGCACGCTGGCGCTGGCGCTGGGGGCGCGCTCGTCGTCGACGCTGAGGAGGACGATGGCCCGCCGGCGCCGTCGGCCGTGTGCTCCTCATCTTGGAGGGCGAGCCCAATGGCAGCGGCCACATTGGCGCCCTTGCCACCGACGTGCGCGTGGTACCCCGTCGAACGGATCGTCTGGCCCGGTCGCACGATGTCGGCGACCTGGAAGGACTCGTCGATGTTGATGCTGCTCCGGACGAGCGCGAGGCGGGTGGGCGGGCGTGTGCGCGCTGCTGATGGAGCGCTTGTGCTCATCGTGTCTATGGGTTGGATAGGTGGGAGCCGCGATGGAGGTCGTGGTGGTCGGGAAGATCGTCGCGGTCCACGCCACCTGGGATCATAATCTCACGCCCGTCAACGCTCATGACATTGATGCCATTGCAAGGTGCAGGGTGCGAGGTGCAAAGTGATGCTGGGAAGGCGCCCACAGCGTGACGCGGTCGCGGACGCAAGATGCTGTATGCTAGGGTCTCGAGTCAAGGAACCAAGTGAGGCGGTGGACGGTGGGTGGACCTGGAACCTAGCCCGTTTCTATGGCAGGTCGCGAACAGGCTGCCTAGGCGAAGCCAAAGCCCTCGGACGCCTCGTTCATGCAGATGAGCAGCTGGGAGCGCAGCTTGTCGTACGACTCGTACTGAGGAAGGTCGAGCTGATTGAAGCTGCGAAGAGGACATTGCAAGCAAGGCGTGAGTAAGTCATTGGTGTCGAGGTGAGGTCGCCCTATCAAGAAGCTCACCAGGTGTGCGCGGCTGGTAGACGGTTTGCGCCGTACGCCTTGTGAATGTTGAACTTCTGAATGCCCTGCGTGCCCTGCAGATGCCCAAAGCCCTCCAAGGGCACCTTGCTCGTGCCCGTGATGAACTGGAGCAACTTGGCCTTCTCCGTCTGGTCAAAGCTACGCACCGCACGCCAGAACCACTGTATGACCGGGTCCGACGAGGTGTAGCCGTGCAGCTCGGTGTTGTTCTTCCAGCTGTCGACGTCGATGTCTGGCAGGCCGGAGATGAGCAACTCGAGCTCTTGCTCGGTGAAGATGCGGACCAACTCGGGCGGGATGATGTCGTGGAATCCTTCCAGGAACGCGTCGATCTGCAAACTCAATGTTCTCAGTATCATGAATGCGCCCATTTGTTCTACACGGGCGGCGAGGCTCCACTCACCTGAGTGCGAATGCTCTGCGTCAGGCGTTGCTCCGTGACTAATCGGACGTACTCGACCTTGTTCTCCTCCGTCACGGGAATGGACGCGCCGTCCGGCTTGAGCTCTATAACGCGCGTCTCTCCAAAGTCCTCCGCATCCATCGTAAAGTTGAGGTCAAGCACGTCCGTAATGTCGTTCTCCAGGATCCACTCGAGCGACTTGTAGTACTCGGGATCGACGGCCTCCATATCCCTGTAGTCGACCGGCTTGCCGAGGATGTGCTTGTAAAAGCTGCGCGTAAAGTAAGCGTCCAGCAGCCGGCCGTCGTAGATGGCCTTGCCGATGACCCGCCCGACAAACTTGAAGTAGAGCAGATGGTTGCGATCCACTGAGGACAGCCTGTTGGGCTGGTAGGTAGTCCGATCGGCCGCGCAGGGCGTGAAGAGGGCGTAGTCGGGATTGAACATGGCCCGCGCCAACACGGAGAACCATTCGCGCGTGACACCGCCAGCATCAATACCCTCCTCGCCAAGGAAGCGCACATTGAGCCGCCCGTGCTTGATCTCGGGCCCCGTGTAGCGGGAAAAGGCCATCTGTGAGTCGCCAAACACTTCTGATCGCCTCACGTTGAGGTTGAGCGGAGTGTAGTGATCGCGCCGGTTCTTGTGTAGCTGTTGCGTGAAGTAGTTCTTCTTGTTGTCAAAGTCGAGTACCTTGGGGTTGTGCACCAGCAAGGCAAACGAGCCGGACATGAGCGAAGGATTCTGTCGCACCATGGTGTTGAGGATCTTGCGATGGCGCTCTGTGAAGGAGAAGAAGTGGTCCTCCATCTGTTCGCGAGGAGTGCGGCCGTGTGCGGTGGACGCGACGGAGGCGATGGAGGCGATGGACGAAGTCATCGGATCTTGCCCCTCGTTGAATGGCGTGGTGGGTGGTAGGGATGAGGACCGCGTGAGCGTGCGCGACTCGACTGCGGCCGCCGTGTCTGGCGCAATGACATGCTTGGACACGACCATCAGAGACTGTCCAAAGGGATGAGAGTTGGTCAACCTTCCTCACACAGGATATTCTGATTGAATGGCTCACCTCGATGAGCGGTAGGAGGACCTGCGCCGCGCTTGGGTTGTCTTTCAATCTTGTCAATGCTTGACTCAGGCGCGTCCATAATGGCCGGAAATCGAACTCCTCGTACATCTTCTTGAGCTTCTCCTCGTTGGCCTCCCGCTCCTTCTTGGCCGCCGCCTCGATGGCTTCTTGGTTCTTGGCCGCGGCGCTGGACCCGGGCTCGTGACCGCGTCGGCCCAGCGCTGATGATCCCATCCCTGCTGCTCCACCACGACCCAGTCCGCCGCTCGACGAGCCTTGAATGCTGCCTCCGAAGAGGTCCTGGATGATGTTGGCCAGGGCACCTGAGGACGGCTCGAGGAGCGAGCTTGGGCCGGCATCGCCGCTTGATGCCTGTACGACGATGGGCACACCACCTCCCCCACCCCCACCACCTGCCCCTCCTGCTGCTCCCCCTCCGCCGCCGGCGCTGAGCAGCATCTCTTCCAGCCGCTGTACTCTCCGCTCCGTGTCGGCGATGGAGCTCCGTAGCAGACTGACGCTGCGTTCTGCGGCGTGGTTTGGGCCCGGGCTGCCTACGCTGAAGGTGGTGGTGCTGAAGCTGGCGCCGACGTCGTCGCGGTGGCCGGGTGGCCCTCCTGCGCGACGCACCGTCTGCATCGAGCGACGCTGTGGAGCGCCGCCGCCCCTGCTGGCCGTCTGGGTGGTACGGCGCTGTCCATTGCTGTCGCCGCTGCTGCTGCTGCTGCCGCCTGCAATGGCACTGCTGCTGCTGCTGCTGGTGGTGCCGGCGCTGTCGCTTGGGCCGGCGTGCGCGTCTCCGTCCGCGTTGCCGTTGGGCGTTGAGGACGAGCCTTGCGGCGGCGGCGGCGGCGGCATCGTGCTGTGCTGTGCTGTGCTGTGAAGCCTGTCGAGCTCGCGATGGTGGACGTCGACGACGACGACGACGAGACGAACGGACGGGCCAGGCGAGAGGCGGGCGGTGGCCATGATGATGGCGACGGCAACGCTGTCCATCGCAAGCCCTCACGTGATGATCGACGCCCTCCGTGGCTCAGACCAGCAGCACCACCTCCCACTGGCCACCGCCCAGCTCCTTGACGACGACGACGACGACGACGACCACTGCCAGCACAAGAACGCGGCAGGGCATCGACGGCGTGGCCGCAGCGCCCCCCTCACCATCGACACCAGCCAAGATGGTGCTCACGAAGCGCCTGATGCGCGAGCTGCAAGACATCAAGACGAAGCCGCTGCCCCCCGGCATCACCCTCGTCCGCGCCGACTCGCTCGAGGAGTGGTACTTTGATATCCAGGTGCCCAACCCCATCTACGCAGGACAGACGTTCCGCGTGCGGCTGCGCTTCGTCGGCACCTACCCGCTCGAGGCGCCCGAGACGGTCTTCGTCACCGACGGCGGCTTCGAGGCGCCCAAGATGGTCCACTGCTACGAGAACGGACACGTCTGTGCCTCCATCCTGGGCTCCGAATGGACGCCCGTGCTCAACTCGGTCAGCGTGCTCATCACCCTCCAGAGCATGCTGGCAAGCTCAACAGTGAGTCAGCCGCAGCCCTCGCTCTTCTTCCTTACCAAGCTGACCAGTGACTCCCATCGAACCTCATCAGAAGCTCGAACGGCCCCCGGACAACGCGAGGTATATTCGCACGGCCCCTGCCAGTCCAAAGGATACAGTATGTCCATCTTGAGCTTGCGCTGATGCCGAAAGAACGATGCACTGACAGGGATCAATGCCGTTCCTTCGCAGAAATGGGTCTATCACGACGACAAGTGCTGAGCGACTTCAAAGCTGTCGCCATCTTCAATGCTTGGATGACCAGCGACAATGGACCACCGCCAAGCTCATCGCCCTGCCCAGCCAGGCCCATGCAAATCCGATCCTGGGAACCCTTTACGAACGACTCGCGGACGATGACACGCCAGCTCAACTTACATCTTTTGTTGTATCATTTCACAAGCGTCAGCCCCCCGTCATCATCGCATCTCTCTGTTCAGCCCAAACACTCCGCTCGGCGCGTACGAGGAGTCTGTCTGAGCGAGTACGAGTACTCGCAGAGGAGACAAAGGACAACCAGATGCAAGAAGAACTCGTAGGTTATGGTATTGTACAACGTGCGAGAACCGGTCCCATTAACAAACGACTGTACGCGTATCCACGTCAAGGACTCCTCTTCACATCCTCCTTGAGCTCGCCCTCCTCATAGCTCAGCGTGCTCGCCGCCTCCCGGCTCCGACTCCCACGCCGGCCGTACGAGTACGTAAAGCGCGGACTACCGTGCTCCCACGAGGGCAGCGCCGGCGCCAGCGGCACCGGGGACGCCACAAAGCCGCCGCCCGCGGCCGGGTCGTCGTCGTCGCCCGCCTGGGCCTCGACGACTTGTTCAGAGGCGATGACGATGCCGTCCAGATTGGGCACGACGCCCGGTGCGCCGGAGAAGGACGTGGGTTTGACGCCGCCGCCGCTGCCGCTGCGATGAGCGTTCGTCGTCCGTCCCAACGCGCCCGCGCCCGCGCCCGCGCCCCCGCTCGTCGTCCGGCCCCTCCCCTCGCCGAGCGAGCCGACGCTGTTCTGCCGAGCCGACGAGGCGGGAGGCTGCTGCGATGGCAGATCATTGCCCAACCCCAGCCCCAACCCCAGCCCCGTCGAGCGCAGATGAATGCCCTTCTCCTCCGCAGACGAAGCCGACGACGACGAGGTGAACTTTTGGCCGAGCCGCGCGAGTTTCCTCGTCCAGGGCGATGAGGCCCTGTCCGCACCGCCACCCATACCCATCCCGCCGCCGCCGCCAGTAGGGGGCGACTTGACGTCGAACATGCCCCGATGGGGCGCCTCGCTAATCGCCTGGAGGTCCTCTGCGCCCGCGCCGCCGCTTGCATCGCGCGGCATGCCGGTGTGGAACGCGATGCGCGCGAGCGTGTCGGCGTCGAGCATCTCGCCGTTCTTGACTCGGACTTGGAGGGAGGTGGGTAGGCGCTCCGCGTAGGAATCGAGGCTGATCTGTTGATGGTAAAGAGGGAGAGCATGGTCAGCCTTTCCTGCCTCCTAGACTAAACTCGACTCGGGGATGTGGGTGGACTGACAAAGGCCCGGCAGCCCAGCACGGCGTGGAGCATGGAGCAGAGCGTCAAGCCCGCTCCTCGGACCGCCGCATTGTCATTCTTGCCAAAGAAGGCAAGAGCGATGATTGCCGGCTGAAGAAAGGAGCACGGTCAACTTCATGTAGAGAGCTTCCAGGAAGGTAGGGAAGGCACTCACAATGAGACCGAGGGCCGAGTACATCAACCCCTCGCGCAGGAACATCTGCAGCAGGGATGACCTCAGCGTCTTCCGAATCGAGAGCACCTTGAAGGTCACGAGCAACGCCGTCGTCATGTCGACCACGACGCAGAGCGAGTACGCGACGAGGAACGGCCAGCCGTAGTTGGAGATTTGGCACGAGATCATGCCGGGCGTCAGGTCCGGGGCGCTCGTCGTCGTCGTGCCTTGGAAGATGGCGAAGGAGAAGGCGATGTAGGGCAGGAGCTCGACGAGGAAGATGGCGATGACCCACGGGGCCTGAGGATGATTCATGACATCTGTCAGCTGGGGGCTACCACAGGGAAGCAACGATCCACTCACCCACTCCCAAATGGCCAGGCAGCGCAAGATGAAGACGAGCTGCCCAAAGACGACTTGCAACGTCGCGCCCACCGTGAGCGCATCAAACACGCTGCGGCAGTCCGTCGACTCGGACGTCCTCAACTGAACAAGGTTGGGCACGATGGCGAGCCACATCGAGTAGCGCGCCAGGAAGAAGATGACCATTCTGAGAAAAGGACCATCGTATCAGTACACCAGCTTGATTGGGCCCAGGCCTTAGGGTGACATCGTACTCACGGCTTGCGGAACGGCCGCCGACCGAGGAAGACGCTCCACTCCCATGGCGTCGTCGTGAGATACTCCCAGATGACGATGCCCAGCTGGACGTAGATCACAGCCTGTCACGAGGAGAGACGATGCATCAGCCGCCGCCGCCGTATCGGGACCACCAAGCGCCGCCGTCCACAGCAACTCACCTTATACTGCTCAAACAGCCCAAGCTGCTCGAGCGACTCTCTCGGAATGGTGACGGTGCCGCCCGTAGTCGCCATCTTGGAAGTCCACAGGCGCCGAACCCTCCCTTTTGGCGCGCGCGAATGGACGGACCCCCCAGCTTGATGTTTCGTGCCGTACCGCTGGCCGCTCGTGGGCGAGAGGGGGTTGGAGAGGCGGCCTTGTCGCTGAGGACCTCTGGCCGAGAGATGGATCCTTGATGGTTGATGACGGGCGTTACGGACGCGCGAAGCGTCCCCGTCGTAGATGACCTCTGCCTTTAAACGTCGCTGCAGCCAAGGGAGAGGCTGATGAGTGATGACCCGCGCGATCCGCGTTGGGCGCAGGCCGCAGTGCCGATAACGTACTCGTACTTCGTTGACGCCGCCCGGCTGGCGATGACGTCGAACATTGAGTTCGAGCGCATCCGAAGAACGAGGTAATCGAGCAGCCGTGGGCGCCTTAACCGGCGCGGCTGACAAGTGACCTCTACCCGCACTGTGCGAAACAGCGAACAAGCGACCTCCCGTCAATTAAATCATCCCTCCCTTTAGCCCACCTTGGCTCAACACTCACCTTGATCAACTTGGGGCTCGGGCCGACGCAGCGTCCCAGGCTGAAGGCCGTGCCCCAGCTTGGCCTGGTCCTGCCGAGCACTTGAGTTCTTGAATGACAGCTCCTCTCCGGGCGTCGCGTCCTTGACGAGAGCTTGACCATGAGGATTGAGGAAGCTTGAGCGCTCGAGCGTTTTGGGTCCTTATTTTGTCCATGACGCGGACACGCATGCTGTTGCAGGCTTGCCAAAGTCCAAACGCTCGAATCGCCCAACAGGCAACAACAGACCAAGGTCCAAGGCCCACGAGCGGGCGCGGACGATGGGCCGCGGGGGCCGCCGCCCGCCTCCTTCGATGGGATCATGGAGCAACGCCCAAGCTCGTCTCGTCTCGTCGAGCGTCAAGCAGAGCCAGGTCGATACAACCGGAGTAGTAGCCTGCCTTGATCGGAGGATGGACGATGGGCGGGTCGACTGGCGCAGCGTCTTGGAGTGCCTGGAGAGCTTGGTGCTACGCTCGCTCGAGGTGCCAGCGTTAGCGCCGCTTTTTATCTAGACGGTCCGTATGGTCGGGCGGGCGGAGCGTCCATGACGATGGACGGCCGCAAGGAGTTGGGGTGTGGGCGCAATATCAAGGTTGTTGGCTTGATCGACGACCACATGGATCCACCATCTGGTCCACTGGTGGGTAGGCTGGAGCAAGCCGAACGCGGCTCTGCTTGACGAAGACGCGTCCCTGGGAAGTGGGAAGGCGTGATGAGGATCGTATAGGACTGCTGGGCTACTGGGAGGTTGGGGAGTGGCGTCAGCACGGAGAGGCATAAAGAGTATGCGACCTACCCGTTCCCCGACGCTGCGACGAGGCAAGGGCGTGTCGAGGGTGTCAAGTATGTAACGCGAGGGCGACTCTCGTCGCCCACGATCGCATTGCGTGCGGGTGCCCCTACTCGTACTCGAGCAAGTCATTGATCGATGGTGGGGGTGGTCAAGGCCCAGAAGTTCGACTCGTTCCAAACAGGCCCTGCAACCGTTCGACGACGGTCGATCAAGCACGATCGGCGTCACCGCAGGTCCTTGGACAGTTGCAGGGCGGTATTGAGCAGCTGGAGCTCTTCGTCGCCGCCGTCGAGCAAGGCCTTGTCCGCGAGCCCGAGGGTGATGGCCGCCGCGGCCTTGCGCGTGCCGTTCAGTGCTGGGTGGGCCATCAGGTAGTCGTGCAGCTGTGGAGGGGCATCGTCTACTTCAGCTCAACGATATACCAGACTCAGGAGAGGAAGCTTACTTGGTTGAGGATCTGCGCGGCGCCAAAGCCAGACTGCGTGCACTGCATCACCTCTCGTTGGATCAAGACAAAGCTGCCGGGCTTGGCTGCTGAGCCATTCTTGACCTTGCCCGCTGGCGCGCCGGCCATGGCGACGTCTCCGTCGCCGTCAGCGTCTCCGTTGGCTTCGTCGAGCCCGTCCAAGCTTGTGTCGACTCCGAGTGCGGCAGCGAACTGCCTGATTGTGGACGACGGTACGCGCCCTGCAATCTCGAGCACCGAGGCCACCGTGATGGGTGTCACCTCTGCAGGCTTGCCATCGGCTCCAACGCCCAAGGCACCGTGCAATCGAGAGGCGGACTGGAGGTAGGTGATCGATCGTCGCAGGTCTCCGTCCGAGACGTCGATGAGCGTGTCCAGTACCTGTTCAAAGAGGAATGAGCGAGCGCAAGAGCGTGCTTGCTATACATGAAAAGCTCACCTTGTCATCTGCAAAGGTGACTCCCTCTGCGTCTGCAATCTTCTGTAGTCTCTCCCTTGTGGAAGCTGAGTCGAGTTGGCGGAAGCGGAACTTGGAGCAGCGTGAGGTGAGCGGCTCGATGATTCTGCAAAGCAACGAGGCTCAGAATGTAAGCGTCGCTTTGGCCCGTCGAACGAAGATGTGCGACTTACCTCGTCACGTAGTTGCACACGAGGCAGAAGCGGGTGATGTGGCTGTACTGCTCCATGATGCGACGGAGTGCGCTCTGGGCGTCCTGTGTCATGCTGTCGGCCTCGTCGAGGATGATAATCTTGTAAGGCGGGCAGGGATACTTCTTGTTGCCGTGCTCGTCCAGGACGGCGTTGGGTGTGCTGACGGCGAGCTTGGCAAAGTTCTTGATCTTGTCGCGGACGACGGAGATGCCTCGCTCGTCGGATGCGTTGAGCTCGAGGACGCGCGATCGGAAGAGTTCGGGACCGAAGAGCTGGCGTGCGAGGGCGAGGATGGTGGACGTCTTGCCTGTGCCTGGGCCGCCGTAGAAGAGCATGTGTGGGAGCTGGCGAGTCGTGAAGCGGGGGGTCAGTAGCCAGCACACGCAGCCTGAGAGCGAGGGAGATGGGCTCACGTTGCTGCTGAGGAGAGATCTCCTGAGTACGGTGACGGTGTGCTCCTGGGCGACGACGTCGTCGATGGACTTGGGCCGACTGGGAGATGGATCCCATTGGGAGGTGAGCGCGCTGTAGCCTCCAGCCCAGGCGACGTGATGTCCACAGCACTCACTACTTTTCCACCCATGGCCTCAGCGACTCTGCGAGTTTGGCCCTGCGTTCGGCCTCCTGTGCCGAGATGCGCTGCTTGCCTGGCGCGCCGAGCTGGAGGAAGGCATTGGTGCTGCTTCCTGCTGCTGGTGCTGGTGCTGCTGTTGCGCTGCCATCGCCCGTGCTGCTGCTGCTGCCTGCGCCGCCTGCTGATGCTGTTGGCTGCCGTGGGAGGAACATGTCGATGGGAGGTGAGCCTTGTGTACCTCGTCGTCGTCGTCGAGGTTGATGGCGGTGGTGTTGTTGTTGTTGTTGTCCAGGGCGCCTGGGGAAGACGGCGGTGCCTCCACCTCGACGCGCGACGCGTCGCGGGTGGCGCGTGTTGGTCTCGTGCTCACGTGAGAACAACACGGCACCCTGCCGGGACCACAACATTCCCGAGCGCACCGTGCTCGTCGTTGGCAGTGACCACCTCGTGCCCACCGCTGGCACGTCTGCATTCCAGGAGACACGCGCTGGGCCGCACAGCACGCAGGCAGGCAGCCATGGCCGCACTGCCATCGAGCACGACGAGCTCACGGCGGACGCGCGCCGGAGTCGCAGCCGCAACGATACGCCGCCCTGGCGATGGCGGCGACGGCGATGAGACGCGCGTCTCATCTGGGCAGCTGGCACCCACGCCGTCGCGCACAGCCGCCCTCAAGAAGAGCAGCAGCAGGAGCCTCCTGCCGGCTCCCACCACGGCCACAGCCTGGCCACGCCGCACCACCGCCGCGTCCAAGTCGACGCCCAGCCTTGTCAAGAAGCACGACGACGACGCTGAGGACGACGACGACGACGACGACTCGGTCTGGGAGAAGATCGAAGACGACGCCGACGGCAACGCAGTGGAGGAGGCCGACCGCTTCGACACGCCTCCCATTGCCTCGCGCACACGCAGGCGGCAGTCCAGGATGAACAGCAGCCATGCCCACCACACAGCCGGCACCGCGCCCAGCATCGCTCGCCGCAGTCTGCTCGCACCACCAGCAGCCTCGGTGCGACGGCCAGACAGCGCCCTCGGAAAGCGCAGGGCCGAACGCGGAGACAGCGACGAGGACGAAGACAACAGCGCAGGAGGCGGCGTCGACGAGTTTGGGGTGCCGCGCTCCACAACGACAACGACGGCCAGCAGCAGAGGCATCCCTGCGCCAGCATCAGGACACGCCCCCATCAACACGAGCCCAGCCCGCTCCCTCTACACAGCCGGCACCTCGACAAGCCGTCTCGCCCGCCCATCAGGCTCGCCCACCAAGGCATCCGCCCTCTTGCACAGCCTGCGCTCCGCCTCGCCCCTCAAATCGGTCGCAGCGCGTCAGCTGGGGACGCACATGCTCGGAGTGGGTGCAAGTGGCGCCTCAGGGAGCGGCGCAAAGAGTCGCATGCGCACCTCGCTCGGCAGCTTGGGCTCCTTTGGCGGCGGCGGGTCAACGTCGGCCTTCGCGAGGAGGTCGGGACTGCGTCCGCCGGGAGCGATGGCAGGCGTCGGCGACTCGTCCGTAGCCTCCTCCGTCGGCACGGCAGCGAGCTCATCTTCCCTCCTCGCCCGACCTCGCAAGCTCTCCCGTCCTTCGACTGCCGGCGAGGTCCAGTTGGCACGAGCCACCCTCGCTGCCGGATCGAGCTCATCAGGGTCGGCCCTGCCCAAGCCTCGCATGGGGAGCACGGCCCTCAACCACGCTTCGTCCACTCTGCCGGCCAAGCGGAACAGCGCACAAGTCGGCGCACCTCCCGACAGCTTTGCCAAGATGGTAGGCTCGGCGGTCTCTACCAGCACGCCGGGCTCGACCTCGCTTCAGCCGGCCCATGCGCCGGCGCAGGCGCAGGGAGGGGGCAGTGGTGGAGCTTCTCAAGTGCTTCCGCCTTCTGCATCGACGTTCAAGTTTGCCATGCCTCCATCCTCACGGCCTGGTGGTATCGCCCACTCAAGCTCGACAACTCGAGGCTCGGGACTCGCTCTCCCCGGTGGCGGGGCAGGGACCACCCCCCTCCGCTCCGCCACCGGCACCGGCACCGGCACCGCCATCCACCCAGCCATCGCCTCCCTCCGACCGCACCCCACCCCCTCCCTGGCGGGGGTCCCAGCCGTGCCCCAGGGCCGCCTGTCCAAGATGCTCCTCCCCACCCCGGACGCGCGCGAGCGCGGCAAGAAGCGTCTGAGCGGGATGAGCCTGGGGTCGGGGACGAGTATGAGCTCCCTCCTCGCTGCTGCTTCTGCCTCTGCGACGGCGGCGGGTGGCAAGGTGAAGGCGGGGGAAGCGGCGGCGGCGGAGGGGTCAGGTGGAGGAGGCAAAGCTACAGGCGGTCATGGCCTCGGCCCTGATGATTATGAAGATGACAAGGAGAACCGCCGGACGAAGGATCGCACGACAAGCTCACCCAAAGCCAAGGAGGAGGACGTACTCTCGCAAGTGCGCGCACTGGCGCAGCGGTCCGGCCTGTCGCTCGAGCATCTTCGCGCGTTGATGGATGAGGGCTCGGGGGCGGGGGCGGGGGCGGGGGCGCGGGTGGGTGGTGGCGCTTCGTCCTCTTCGCAGGCTGCATCGTCAGCGCGGGTATCGGCTCGGAGCAGCCTGGCGTCCAGGGGCTCCCTCCTCCCCGGCCCGGCCGGCTCGACATCTGCCTCGACTTGGTCGGCACCGGTGCAAAGCACGCCGGCGGGACGCGGCGGCGGCGGCGGCGGCGGCGCTTCTTCCCATGCGCCTGCGCCTGCACCTGCTTCGGAGGCGAGCTCGTCGTTGGGCGCCCTGTCGCCTGGTAGCGAGGTTAGCTTGCTCCTCCACGCGTCTGGCGGTGTGCAGCATCGGCCGCGCGGAGGCACGGCGGGCGGTGGTCGAGACGAAGCGGAAGATACGATTGAGCTGGTGGATCTCTCGCTCGGCAGTCCTGCTGGGTCCCTTGTCGGGTCTGGGTTGGGGATGGGGATGGGGATGGGGATGGGGATGGGGCTGGGTTTGGGGTTGGGCTCGCCGCTTGGTGTGCCGCCGCCGCCGCCTTCTTCGATCGGGGAGGAGAGTCTGCTGATGGGCGGCAGCTTGGATACGCGGTTGATAGCGCTCGGTGGTGGGAGTGGGACGATGTCCTCGTCGGCGTCGGGGTCGGCTTCCGCCTTGGCGCTCCATGAGGGGCAGGACAAGACGATGGATGGGTCCGAGGCGGACGAGAGCGATGTAGACGCCGTCGAGTCGCCCCTCATGGCCATCGCTGCGCTGCGTCCCGACCTCCCGCACGGCGCTGACGCCGAGCCCGGCTCGTCATCACACGCTCCTCATAGCCACAAGGGCTCGACGCTGATCGCGGGGCCCTTACTACCCCTCCCGCGACCAGCCACTCTCTCGACGCTATCCGTGCCTCGCACGGGTGCGGGTTCGAGCGCGTTGGTGAAGAAGATGAGTGCCAATTTGGAGCAGGAGATGGAGGGCGTGCTGGACCCGGCCGAGGTGGGTGGGGAGGCGCGGGCGCTGGTGGATGAGGAGCCGGGGGAGCCTGGGGCGGCGATGATGCTTGCTTTGCTGGATGGGCCCGGTGCGGGTCCTGGAGCTGTACCTGGGGGAGTGGTGGTGCCTGCTGGGTCGGAGGGCGAGGTCGATGCCGTGCTTGGTGGGTCGCATGGCCGACTTGAGCTGAGCACCGGCGCGGAGGCCTCGCTCACGGTCCGGCAGGGCAAGGACTCGTCCGGCTCGGAGGGCACGACGCGCGGGCAAGGTGTGCTCCTTCACAACGACGACGACGCGGCGGCCGAGGTCAAGGCGCTGCGGGCCGAGCTGGAGCGGACGCGGTTGGAGCTGGACCGGTTGCGGATCGTGTACGAGGCTGAGGTTGCTGAGCATGAGGAGGGCAAGGCGACGGCGGCGGCGGCGGCGGTACCCAAGGTCGAGCCGGCCAACGATGAGGGATCGACGACAACGACGACGTCGCTGCAAGCGCGGATCGAGAGCCTCGTGCGGGAGCAAGCGGAGCGTCAAGCCGCGTACGAGGCTTCCGCCGCCGCTCTCGCGTTGGCCCTGTCGTCCGCCGAGGAGCGTGCGCTACATGCGGAGCAGGAGCGGCTCAAGGGCGAGACGCAAGCTGGGGAGCGGGCGCGGCTGGACGAGGAGGCGCGTCATGCGCTGAGTGAGGAGGCGGAGCGTGCGATGCGTGCGCTTGTGGCGGAGCGCGATGGGGCGGCTGCGGTGCGTGCGCGACTGGAGGCTGTCCAGACGGAGCAGGCGGCGCGGGAGGGGCGGGTGCGTGCGCTCGAGGACGAGGTGGCGGCTGTGCGACTGGTTGTGGACGAGGTGCGGGCGTCGGAGGCGCGGGCGCGTGCCGAGTTGGCGGGGCAGGAGGGCGTGGTGGAGGATGCGCTGGGAGCGCGTCGGCGCGTGCTGGGCGAGGTGGCGGCGAGGAGCTGGGTCGATGTGGCGGACATGGGGCGGAACGAGCTCCTGTTGCTCGATGGCAAGGCGGACATGGTGAGTCCTCTCCCTCCTTCTTCCTGGCGCGAGCGATGCTGACGATCCTTGGACATGGGCAACCCCTGCAGTGCCACTTCCTGCTGGCTCAGCTCGAGCTGTGGGATGGCCTGCTCCTGGGCTGCTACCCATCCTCGACCCCGGCCCCGGCCCCGGCAACGACGACGACGACGCAGGGCCCGGCGTCGATGCTCACGGCGGTGTGAAAGGCCCACGCCGACGACGGCCGAGGTGTACGAGTACGAGCACGCTTCCTCCCAGCCGCGAGGCCATGAACCACTCCCGCCACGATGAGCCCGGACGCCGAGGTCCCATCCAACCCCGCGCCGCGCCGCGTTTCCGCACGAGACCATGTTCGATTATCACTGCTGCGACGCGCAATCGACGCCGACGACGACGACGACTGCGCTCGCCGAGGTGGCAGGCAGGCAGGCAGGCATGCTGTGCGAGTGCGTTGCTGGGGGCAGTGGCACGTGGCCTCGGCCAGTCGCCCGTCGCCACACCGTGCTGCGGCGGAGGTTTGTTCCTTGGCAGCGGTGACAGGCAGCGCGGAGACTTCGGCTGTGTCGGCACGCATTTGGGCTCCGGAAGCCGATGCGCCTGGATATAAAAGGGCGGCCACCACCTCGTCCTGCATCCTCCTCGACGACGACCACCTCCTCCTCTTCTTGGTCAGCACGATGCCAGCGACAGTCACGGACAGCCTCACAGTAGCACTGGGCAGCGTGCTCGACCGGACGGGCGTGCTGCTGCCCCTCGCCATCCTCGGCACCGTCGTCCTCGCGTGCATCTACCACGACCGCGTCGCCTTCACCAAGCCCCGCCGCCCGGGCGTCTACTGGCCCGCCAACGCGCTGCCCCTCCTCGGACACACCGTCCAGGTCATCAAGCTCGGCACCAGCAACGAGCTCGACACCGCCCTCGACTTCTCCCGCCGCTCCCCCGTCTCCGGCTGGTCGCTCAGCATCCTCACCCAGGGGAACCTCATCAGCCTCTCCCGGCCCGAGTACATCGAGGCCATCCAAAAGACCAACTTTGACGCCTTCGAAAAGGGCGACTTCTTCCGCGACCGCTTCGCCGACGTCCTCGGCCGCACCGGCATCTTTGTCGCAGACGGCACCGTGTGGAAGCACGCACGCAAGACGGCCTCCCACATCTTCTCAGCCGGCCAGTTCCGCAACTGGGTCCAGGTCGTCGTCCACGAGGAGCTCGATAAGGTCATCGACATCCTCAACCAGGTCGCCGCCTCGTCTTCGTCCTCATCATCAAACAGCAGCGTCCAGGAGAAGAGCAGCAAGGGCCAGGTCATCGTCCTGCCCGAAGTCTTCTTCCGCTACACCCTCAACAGCTTCTCCCGCATGGCCTTCTCCTCCGACATTGGCTGCCTCACCCACGACGCAAGCTGCCTCAACACCCCCGTCGACTTTGCCACCGCCTTTGACTACGCCCAGGGCGTCATCAATGAGCGCATCCTCACCCCCGCCTTCCAGCTCGTCGAGTACTTTACACCCAAGGGAAAGAAGTGAGTGCACTCACGCGTCTTGCCTCAGGGCCCTGGCAGCTCACTCCTGAAACGTCACTCTACAGAATGCGCAACGCAGTGGAGACGATTCGCAACTTTGCCGGAACCATCATCGACGAGCGCCTCCGCAACGCCCGCGACGCCAAGCGCGCCGAGGACGCCACGCCCCGCCCACCCACCCACCAAGGCGGCTCCATCGCCCAACTCGCCAAGAAGGACGGCAAGGACCTCCTCGACCTCTTCATGGAGACGACGCACGACCGCGAAGAGCTCCTCATCGTCGTCCTCAACTTCCTCATCGCGGGGAGGGACACGACCGCCCAGCTGCTCTCCTGGTTCTTCTACGAGCTCATCGCCCACCCGGAGCATGCGGACCTCATCCGGCGCGAGCTGTACGAGGTGCTCGGCGAGGTGCCCGAGCAGGGGTACCGCCTGCCGTACGATCGGATGCGCGACTTGCCTTATACCTTTGCCTGCATGACCGAGGCGCTGCGGCTACATCCCAGCGTGCCCAAGGTGTGTATCTCCTGCCCTCGCCTCTCTCCGCGAATCTCCTCGCTCACGTTGCCCTTGTCATTGACAGAACGGCAAGCGCTGCGTCAAGGACACGCTCCTCGTCCCCGCCGGCCCGAACCCGTCCCAGCTGCCGCCGATCCAAGTGTACAAGGGCGAGATGGTCGGCTGGTCCGACTGGGTCATGGCCCGGCTGCCCGAGGTGTGGGGCGCCGACTGCGAGGAGTACAAGCCGTCGCGCTTCCTCGAGGAGGAGGGCGGCGCGAGCGGGGATGGGAGCAGTGGGCCCAAGAGGAGCGTAAGGCAGTACTCGCAGTGGCAGCAGCACATGTTTAATGGTGGGCCGAGGCTGTGTCTGGGTATGAACCTCGCGAGTGAGTCACCTACCCCCCTCTCTGTTCCCCTCGAGTCGTGCGCCGACCAAAGATTCCTGATCCTGACCACACTTCACCATCCCCCTCCCCTTTCCCCTTCCCCTTCCCTGGCAACGGCACAGACTACGAAGCGCTCAGCATCATCGCCGCCATCCTGCCCCTCTTCGACCCCGTCTGGGCGACGCACGAGCAGGGGCAGACGGCGAGCTGGCCGCCCAAGTACGTGTCCTCGATCACGCACCCGATGGAGCCGTACAAGGTGGTGTTTCGGCGGCGGCGGTAGGCAGGCAGGCGCTTGGTGGCTCCGGCCCTCGTCTCGTCTTACCACGGCCCTTGTCTCCAAGGAGGGACAGCTCGGCAGCTCGGCAGCTCGTTGCGCTGGTCTGGCCCCCTCCCCCTCCCCCTCCCCATGTCTACCTATCCTGTCTACGAGTACCTAGTCGATCGATCGCCCAGCACCACGGTCTGTCCCCACCCGCACACACACACGCAATACCACGCACGCGATACGGAAATCCTTGGCTCGTCCGTGTCCATTGGCAGGGAGAAGAAGGAAGAAGGAAGAGAGTGTCCAATGTCCATCATTGATTGTCTGTGTGTACCCGCACGTCTCTGATCAGGGGAAGGGGCGAGGGGAACCGCCCGCCCAACCAGCACGCCAGTCGGTACGAGTATTGTACGTAGCCATCGCCAGCGCGGGCGACGCAACGCGACGCTACGACCGCGTATCCCCGCTCCCGCGCCAACTACCCCGAAAGGCATGATGCACGCACGCCATGCCGTCCCGCGGGCCGCCGACGCGCGCCATGGGGCCCTGGCGGATGCCGATGCGCGCCCAGCGCTGGTGCTGCGTGCTGGGTTGGGAGGGGGTGGAGGAGGGGGGGGAGGGGGGGGAAGGGGAGGAGGGGGCAGGGGAGGAGTCGGTGTCGGTTGGGCTGAATGCGGTCAGAGGGAGGAGGGCGAGGTCGGGTAAGCGGATGATCGTCCCTGTCCATCTCTCTCCTGATCTTGAGCTTGCGCTTGAGCTGGAGCTGGAGCTTGAGCTTGAGCTTGACTCCGAAGGAGAGTCGGAAGACGAGGAGGAATTGAGGGAGGGGCGAGGACGCGGGACATAGTCGTGCAGCTGGGACCAGTGCAGACCGTACCGCGCCTGGAGGTAGCTCAGTACCGCGTCGGTCCAGATGCCGGGGCCGGTCGCTTCTACGACGGGGATGGGGCCGTCTTCCCCTCCCTCTTCCTCCTCGTAGTCTTCGTAGTCGTCGCCATGCTTGGCACCCGACTTCAAGTTGGACTTCGGCCGCTTGGAGGCGTGTCCGTGGCCGTGGCCGTGGCCGTGGGAGGGGGCTTGGAAGGGGTCGTAGGCTTCCAATCGGTCCGCTTCTGCGTTGAGCTTCTTGACGAGCTTGCGGATCTGCGCGCTTGAGGGAGTCGAGGGGGAGGAGGAGGAAGACGAGGGGGAACCAAAAGGCCAGAGCCACGTCCTCCTCGCCATCCCCGACGCCTCGTCCCTCGTCGATCCATGCCCTCGAGGCTCGAGAGAAGCCAACAGCGCCTCCGCCTGCGCCTTCATCCGCCGCGCCTCCGCCCTCCGACGCTCCCTGGCCGCCTCAGCCCTGCGAAGCACAATGCCGATCCGCCTGAGCACGTCGAGGAGGATGGGATGCCCTTGCGAGCCGGCAATGGTCCACTGGACGAACTGGACGGGACGGGGCCAGAAGGTGCGCCAGCCGTGTACTCCGAGTGCGTCGGCTTCGAGGCCGATGAGGAGCTGGGGCGGGGCGTGGACGAGGTGCGAGGGCGCGTTGGGCACGTCCCATTGGACTTCGTGCCTGTGTTCCCTCCTTCCTTCTTGCGCTATCGAGTGCTCGGCCCAGAGACGCACGGGCTTGAGCGCCGTCGTGTCCAGATCGGCATAGACGCCGCCCTCGAACGCGAGGACGGCATAGCGCCAGAAATCGGCGCGCATGACGCCGCGGGAGAGGGTGGCCCAGCCGTGCTTGTACAGGGTGGAGTCGGCGCCGAAGCGGTGCCGTGCCCAGTGGGAGGGGGCTGGGTCGGCGAGGATGTGCTCTGTCCACGTCTCGTTTGCGTGTGGGTGCTGGTTGTTGTTGTTGTTGGTGGGCAGGTAGGAGCGGCTGGGCGCGTGGGCTGCGTCGGCGGTGTGCTTGGCTGTCATCCAGAGCGCGGGCGGGATGGGTGGCGGATGACTAGCGTCGTCGTCGTCGGTGAAGTACGTCGTGTTGAGGATGTGCTCGAGCTGGGCGCGGTAGGGCGAGTGGGCGAGGTCGTCGGCGACAAAGGCGCGGAGGGTGTGCTTGTACTCCTGCCATGACATCGTCCCGACATGGTCGTAGGCTGCCTCCTCGTTGTGCGTGGTGGCATACCTGGGCCCCGGCCACTCCATTCCCAGCCGCGCCTGTGCTGACGCCGACGTGCTGTTGCTGCTGATGGGCTGCCTGGGCGAGTAGCGCTCCCGGAGCCCCAGCCAGTACGCGGCCGGGTGGATGGCCCAGCAGAGCGCCCCCGCCAAAGACAGCAGGAGCAGCAGCAGCACGGCGCTCAGAAGGAGGATGCGCCTGAGCGTGCGCAGCCTGCGCTCGCGCTGCCTCCCGTCCAAGGCTGGCTGGCGATGCGCTTCCTCCAGCTTCGTCTTGAGCGTGTGCTGCTGCTGCTCCTCATCGTCGTCGCTGTCGACGCAGTCCACGGTGCGCAGGCGTGTGTATCGAGCACGTGAGCCTGCCATGGCTGTGTCTGTGGATGTGTGGACGGGGTCGGCGGCTGCAATCTTGCGATGGACGATGCTGGTGATGAGGTCGCGAAGGGCCCAGGAGGAGGAAGAGGAGGAGGAGGGGCACTGGGCAGGGACCCCTTCGCGCCGATCGGCCACATGGCGCGCCGCCCGCCCGCCGTCACACGACCTGCGCATGAGATCGGACGGCGTGCCGGCGGCTTGCTTCGGGCCGAGGCGAGGCGAGGGCGCAAGGCTTCCAAACGCGGATCCGCGCCGCCACGGAAGCCCACAGGGTTCCACGCGGGCGCCGCGCGGAACCTTGTTAGTATTCCGCCGCCATCCTCCATCGTCCTCCTGCCTCCTCCTTGCCCTTCTCAACACCGAGCGCACCCAGTACGTTCTGCGCACTCCAGTCGGCCATCGCACGGCGCGCCTCCGTCGTCGCAGAGCCAATGTGAGGCAGCACCACCACCTTGTCGCGAATGTCGGCACCCAGCAGCGGATGAGAGGCAGGAATATCTGCAAGGCAAGGGCGGTCAGTCATCGTGCCCATACTGGGTAGGAGTAAGATAAACTCACTGGGCTCGCCTTCAAGCACGTCCAGGGCCGCACCCGCAATCATGCCCCGCCTCAGCGCATCCACAAGCGCATCCGTGTCCACAAGCGGGCCGCGCGACGTGTTGATCAGGTGCGCCGTGGGTCTGATGAGCAGTACAGACAGATCAGCATCAGGACGAAGACCAGGACAGAAACGACGTACTTCATCTTGGACAGCACCCCGGCATTGATCGCATGCTTCGTCGACGGATTCAGCGAGGCAATCACACTGGCGTAGAAGAGGAGCCAGGTCAGAGATGCCAACGACGGAGCCAAGTGGATCACACTCACAACAGGACATCGACCTGGGCCACCATCTCCAGCAGATCGGTCACATTGCACACCTCAATCTCGTTCACCCCTGGCCGCCGTCGACGCGCCTCGACCGTCTCGATCCAGCCGCCGTCCCGGAGCGTGGCCCACTTGGTCGGATCCGAAGTCAGGCTAGGCTCAAACGGCTGCGGCCGAGACGTCGTGTACACAATCTTGGCCGGGTGCCAGGGCGGGAGGAGGAGCACGATGGACTGGGCAATGGCGCCAAAGCCGTAGAAGCCAATCGTCTTGCCGCGCAGGGAAGGACCGCAGAAGGCCTGTTTGAGTAGAGGGAGTCAGGGGTCGTTTTCTGAAAGAGGCTAGGAGAGACGACACTCACCAGAGGCGTCCACGGGTGCTGGCCCCACTCGCCCCTGCTCACCACGCCAAGCGCGCGCGACACATTACGCGTGCTCATGAGCGCCAGCCCGAGACTGAGCTCAGCCACGGCCTCATCGAGCACCTTGGGCGTGTACCCGATGCGGATCTGGCGCGCACGGAGGAGGGGGACGTCGATGTGGTCGACGCCCACGCTCATCGTGGATACACAGCGCAGCGATGGGCCCGCTGCGTCGATGAGCTCCTCGTCGACGGCGTCGGTGAGGAAGACGAGGAGCGCGTGGGCGGCCCTGGCGTGGGTGAGGAGCCAGTCGCGCGGTGCGCCCTTGCCGTCGTTGTGGGCGTCGTCGTAGGCGATGAGCTCGATGCGCCCGGCGTGGTGCGCGTCTTGGAGGAGTGCGCTCGGCAGCGAGGCGCGCGTGAGGACCACCTTGGGCCGGGCGCCGTCGTGGCTGCTTGCGGTAGAGGCTGCCATCTTGGTGTGCTCAATGCTGAGATGGTCGTCGTCGTCCTCATCGACGCCGTCGTGGTGGGATCGGCGTACAATACGAGTGCGCGCTCCCCCCACATTGCGCACTGACCATGCGCGCCCAGCGGAGGCATCGGCCACCACCACCTCCTCCTCCTCCTCCTCGTCCTCAACTCGACGACGACGACGTCCAACTCGACATCGACGCAGTCAAGGCTCTCCTCTCTGCTCGCTCTGTGCTGCAACTGCTGCTTCTGGCTGGCCAGTGGCATCCCTCTCCCTCCCTCTCTCTCTCTGCCCCAGCGATGGCAGTCCTCTCGCCGCCAGTGCCGGCATCGCAGCTCCAGCCGCCCCCACCACCGCCCAAGCCGGTAGCATCAGGGAGCAGCAGCGGCGGCGGCGGCGGCAAGGCGGCCTACCCGTGGTGGCTCGGTGGCATCTCGGCCTCGTGCGCGGCGACAATAACCCACCCGCTCGACCTGACCAAGTACCGACTCCAGGTGAGTCTGCCTCTTTCAATGCGATGCCGGCTGTCCACGCTGATGTGCTCTGGACTCTAGACGGCCACGGTCAAGCAGGGCATGCTCAAGACAATGGTCACCTCGGCGCGCAGCGAGGGCTTCGCGACGCTGTTCCAAGGCCTTTCAGCCACCTGGGCGCGCCAGCTGTCATACTCGATCACCCGCTTCGCCGTGTACGAAGAGGCCAAGGCGCGTCTCACGCCCCAAGGAGCCAAGCCCACCACGGCCACCCTCGCCGCCTCGGCCGCTTTTGCAGGCGCCATCGCAGGCGTCGTCGGCAACCCGGCCGAGATTGTCCTCGTGAGGATGTGCTCCGACTTGAACCGCGCCCCCGCCCAACGATACAACTACGCCAATGCGCTCGCGGGCCTCGCCGCAATTGCAAGGACAGAGGGCCCCAAGACGCTCTTCCTCGGCCTCGGCCCCAACGTCGTCCGCTCCGTCGTCATGAACTCGGCCCAGCTGGGCTCGTACGACGTCTTCAAGAATGCCCTCGTCTCCCTCGCCGGCATGCACGAGGGCTCCTCCGCGCTCACCTTCTGGGCCTCGTTTGCGGCGGGCACGACGGCCACGACGCTCTGCACGCCCGTCGACGTGATCAAGAGCCGGGTGCAAAACTCCAAGAGCGGCGAGGGCGTGCTGGCCGTCATTCGGCGCTCGCTGGCCCAGGACGGCGTGAGCGTCCTGCTCCGCGGCTGGACGCCGAGCTTTGTCCGACTGCAGCCGCAGACGACGTTGATCTACTTCTTCCTCACCTTCTTCCAAGGTCGGATCGACCGCCAGCGCGCTGCCAGGAAGCAGCTCGATGCGGCCATCACGACGGGCTGAAGGAGGCGGCCTGGCCTCTTCCTTCGCTTCGGCTTCTCTTGGACGATGAAGGACCTCGGACAATGCCAACCATCGACACTTGCCAAGCTCAGGAATCCGACACCCGTTTCACCCTCTGCGACGGGGCCAGACTCGGCGACGGGCCTACCACGACTGTTCATGCCTTGCCATGCTACTCAACGCCACAACGACGAGCTCACGACTGCCTTCAAGCAAGGTGGGAGACCCCCAAGCCGGATCACAGCCTTCAGCGCGCTCGCAGTAGCAACCCTTCTCAACGTCAACATCATCGACGACTCTCTGTACCGTGTACACTACCGCCTCCATCCGTCCGCTCGTCCGGCGCGTCCTCTTCAAGTTCCACAAGTCATCCTTCCCATCGTCGTCGCTCATAGAGCGACGACGAGTGTATCCTCCTTCGATGTATCCTCCTTCGATGCCGTCGCCGTTGCCTTCTCTTACTCCTGTATCCCTCTTCTCCCACCTCTGCCCCTGTCCGGTCCTGTGTCATCGTCCAGCCCTGCCTTTTCCAACCCATCGTCCTGTCTCGTATGAGTACGGCACGGATGAGATGGGCCTTGCCTTGTCGGAGCGAGATGATCGCCTGTGCAGCGTACGTGCGTACGTGCGCCTGGGGAAGCTCCAACCCGACCTCGACGCTTCCGTCCTCCATCGACCCGACCACGACGGCCATCAACCACGAAGGGCGCAAGACGACCAAGAGCACCACCAGCGCAGAGCCGAGGACGACGGAGCGGGGCGCGCACAAGAGCTGGGCCCACACAGCAAGGGCACACCATGGCCTCCGACGCGCCGCCTGTGCATCCTTCGGGCTCGAGGTCACCTCCGTCCACACCTCCTCCTCCCGCACCGTCCGAGGCGGGCCCAAGTTCAGGTGCAGGTGCGAGCGCAGCAGCGCCGGGCAAGCGCACGCGCAGGCGCAAGGGCAGGACGGACGGCGCTGAGGGCGGGGAGGACGCGGGGGTTACGAGTATTGGTGGAGGAGCCGGTGAGGAGGAGGGCATGGGCACTTCATCGACGAAGAGGACGGACAAGGGCAAGGGCAGGGCGTCCCTGCGCGCCCCCACTGCTGCCGCTGCTACTGCTGCGACAAGCGCCAGAGGAGGCCCGTCCAAGAGTAGCTCCAAGGACGCGTCCGACGCTCCCCCTCCTCCTCCTTCTCAAGCAGGCGCGGACCCAGCCGGCGCTCCTGCCGGACCCAAGAAGCGGCCCCGCAAGAAGCACAAGAAGGGAGGCGGCGGTGGCGGTGCAGGCCAGGAGGACGAGGTCGGCGCGGACAAGGACATAGGCAAGGAAAAAGTCAGGGCCTTGGCTGGTCTTTCGGAGGCGGAGCGGAGGGAGGAGGAGAAGCGCCGACGGAGGAGGGAGCGCAAGAGGAAGAAGCGCGCCGCTTCTGCTTTGGCGGCTGCCTCGGGCGGATCTGCGGCGGGGGCGGGGACCGGGCCGGGCCCCAAGAGCTCCTCAGGAAAGGGCAGGAGTAGGAGAAGAGATAGGGGGACGGCCGACGGTCTCGCCAGCGGCGAGGACGATGACGATGTCGTCCTCGACTCTGACGGGGACGCGCGGATCATCCGCCGACGGCGCGAGTCGGGCCGGGACCACGCCCACGAGTACGAGCATGATGACGATGAGGAAGAGGACGACATCGACGTCCACGCCGACGGGGTCGTCTCCCACGGCGCCACTGCCAAAGCAGCACCTCCCCCGCTCAAAGTCATCGTACGTCGGTTGCCGCCCAATGTGCCCGAGGCCGTCTTTTGGGGTAGCGTCGCGCCGTGGGTGCGGCAGCCACTCCGAAAGGAGCCCGAACAAATGGCCATCGATCAAGCAGAGGGGCAAGACGCGGGCAAAAGGGACGATGCTGAAGCGGGCCCTGGCTCAGAGCAAGCAGAGCAAAGGACGGAAGAGGACGAGGTCAAGCCTACAGTCGACTATACGCGCTTTGTGCAGGGCAAGATCAACACCGCGTGAGTTGATTCCTTCGTCGATCTATCCTCAATGGAGACCAGGGCCAAGCTTGCTCACCCGCGTCTCGTCTTGCCCGTCAGGGCGAACAAGATCAACGTCCACTCGCGAGCGTATATTCGGTTTCTGAATGCGCAGGACCTGGTCGACTTCCACAAGGGCTATGATGGGCATCTGTTCCGTGATTCAAAAGGTACGATCTGTATCCAGGTACGACGTTGTGGACCATCGTGCTGACCCTCACGTCCTTCTGGTCCCCATGCTCCACTCAGGCAACGAGTACATGGCCGTCGTCGAGTTTGCTCCCATCCGCAAGGTCCCATCCGACAGGAAACGCAAGCCTGATCCCAAGCAAGGCACGATTGAGAACGATCCCGACTATGTCGAGTTTCTGCGCAGCTTGGAAAACAAACCTGCTGCGGATGAAGAGAGCGCGGAAGGGTCGGCGGCGGCGGCGGCTTCGAAAGGCGCGGCGACAGGCGCTGCCACATCGACGACCAGCGCAGTCGGCCCTGTCAGCACATCTTCACCCAGCTCAACGTCAAAGTCGAAGGACCCCAACTCGGCCCCCTCATCAAGCAACGCGCCCGCCTCTTCATCCTCATCCACAAGCACGCCCAAATCCAAGCTCATCACGCCTTTACTCGAACATCTGCGCCAACAGCAAGCTGCCAAGGCGGCGCAAGCCCGCGCGGCAGGTGCGGCCCACGATGCGTCGCGCAAGGGGCCAGGAGGGGGAGGGCGAGGGCGAGGCGGGTCTTCGGGAGCGGGTGGGAAGACTTCCCAAGGCGTGCCTACCGCTCCCAAGAGCATGCTCGCAGCAGCGGCCGCGGCCGCGGCCGCCTCCGTGTCGGGAGGTACAGGCAAGAAGAAGGGCGGACAGAACGGCGGTCTCGCGCCGGGTGGCTCTGGCTCTGGCGCGGGTCAAGGTCAGGCAGCCCGAGGGAAGGACAAGGCCAAGTCGAACGCTGGCACGGGCGGTAAAGCTTCTACGGCGCCTACGCAAACGGTTCCCCCAGGAGGCAAGAAGGGCAGTACGGGATCCGGCTCTGGCAATGCTCCAAGGCAAGGATCGAAGGGCTCCTCAGGCCCCGCAGGACAAGGCGCGAGGCAAGGCCAAGGCCAAGCGCAAGGCCAAGGCCAAGCGCAAGGCCAAGGCCAAGCGCAAGGCCAAGCGCCCGGCTCCGCCCCCGCGCAGCAGCAGCAGGAGAAGAAGGTCATTCTCCTCTCGAGAGGGGATGCCGTCCCTGCCACGACGACGGCAACGCCAACACCGACGGCTTCGGTCTCTGGCCCTGTTTCGGCGCAAGGCAGCAACAAGTCTAGAGCCAAAGGCGGCGCGAGACCTGCCGGAGCCAGTGGGGACGCGGGAGGAGGAGGAGGAGGAGGCGGTGGGGTCAAGAAGGGTACTTCCACATCGTCCAAAGGTGGTCCTGCGTCCAAGACTGCGCAGGAATAGACCTCACTGAACCGACTGCCCTCGTGAGGTCCTCGCGTGACAGATATGAGGGTCAGAAGGGTGGCTATGCCGTCTATTAGCATGAACGAGCTGATCAGGCCACAGAGAGTAGTACAACGAAGCGACGATCGGCACCCACATCGTCGACGTCGGCTTGGCCGTCCCCAACCTAGTATCCTCCACGGAAGAGCGGCTTGAACTCCTTCTTGCCCTTGCCGCCGCCTTGTCCACCGGCCCCACTCGATCCCCCCGCCTTCTTGGCCTTCTTCACGGACGGCTTTGATGAAGGCGTGGAGGATCGACTCTTGTGGTCGCCACCGCCACCGTCTCCGCCCCCGCCCCCTCCTTTCTTCCGCTTCTTGCCTCCTGGCTTGCTCTCAGCGCCCCCTCCTCCTCCTCCTCCTCCTCCTCCTCCTCCTCCTCCCCCTCCTCCTGCACTGTTACCTCCTCCGCCCCTCTCCTTCTTCGCCCCATCCTCAGCCTTGCCCTTGTTCTGCTTCTTCCTCCTACGACGACCCTTGAGCGGCTCCGTGCTGCCAAACTTCATGCCGAGCTCGACTTGCACGCGTCGTCGCTCGTCGCGGAGGTACTGCTTGATCGGCTTGCCCGCTCCGCCTCCTGCGTGGCTCAGCGAGGCGCGTGTCGGCCGGCGGGGAGGGTTGTGGGATTGTGACACGATCTCGATATGGTCATCGTCGTCGTCGTCGGAGGAGGACGCTGAGGAGGACGAGGAGAGAAGCGAGATCACCTCCGACGCGCCAAGGGTTCGAGATGGGCTTGCAGTTCGTCGTGCCTTGCCCTTGGTACTCTTGTCATCTTCATCGGCGCCGTCGTCGTCCAGGCTGAAGGACGTGTCTTCGTCGTCTCGATAGCCTCTGCCAGCTCTTCTGTACTGCTGGCCAGACCTTGTGGAGTGACCGCCGTCCATACCACCTATACGGTCGGCGAGGCTACCACCCTGATTGCGGGGACGATTGCCACCACGCGATGAGCGTCCGTCGCGGTCGCGATAGTCGTCATCGTCGTCCTCATCGCGCCTCCTCTTCCGCTCCGGTCTGCTCCCGCCAGCATTCTTGCCGCGATTGGAGGCGTACATGCGCGCAAGACGATCGTCTTCCTCGTCATCATCGTCGTCTTCGTCGTAGCCACGGCCGCGCCGGTCCCGACGACGGTCCGCATTCTTGTAGTAGTCGCGCTCGTACTCGTACTCATCATCGCGAGCGCGTCGTTCGCGTTGAGACCGGTCCCTGTAGTACTCCCAATCTCGATCTCGATACCGATCGCGATCGCGGTCGCGCTCACCCTGGCGATCTCGTGAAGACCGGCTGGCGCCCGTGCCACCACGCCGTCCACCCAGACTGGCCGGGTCGCCTCCGAGGTGCATGCTTGCGCCCGGTTCGAAGTCAAAACCAAAGCTGTTCGACTGCTGACCTCGAGACCGTCCGGAGCTTCCTTCGAGAACGGGGGCGCTTTCGAGCTCATGCGCGTACGGCCCCAGTCGCGAGACGCGCTCGGAGAAGATGCTTGGTTCGAGGCCGTGTGTGCCGCGGAAGGAGGGACCGTATACTGAGGAATGGCGCGGGTGTGGACAGTCATCGCCCCAGTGATTGTCCTTGGCGCCGCAGTTGTAGCACCACCGCGTCTACAATAGCACATCGTGATCAGCAAGTGTGCGAGACCTGTTGCGCTGACGATGTGGAATACGCACCGCAGGGTCCCAATCTCTCCTTGGCTTGCCATGGGCATTGTCCTTCTCCCCGGTCTTCTTCCCGCCCTTGCCGTTCTTTCCGTTGCCACTCGCGTGGTCAAAACCGCCTCCAAGCTCCTCCAGCTCGCGCTGTAGGGCTTCGTGCTTCTTCTGACGACCTGCGGCGTATTCGGCTGGAGAATTGTACACGTAGATCCGCCAGATCGTGGGACACTTGGTGACGCTGTGCAGCGTGGAGCCACAGCGATCACACTCGCGCGAGTGGACCCCGGGTGCGGGCCTGTTCTTGCAGTCCTGTGTGAGAGAGGCGGGTCAGTCTGCTGCGTTGCTGTGAAGAGGACCCAAGGGCTCACGCACCCTGCTGATGTGGCCCACTTCTCCACAGCGATAGCACTGCTTGACGAGTGGACACGTCCAAGTTGTGTGTTCATCCACAGCACCGCAGGTGAGGCACTGTGGTGTGATGATGAGGCATGGGCTGCAGGTCAGCAACGCTCTCGACGGCGTGAAGGCCAGGGATGCGAGCACCCACATTGATATGAGGGCAGTCGCGGGAGATGTGTCCCTGTTCGCCACACTTGCGACAGACGTCCTTGGCCCTGCGCTGCTCATCCTGCTCCTCCTCGTAGTATCTGGTCGGCGCTCGACTCTGAGGAGGACAATGACAACACGCATATGAGCCGAGGACGCTGTTGCACAAGTCTCGGTACGGTGAAGACACTCACGGCGTCGAGCTGCTCATAGTCTCCAAGACCGACATCGTCTTGTCCGGTGACACCGGCTTGACCGCCCAGGCTGGTCTGGAGGTCCTCGTCGTCGAGCACGACGTTGGACGGCAGGAGAAGTCCCTTGGAGAGCACATTCTCTCCAGCCTGCGCCAGGGTGGGCGGGTCCGCGCGCTCGGCGGTGACTGGCGCGTCGGGCGAGGCAGCGTGCAGCGGAGACAAGTCTGGCTTGTTGTCGAACTCGAAGAGTCCATCGTCGGGGTCCCTGCCGCCGTTGCGGCTGCCCTTGCCATCGCCAGGGCCGTCGCCCTCGCCGCTGACGGCAACGGCGTCCACGCGCGGCGCCGGCATGACGCGCAGAGCCGCGCACCCGTCCCTGTGCTTCTCTCGCCGCCAGTCGCACCGTGCTGCTGTGCGCTCGCCGTGCTGACCCGGTTGCGAGGGTGGACGTGGTGGTGGTCGGCAGCTGAGGGTGAAGGCGAAGGTACCATGAATCTTGGATGAGCGGTGCCCACCAGCAGCATTCGTTACGCAACGTCGTCGTCGTTCGCCGGATGGGCACCCGTTCCGGTCCCACGGATGTACCGTTCCTGGTGCTGGGAAGAGGAGGCCCGTGCGCCAAACAGCACGCGAGTACTCGTACGCCAGCCCCCTCCGTCGATGGCACCTGGTCCTGCTCGCCGACGACGATCACGTCCAGCAGCGGTCCATGGAGGCAGCCGGGGACCGCGAGTACGACGGCAGACAGGCAGCAAGAGAGCACGCCGTGGCGGCCACGAGACGGATAGGGTGCGGCGCGGGGCCCGCCACATTCAACGTCGCCACACCCTCGCAGCCTCGCCGCGGCCAGCTCCGATTCCAGGTCCGCAACAGGGACCCAGCACCAACGCCGACGGGGACACGCGAGGTAACCGCCACGGACCAAGGCTGACCAAGGGTCAAGGTCCGCCAGCCAGTTCTGTTCTGGGCTCCCCCGACACGGACGGCGAACAAGATGGCACGCTGCGCGGGTGCGGCCCGCCGCCGCCGTCGGCTGGATCGGCGTTGCCTTGACGGCGCCATGGCGCGGCAACGTCTACAAGTCCAGACATGGTCGCTCAAGCCTGTCAGGTCTGCGGCGGTGAGCTGCCGACTCGGTCTTCTGTCCACCAGCCTCCGCACTGCTGACGCCGGCCGGCAAGGCTATTGTCAGACCATTCGAGCTGAATGCTGTCTTGACTTCTACCCAACCACAGGAGAGATTCTACTTGCCCATCCTGCACCACTCGGTCGGGCGGTGCACTCTCGATGCCCGGCTCGAATCAGCGGTGCAACCTTTCCACCGTGTGACAGGCCCAACAGATCAGAGGCTGTGCCCCGGCCTGTCTGTTCGACTCGGGCCCAAGACAAACACCTGGAGTCGGGCAAGACTGCAGATGGACGCTGCTCCATCGTCTCTCGGGCCCTCTTCGGCGCCGGCACGGCCAATCGGCCATTCAAGCAGAACATGCGCCTCGGCCAGCTCTGAAGCATCCCCGGCAAGCGCGTCGACTTTTTCTCCGGCGGCTGATTCGGTCTGCTCGAAGGCGCTAGGCGCTCAACATAGAGACTACCCGTGAGTAGGATGTTCGTCTGCTTTCAGGTTGACACTAGCGATCCTGTTTCTCGTATTGTACTGTGTCAGGTCCCCATTGGGCATTGTGCAGGTAGGGTCTCCATAGCGCCCACCACGATGGCAAGGTCTCGCTGTCGGGCCTTCCTCAAGGACTGCATGCCGTCCTGAAAACTATATATGGTCTGCTGATCCATCATCTGCATCCCATCTTTCCGACACCCACCCAGGAGTCTTCTTACCAACCCTCACCTTCCACTCCACTCCCTGGTCAGCCTCCTTCCTCCTCCCACCAGTCCCCACTCAGATCCTCTCACGATGCGAGTCGCCATCACTTCAACCTTTGTGCTCACCGCACTGAGCTCAGTCTCGGCTTTGGCACTTCCCGGCGCTGGCGATCTGCCGTCGTTGCCAGGCCTGGGTGACCTTCCAGGCTTGGGGGACCTTCCAGGCCTCGGTGACCTTCCAAGCCTCCCGGGCGGGACCTCTGGCCTCCCCTCGGCCCCTTCTTCCACATGTGAACTGTTCCAATCGGCTGGGTTGTCAGGTGAGTTCCTCTGACTCATCGACCATCGTAGTAAACGTAGTCTTACCCCTTCTTTCCCCCGTCCTTACTCTCAGGCCTTGAGGCGCTCGGCTGCACCTTGCTGGACCCTTCAAATCTGCCCTCGCTTCCCTCTGGCGTGTCCAAGAGCTCCATTTGCAAGGCTTTACAAAATGGTGGCCTGACCAACACGTCCTCGCTTGGGTGCCCGGCCCCCACCAAGGCCCCCACCTGCAACGCCAAGGACACCTGCGACGCGCTCGACGGCGGCTTGATCAACGTCAGTGTGCTTGGGTGCACTGACCTGCACGCCAGTGTCCTTCACGAACGCGCGCCGGCTTCAACGACGAAGAAGGCTACCACGACGAAGAAGGCTACTACGACCAAGAAGGCTACTACGACCAAGAAGGCTACGACGACGAAGAAGGCGACTACCACCAAGAAGCCCACAACGACGAAGAAGCCTACTACGACCAAGAAGCCGACCACGACCAAGAAGGCGACGACCACCAAGAAGGTCACCACCGTCAAGCGGCCTGTCACCACCAAGAAGTCGTCCACCACCACGAAGAAGTCCACCACCACGAAGAAGCCGACGACGACGACCAAGAAGCCTTCATCGACGACGACGACCAAGAAGCCGACGGCCACGGCTTGCAACTCTGAGGCTTGCTCGGTCCTCAAGAACGGTGGTCTGGTGAACTTGAGCGTGCTCGGCTGCTCGACGACGGGCGCCAGCGTCCTCTGAGAGGCACACACATCTCTCTTCACACCCCGCTGCTCCCACCCTCCCGACTCTCCGGTCCTCGTTCTCGGACACTGAAGACGCGCAGCCTACGCTCGCAGCAAGACTGGCGCCCGTTTCAACACAGCTTGGCAAGCTCGCCGACGCGTACCCACATACATCGACCCGTACAATTCCTATCACGCAAGGCCTCCGACCTTTGCCTCGGACGTCGTCTAATGAATGGTGTCCCGCTTCCTTGTACCATCTATCCACCACCTACTGCTGCAGAACCATGAACGATAGCATCCCAATCACCCTCGTGCTCCGTTGTGTACCACGGGTCGCGCGCACCAGGGCGGACCGTACTCAGGTTGCCACCGCCAATCTACGGGAGTCGTCTAAATCAGATTCGTGCGTGGGCGGCAAGGGGGGGGGGGGGGGGGAGGGCTCTGAACCCGTACATGCGAGGGGCAGGGTGCGGCAGCGGACAGAGGTGACGGGGGAGAAGAGTGATGGGGAGAAAGGGGGGGAAGGAGATACGATATAACATCAAAGCCACCGGGGCCCTTGGTTCGTGAGGCCCAACGCGCACGCGCGTGGTGCCCATCCGTAGGCAGGCAGGCCAGGCCCGAGTGTCCGAAGACGTCTTGTCGTTACCAAATCGTTTGCAGAGGCTCCGGCTCTCCTGAGAAGGAGTGAGCCGCTGCCGTCGTTTCGTAGCGGTCGTGTGGCTGTCTCATCGGCACCGATCCGTTCAGAGGATGTCGATGTCGATCTTGCCGCAGCCGAGCAGGTCGATGTTGATGAGGCCACCCTTCTGGAGGACGCTGCATGCCTCCTGGTTGCAGGTGCCAGTAGGCACGGGCGTGGCGGTGGTGGTAGTGGTGGGCTTGGGGGTAGTGGTGGGCTTCTTGGTCGTGGTAGTCTTCTTGGTAGTCGTCGTCGACGTCGTCGTGGTCTTGGTGGTGGTGGTCGACTTCTTGGTGGTCGAGGTGTGGTGAGCAGCACCACGCTTGAGCAGGTCAAACTTGAAGTCGAAGCAGCCGAGCAGGTTGACGTTGATCAGACCCTCCTGGAAGATCTTGCACGACTTCTCAGCAGTGCACTCGGTGGGGGCCTTGACGGTGGCGTTCTTCTTGATCGAGAAGAAGGAAAGGTCCCAGTCGGAGCAGCCAAGGGCGCCGAGGTTGAGGAGACCGCCGGACTGGAGCGACTTGCAAGTCTGTGGAGAGCCGAACGCTTAGATGGGTGATGTCTGAGAGCCAATGGACGCGCAGATGAGATACTCACGGTGGCCTTGGTGATGGGGAAGAAGATCTTGTCGAGGATCGACACGTCGATCTTGGCGCAACCAAAGAGGTCGAGGTTTGCGATGGGACATGGGCAGGAGCAGGGGTCAGACGAATGGATGAGACCGTGACCGAGTGACAAGTCGGAACCAGATACGTACTGACGAGGCCGACCTTCTGGAAGATGGTACAGATGTCACGAGGGGCCGGGGTGACGGCGGCCGAGACCGAGCCGGCGGCGGCGAGGAGGAGAGCGGCGGGGGCGGTGAACTTCATCGTCGGGAGATGTAGAGGGGGTAGGATGACTAGGTGTGACGGAGGAAGAGGGGAGAGCTGTGAGGAGGAGGGACGTAAGAACGTAGGAGGGGTGGAGAAGGGGAGGGAGACGATTGGGAAAGGATCAGCTGTCACGCGTTTATACCCAGTCAGCCTCTACTGGGAGAGCCGATGGATTCGCGCATGCCCCTACTGGCTGCTTGCTTCGCGCTTGGGGGGCAGCCTCGTCGTCACTCCCGAATCAGCAACGACGCCAAAGTGCTTGGGACCGGCGATATGAAAACTTGGGGCGACGAAGGCGATGCCGCCTGATGCTTCTTCAGAATCTTCACCATGAGCCCTGGCATGGAAACGTCGAACATGCACGGGCGGAAGATGGGAATGAACTCACTGCGATGTCCACAGCATGCAAGCCGCATGCCCGCAGGCTCGAGGCTCGAGGCCCAAGGGCCAGTCGACCGACGAGAGGGAGGCAGGCAAATCGAGGGCACTGACCGACCCTGGCGACCCGACCGACCGACCGACCTGACCGACCGACTGAATGCTCTTGTGAGAGATCTGAGAAGACGGCTTGCGGGATTGGGGGTCCACGACGCCACGACGCCATGCTGATCCGGCCGCCGAGTCTGGGCAGCAGCAGAACCAGGCCTGCGTCTGGGACCTGATCCGTGCGACCGTGCCGCGTCGGGGGCGGCGTGTCCTAGCCAGACTTCCCGTGGACGTGGGATCGGTGGCAACGGGATACCGGCTTGTCCCGTAGCGTTCTCGCCTTCTCGCTCTCCTAGTGTGGCTCCATACTAGGCCAGAGGTGGGGGCCAGCCGGGGGCGCCTGGGCAAACGTCGTGCGTACTGCGTGGGTCATCGTGGGCCCGGGGTGGCGTGGCGTGGCGGTGGTGGTGGTGGTAGGTGGGAAGGAGCCCGGCCAGGCAGCGCAGGGCTGGAGGGAAGGCGGGCTGGCCCCGATCAAAACAACGCGCCAGGAATTCATCGATCGGGCGACGCGTCCTGGCTGGCGGTGGCTTGAGCCTTGATGAGCTCGGAGAGTGAGACGCGTATGCATGCACGTGCGCCATGCTTCTTCCACTCATTGATGCAATACGGTCAACAACTGCCATGTGCGCAGTGCCCTCCTCCTCGTCCATCACCACCACCACCTCCTCCTCCCCCTCCTCGGACGCGGCACGAGCCGGGTGCTGTGGCCGCGGCAGCAGATTGGGGGCCTCACCAGTGCCGCGTCCACGATGACGCCCGGCGCACAGCGTCCAAGGCGGCAAGGCTCGGACCAGCACGGGCTCCAGCCTGGCACAGGGCCATTGCCTAGTGCTCTGTAGCCTCCAATCAAGGCAGACGCCCTAGCATCCAAGGCGGCGGCGACGTCCACGGCGGCGGGCGGGACAGGCGGTCGTATGGTCAGCGCGAGGCCAGCTATCACACATTGGAATTTGGATACCTCGGCGGCAAGGATGTCCGGTCATCGTCACATCCCACCACAAGCACCGACTGGCGGCCTGTTCTGGTGAGTACTGGCGCTGATCCTGACGAGTGACGACCTCACCAGATTGAAGATCCATTGTGCGGCCTTCTACAGCAAGTCAAGCGTCAAGAGTCAAGACCTCAAGACAATAGCGAGCAGGCGTGAGGTGAGCAGTCAATGTAGTGTACCTGTTCGTCGGAAAGACAGGGTGGCTGATGGCTTCCGGGTCTCGGCAGTGCACAGCTTCCATCCTGCCTTTGCAGGTTGAGGTGACATGTGAATTCCGTAGCCGGCCATCGGTCGTTCGCTCCAGCGCCCCGGACAGTCCACACTCCATCCTCGCCATTGTCCGACCCAAGATTGGCCCGCCTTCTTCGAAAGTTCGAAGCGAAGCGATGAAGATCTCGCTGCCCCCGAAAGGGCTTGAAGATTCAAACAATGAAACCTCAGCAAAGTGAGTGCGATGCGTGTTTAGCCTGCAGTCGACGATGAACAAGGACTCATCGCACCTCCCACCTCGCACGGTTGCCTTCCGGCGCCGTTCTTCTAGCTTTCACCGGCGCTGCCCGCATTTCCCCACGGTAGCAAGCACCCTGGATTCTTGCCGGCGCTTCTCTCGGGCACATCATACGATTCCGGCCACGCGCCTCATCCAAGTCCCGTGGCTGTCGGCCGCGCGCCGCTGCGGTGGCTTGTCGGCCACGCACGTTGCACGCTGCATTCGAGCATTCGTTCTTCCACATCAGCATGCGGCGCGTCCTTATCGCTCCGCTGTGCTCAGGTGCTCGATGCTCGTCCTCAGAAGGACGCAGAACCCAAACAAGGCCAAGGAGCGCGCTCGGCCCGAAAAAGGAACATGCCCACGGCGAAAAGGACGCGGGTACACGATGATGACCGGATTCGCAAGCAGTCATGCATGTCAACTTGCGGCACCCTCAATTCGAGAAGCTTTCGAACGCTTGGCTCGGCACATCGGCCATTGATCTCAAAGGTCCGTGTCGTTTGCGGTAGCAAGGAAAGATCAAGGAAGGGATCTTGAAGTCGCGCAGATCCGCGGCCGATGCCGATATCGAGGTAGAACCGGGAGGATTACTGTCCATTGAGACGGGAGAGTCGAGAGGCGGAGACGGACGCCGGAGCGGGGGTAGCTTTGCGATGTCCACCATGGATCAAGACGCGGGACGAACGAGTAGCGAAACAGGGTCGAGGCCGATGGAGGTCGAAGGAGTGCAATCGTGTTTACATGACTTGATGAAATAGAGACCGAGCGAAAAGCCGACAACGGAGGTTGATGGTCGATGTCGAAGCGGCGTCCGATGAGAGAGTGAGAGGTGTGCGCGACCGTGTTGATGCAGAGTCTTCGTCTATTTGGGAGAACCGCTGAGGGTCTCATCGATGACCTGGTTGATGAACGCCTTCCGATCGGACAAGGTCGCGTTCGGAAAGCTGGCGATGACGGCCTCCCGTGTCGATCGCTTGGTGACGTTGTTCAGGTTGGGCTGGAGGCTCAAGAAGCGTCGTACGGCTTGCCGGAGGTCGTCGTCCGTAGGTGAGGCCGTAGGATTGGATGGAAGCTGAGTTGCGCCCGTGGTCGGCGCGCTAAACAGATTCAGGTTCGATGATGTGGACTGAGGTCGCAAATCGAGAGCGCCGACGGCATTGCCAGTCACTTGGGCACCGAGGGGCATGGTTGAGTCGCGAGTGATGCCGTTGCCAAAGTCGGAACCCACCGCACTGCCGGGACCGGGCGCAAAGAAGTTGTTCGCACCCATCATCGGCATGCCGTAGATGGAGGGCGTGCCCACACCCATGCCCATGCCCATGCCGGGCATACCGTACATGGACGGCATTCCGTACATCGACTGCGCCATGGCCGGCGAGCCGTAGAAGGATGGCGAAGGCGCTCCTCCCATCATGGGCGTCATTCCAGCGCCGATCGGCATCGCGCCAGGGCCCATCACGCCAAGTGGACCGTTGCTCATTCGTCCCGACGCCGACAGCGAGCCGGAGGTCTGTCGGGAGTGGCCGAGCACATTCGTGTCACGGTAGTAGTCGCCGTGGCCAAAGTCCGAGCCAGCGGCTGAACCAGCATAGGAGGACCCATGCTTGGACATGCTCATCGCAGATGCTTGATGATTGCCAAATGGCGACTGGATGTTTGTGTTGCCAGTCTGGCCCGAGCGAATCGAGGTGGCAGTCGTCTCCGGTACCGGCTGCTTCCATACGTCGCGTTGATATTCGCTGAAGCGCTTGAGCGGGATCATCTCCTCGAAGAAGGGCTCGCCGTCGTCCGTGCCGGCAATGATCTTCTTGTTGCCTTTTTCACCGACGACGATACGCGTGTTGCCCCAGGAGAAGTCGTCCATGTGCCAGAACGAGTAGATCGGAAGGAAGAACGAGAAGATCGGAAAGCCGAGCAGGTAGAACAGCATCCAGCCGATGTACTGCCACTGCCGCTTGACGACGAAGATGACCACTTGAAGACCATAGGTCGCCGCGATCATGATGATCGAGATGAGCGGGAACTGCCCACTACCCGTAGCTACGGTGACGATGAGGTAGACGAGGTAGATGACCGTGGCTGGGAGGATGATGGTGCTGAGCAGGTCGAGGAAGACGATGAAGCGCATGGAGAACTGTGACAAGCGTGCGTCAGCGTCAGGACGTCGACTGCGGTCGGATGATGGTGCTTACCAAGCAGAAGCCGCACAGCTCGGGCATGAGCAAGAGCTCAGCCAGATTGTGTATGGTAGAGTTGATCCAGCGTCGACGTTGGGAAAGCAAGACGCCCCAGCGATCCGGAGCGGCTGTACGCGCATGTGCGTCCGGTGTGAACTTGGTGCGGAACGCAGGGAAGTTCTTGAGTATGAGAGTGGTCAAGTAACGATCCTCGCCGAGCTGGAGCAGGTTCTTCTTGTGCAGCGTGTCGACCCGATTCTCGGCGTACTCATCGATGATGCGATTCGAGATGAAGAGAGGGCGCCCCTTGTCGGCGGACCTGATGCGGTACATCGAGCTGGGGCGCAGGAGGTCAGCGAGGAATCATTGAGGGCAAGGTGCGTCGTCCACACTCACAAACATCCTGGCAAGCAGGTGACGCTGCCGAACAGAGACTCGAACGCCTTGGCGAGGTGATGCGAGATATAATACTCATACACTGTGTACAGAGCCCACGTCAGCAGAAGGTCTAGGATCGATGAGTCCAGTGATGCTCACCTTGGATCATCGTTGTCCACGAACGCTCTTCGTTGTCGAGACGGGTCTCGCCACAGACCGCAATGACCCGTGAATCATCAGCGGCGACGGCGACAAGCCGAGTCAGCGAGTCGGCATCGACGCGAGTGTCGGCATCGACCATGAGAATGTACTCGTAGAAGGCTGGATCGACTCCAATGACGTTCTTCATCTGATGGTAAATCTCGAGCTCGAGCGGCGCCATGGGGGCATCAAAGTGGACGCGATTGAGGTATCGCATGAGAAGCACCTGCGTATCTCGCTTGCCGCGGTTGCCAGGCTTTTGGCGCTCGGTCGGTCGACCGCACTTGACGACGACAATGTATGGGACGACGTGACCCTCGAACTCGTAAAGGCCGGAGTAGACCTTGCCGTAGTTGAGCTGTTTGGACCCTTCCGCGATCGATTTGAACATCAGGGGCTCCGGGTCGAGCTTGGGGTCGACGCCGAGGATGTCGAGGACGATACGTGGAGTCGGCAGATCGTTTCCACTACCCACAATCATGCCGTCACAGATGATGAAGAGGAGCTTGCGCTTGTCATCGTAGTCCATGCCCGCAAGCGAGTCGATGGTCTTGCGCAGCTCGTCCTCGCCCTCGGTGTAGCAAGGCCTGTGGGGAGACAAGGCTGTCAGAAAGCTGCAGGATCAATACTGCACAACAGGGTCCACTCACACTTGGCAGATGACAAACTTGTCCTGCTGCTCCGGGTTACGCTTCGAAGTGAGCTGAAGAGCTGCGAGGAACTTGGCCACGAGGGTAACGCAGATCATGCACGAGAACGCGAGCAGAAGGTAGTTCTGGACCTGGCACCGTGCCGTTTCCCGGAAGTCCCATCGACCCGCGTAGAAGACGTTGTCCAGACACGTCTGCACTTGGCGCTGAAGGAGCGGACTGAGACCCGACATTGCGGTAGCGTAGTCCTGCGTGATGTCCAAGCCGGCTTGGGAGACGAACAAGCTTGAGATCGAATCTGGCAGCCAGCTCACGGCCGTGGCGTTGTTGGAAAGCGTCTGCGTGTTGATGTAGTTGGTCAGATCGTAGATGGCATCGCCAACGATGGCCCAGTTGGTCCAGTCCGCCGCCGCCGCCACGTCCTTGCGCGAAGTGACATAGTAGCCCTTGTAGTACTTGTTGATGCGAGGCAGGAACCGGTTCGGATACCAGTTGACATCGGCCAGCGCCGAGGTCGGGTACGGCGACGCGCGTCCCGAACTGTGACTAGCTTGAGTGATCGTCTGCGTGTAGTTGTCGTTGAGCTGGAAGACCACGTTCTCGCTCAACACGAGGCCAGGGCATCCAATGGTGAGCGGCACGGGGAAGTACTTGGTGAGGTCTTGACCAGCGAGCTCGAACATGACATCGTTCGTCACCTTGACGACAGCGTCTGAGTGCTGCTGCTTGTAGAAGTTGGTGATGTCGTAGACTTTTCCGTAAACGGCGACGTAGAAGTCGTCCGGGCCCGCATGTGTCGACAGCTGGTCCTTGTTCCACGCCTTGTTCATGTTCGGACACAGCAGCCGGCCGAAGACGAGGATGTAGAAGAGGACCAGGACGCAGAGCAAGAAGATGAGGATGCAGATCGTCACCTTCTCACGCCAAGCTTGCCGTACGTCGGGGCGCTTCATGCCGCCCAGCTTGGAAAGCATGAAGGACGGGATCCAAAAGGTCATGAGCCAGGTGAGACGGACCCACCACCGCCGTATGGCCGTCGTGTGTACCTCCTCGATGGCGTCGATCCCCTTGTCGCCCAAGCCGAGATCCTTCTCGAGTGTGACGGGATCGATCTCGCCGTAAGCTCGACGATCGGTATCGGCTCCCCATCCGGCAAGAACGCGCTTGTCTCCTGGTGTGCCTCCAGCACTCGAGGGCAGGTGAGCTTGCGAAGCGAACGGATCGGAGAGGTTTGTCATTTGCGGTTGGAGCAGGAGCTCGTCAGTGCTCTCCGCGAAGGCGCCCTTGCTCGTTCCGAGATCGGCTTCAAGGCCGGTGGCGAAGCTGGACTGGCGCGATGCACCCATGCCGGGAGGATAGGAGAGCTTCTCATCTATGGGCGTTGTCCCCTCGCTCGATGAGCCAGGATCCCGCACGTCCGACGGCTCCGTAAGACGGAGACGGTCCTCGAGACGACGCCAGGTAGTGTACGACAACCAGACCTTGGTCTTGCCGAAGACGTAGTCGGTCCCGTCGCGTAGGGCGTTGCCGATTGCGAATGCCTGGATCTTCTCTTTGGACTCGGTCACGCCCGCTGCGACCGCCGCCGGAATGACGCTTTGATGGTAGCGCAGGCAGAAGGCATCAAAGTCGAGCCCTGCAAAGTACTCTATGCGCTTGCGGGCGACGAGATCGGGGAGGAGCAGGGCACGGACTTGACTTTTGACCCGGCGCGAGTCGAAGGAGTTTGGTTGGCTGATGTCGTTTGGACGCAGACAGGTGACCGTCCAGACGTGACCTGCACCTGCTACGACGCCGAGGAGCTCGGACAAGGTCGCGTTGAGCTGACGTGAGAGCGCGTACACCTTGCTCGGATCGAGCAGCGAGTCCACGTTGGCATCACGGCGCAGCGGTGTTGGTGCGCGAAGTGGACGCGCTGACACTTGTGCTGTGACCACGGTGTGTTCGTCCATTGGGTGTGCCTCCGTCGCTAGACTCGGGCCGGCGAAGAGCTTGGCAACGAAGTTGTTCGTCGTCTTTCGCAGCATTTGAACAAAGGCTGAGTCGAACAGGTCGAGTTCGCGTTCGAGGAAGCCGTCGACCGAGTAGGAGCAAGTTCCTTGGTAGTGATTGATACCAAATGCCTTGCGGCTTTGGCCAACTGTTGCAGAGGAGGATGCAACATACGAGCTGTGGACCGTGTTCTCGTCCAGCTCCGCCAGCAGAGCCTCATCCTTGTCCTCGCCAAGCTTGCCGGTGCGGACCTTGTACACAGCACGATCCAGAGTGCCCAGCAGACCGACCGGCTTGCGATCGGTGGCGCCGGAGCCAATCACGCCGCCACGAAGCAGCTCGACGCAAGCCGTGTTCTCGCCGACCACGATCTCGGGCGTCGAGACGCCATCGGCCACAAGACTAGCGGCGGGCTCTGCACCATCGTCGAACGCGCGCCGCACGATCCAGTTCTGTAGTAGCTCAGCTTGTACGTTGGCCGAGAACTCCTCGTAGGTATTGAGGCGACCGGCTGCGGTCATCGAGCTCTGGGTGCTGCTGCCGATCAGGCTTGAGGCTGCCCGAGATTGGTAACCTGGGAGGTCGAGCTGGACAATGTGCAGCGGGCAGGCGTCGTCACTTGCTGGAGCAATCTTGTGATTTGCCGTCTCGACCACAAATGCGAAGAGAGTCGCATAGAGGTCGCGCACGAGGTTGTCGCGCTGCCGGGCTGCTCCCTGTGCCGAGAGGTACGAGCACACCAGCTCCTTGCGCACAAAGCGCGTGCGCGATGTCAAGACTTGTTCCAATGCGTCCGTCTCTACTCCCAGGAGGTCGGCCGCGTCCTCGAGATGGGCCCGGTTGGCGACATGTGCCGCCTCCGAGTCCAGATCGGCACGCGTGCTCGGTTCGGCAAACTCCAGGTTGCCGAGCAGGAGGATGGCAGAGAGCAAGCTGAAGATGGAGGTGATGTGCTTCTGCTTGAAGCCGAGAGTCTTCATGGCTGCTCGTAGCTCGTCCATGGCAATTGCATCATCTGAAGTGGGCCCCGCGGGGAGGCGATAGCAGCCGGACTGAGCGAGAAGCGCGTACGAGGTCACATCGTCAAGATGGAGCTGCTCGCGCTCCTGAGGCGAAGCGCCGGCGAGAAGCTGGTAGAAGACGTGGAAGGTACGTTCCTCCGGGGCGAGATTGCAGAGACGTTGCTTGTCCAGCCCAAAGGTGAGGACCTTGGCGGCCTCGAGGCGGCCGATGGAATTGAAGTGCAGCTCAAAGTAGCGACTGTGTCTGCTCGCGTTGGCGTTCATCTTGGTTTTGGCGCATCCGAACGAGGTAAGGAGTGTGTCGAGAGCGCGGATCTGCTCGGCCAGTCGCTGCTCGCGCTTGCCGTGCGAGGAGGCGAGACGAAGCAGCTGGGCTGTGATGAGTTTTGACGTGTAGGACTTGCCAGACTCGGTCGCGCCGTTGTAGACGATGGCCTGAGAAGCCTTGGACCGCAGCATTGCATGGTACACGCGGGCGGCCAGGTCGTATGGGTGTGGTGGAAGCGCGTCGATGGGGCTGTCCTTGCGCTCGGCCTCCCAGTTGGGCTCGGCAAAGCAGCGCAGCCGGTACTCTTCTGCCGATGCCTCGTTGAGGTTGGCGAGCGCCCGGAACGGATTGAGGACGATGAACTGTGACGCGGCGAGGTTGGTGTACGGCTGCTCGGCGCGGAAGCGCTGCTGGAGGCTGCCGACCAGGACATCGTCGGACGGGTACACGGTCGCGTTGGCGTTGGCGGAGACGAGGTTGACGAGATCCGCGTCGGGCCCGGCACCGCGCCGCTGGCCCTGCTGCTGGGTGTGGTGCTGCTGCGTCGAGGCGGGCATCGTCGCGACTTGCACCGAGGCTCTGTCGAGGCGCACACGCCAGCGCACACGGCACAGGAGAGAGAGAGAGAGGAGTCAGTCACACATCTGAGCAGCCAGCCGACACCGACAAGAAGGGCTCACCTTGCGATGCGCTGGGACGACGGCCTTGTGCGGCAGCGGCGGCGGCAGCGGCGGTGGCAGCAGCAGCGAGACGACGATGCGTTCTGCCCGCGGCGACACGAGCTCCGAGGACAGAAAGGCGAGGGCTGCGCTCGAGTGGCAGTGCAAGCTGGGTGCGCTCTGCGCGATGCTCAGCGTCTTGAGTGCGTGGCAGAGGGAGAGGAGGAGGAGGAGGAGAGAAAGGAGAGAAAGGAGAGAAAGGAGAGGGGGCCAAGATGGACGACGGGGCCCACAACACGCAGGGCGGGTCAGCGCTCTCACAACAAACGCCGCTGCTGGGGGCGCCCATCGACGGACAAGATCGAGAGCAGGACGGACAAGTACCGCACTTCTCCGAAAAGCGCTTTCGATGGAGCTACGGTCCGGACATCCGATGGCATTCTCTTACGTAACAAGCACTCTGGGCTACTTATACGCGCACGGACTGGAACGGCCGCCAGTAGAACGTCGCGAGAGTATACCTGCCAGGTCATGTCCATACAGCGCTATGCACAGTTCGATTGAAGGCGCGGGCGGCCCGTTCAGTGTGCCGACGTCGGCTGCGCACGCTTGTCCGGGAGCTTGTCCGGGATCCAGCTATCGACGGTCTCCGTAAGCCTCCGCAGAGAGGATTGGGAGTGCCAGAAGTGGTCTGCCTCGTCGATGCACTTGACAGTCAAACTTCGTTCGGCGCTCGGCGAGCTTTGGACCAGCTTCGACGTCCAGGAGGTGTAGGTCTGGAGTGAGGGAAGGGAGGAGGAGTAAGCGAGACGTTGGTCGGCGAGCATCTGACAGACACTCACCTTTGCACTCGTGAACTCGTCGTTCGTACCATAGATGATCAACACCTCCGCCGGCCCGTCCACGTCCCCTCCAGCGTCTGGCTGGCGCAGCAGCGCTTCGAGCGCACCGTCATAGCGTCTGCTGGAGAAGAGGGACAGAGCCCATTGCATGCCGCGCGGGTAGGAGACGAGGATGTACCGTGCCGGACTTGACCACGTCGCCTTGGACCGCAGCTCGCCGTGGTCCACCTTGGCCATCGAGCAGCTGTAGCAGAAAGGCATGTGAGCTGATCATCGTCGAGAGGAGGGGGCCGAAGGGGTAAGGGACATACTACATCGAGCCGGCGCTGTATCCCTGTCGACGCGCAGAGAGACCCAGCATCAGACGGACGACATCACTCCACGCGGCCACAACGCACCCTGCACACTCACGATCAAGACAAGAGCTGCGCCTCGTGCGAGAGCATGTCGCTCCTCGAAGCGGCGCATTGCCCATCTTGTGACCCTCTTCGGACAGCAAGGCAGGTGGGACATCAGTAAGATCAAGCACGGCCCCATTCTCTTCAAAGCCAGCAGCCAACTCACCTCATAGTCTTCTGATTCGCTTGCGCCTGTCCAGCTCGCGCGACCCGAGCTCTTGCCCACTCCTGTACAAGTCAGGTCAGCCGTACGTGGACCTGTGGTGAGGAGCCGCAGTCCGGGACTGACCTCGCGAGTTGTAGGTGACCACCTCGAAATGCCTCTTCGTCGCGAGCAACTCCGAGATCGCGCACACTACGTAGTCGTCGAACGAGCCACCGAGAGAGCCGTACGCTACCCTTTGCAGTCAGTGAGAGGGGACGAGGACGTCAGCGAGGAGCATCAGCAGGGGCGACGACGACGACGACGCCAGCACTCACGGTGAGCTATGATCGCCAGGCCAACTGGCGGCGGCGAGCCGGCTCGCGACGACGCGTAGGTGTAGACACGGCCCTCGAGGTTGACTCCGTCCGCGACGGGGATCGTGATGGTCTCCATCATGGCCGTCCCGACTGTGTCGTGCGCCCCGTCGGCGTTGAGATGGTGGTGGTCGGGAGCATCGTCGGGGCGACAGCGACGTCGGCAGTTGCCACTTCGGTCTTTAGCGACCTGCGACGGGGATCACGCCCATGTACTCAACCTCGACGACGACGACCATGAACACAAGGACAACGGCGACGGCACGTTCATAGCCAAGCGTATCTCGTAGGCGGACAGCCCCATCGCGTCATCAAGCGGACCGAGCCGCGCGACGTCCTGCCATGGACCCCGGCGCGCTCATCGACTCCAAGCCGCAGTACAGGAGGATCACCCACACCCGGCGCAAACAGCTCCTCCGCGCGGCCCAGCGTCCAGCGAACGCGCCGCCGCCCCCTCCCGGCCTGAACGAGTGCTGCGGAAGCAGCTGCTCGCCGTGCGTCAAGACACTTTGGAAGGAGGAGTGGGATCTGTGGAGGGAACGCTGGGGTGAGGCTGCGGTCTTGGCCGCGAGCGCCGATGAACGAGCTCGTCCTTTAGCAGAGGAGCAGACGGAGCACGATGCTACCAGCGCTGGCGCGGAAGAGAGCGGTCGCGGCATCGCGGACATCGAAGTCGCAGACCAGGGCCGGAGTGCTTCAAGAGCTAGGGAAGCCGCGTCACTGCCAGCGGAGGACGACCTCGACCCTTCTGATGTAGCCATGCCAGGGGCCTGGAGGGCATAGCAACGAAGTCGTCCCTTCTCCACGGCTTTGACCTCAAACGCGTTCACTGCAATCTTCCCAGCTCTCGGCTTCTCAAAGCGCAGTGCATGAGGTCGATGGTGTTACATTAGAGCCCCCAACATGTCAGTGGTTATACCTCTACCTCGCCGAGCAACAAGGTCTGGTCTGTAGACGCTGAGACGACTGCAGAAGGACATCGTGGTCAGACAAGACGCAAAGCAGGAGGGCAACCTGGACGAGACGTACTGATGGGCTCTCTTGGATGCATGTCAACCGCTGTACATGTCCCTCTGTGGCCTGGCAGCTGTGGCAAGGGAGAAGGACGCATCAGTGCATTGTTCATTGCCTGTTTACGGTATGCTTGCTCACCTTGTATGTGATCAACGACTTCTCGACGCTACCAAATGTGAGAACGACGCCGACGACGTCAGTATCCGAGATGTCTGTGCTCTATTCGCAGAGCAGAGGTAGGAACCTGAAGTCGTACTCACTCCCATATCGTCACCGTGCGGTCACCTCCGCCCCAGGCGACGCTGGCTCCGTCTCTGCTCCAGCTCCCGCGAATCAGTAGGCTTTCAAAGCCTGCATTGGCGCCGACCAGGGTCCGGTACAATCTTGGATGGCCGGAATGCCCTGGTGGTGGCTCGGGCACAAAGGGTCGAACGTCCCATAATCGTACCGTGGAATCGAGCGAGCCGGATAGAAGGTACGAAGCCGAAGGCGACAAGGAGAGGAAGGTGATCGTGTCCGTGTGCCCTGCGCAGCACAGGGACATGGTCAGTTGAGGGTGTACAGAAGACTGAAGCTCAGCCGTACATGCTCACCTCGCAAGGAGTACATGGTCTTTCTTTGAGTCAAGTCGTAGACCTGTTGGGCGACCGAGCCGATCCGTGTCAGCGTTGGCAAGGAGGCGCAGAGGTCAGACCTTGAAAAGGGCTCACCTGGATATCATTGTCGACGCTGCCGATGTAGAGCTGGTTGCCATCGTCCGAAAAGGCGAGAGCGGTGACGGGATGTCCAATGTCGATCTCGTCCAGCGGGTTCCGATTCTCGGGGTCCCAGATGAGGACAAAGCCATCATCGGATCCTGAAGCGAGGATCTCCCTGCCCGCGCGAGTGCATACTACGACGTTGACGATGCCCGTGTGCCCACGCAACCTGCGCTCCTTGACACCCTTGAGGGGCGACCAGACGATCAGGGTGCCGTCTACCGATGCGGAGAAGAGCTTGGGAGCCGAGGATGGTGCGACTGGCGACCAGGCGATGGAGGTGACTGCCTTGGAGTGGCCCTGGAGGATGCCAATGTTGGCATTGGTGCCGTACGTCTGCCACAAGGAGATGGTTCGATCGGCGCTGGCGGCTGCGATCCACGCGCCGTCGGGGCTGAAGGCGACGTCGAGGATCTCTGCTCCGTGCGCATTGCTGAGGGCGATGATGGGAGAGGCCAGACTCGAGGTGCGCTTGACGGCGCGTACGAGGCCCTTGTTCTTGCCCGAGTCTGAGCTGGAGATGGCAAGCGCCTGGGTGGTGCTGGGTCCCTCTCCATCGCCTTGACGAGGGCGCTTCACGAGGGCGCCGCCGAGCTCGTCGTCCAGCTTTCGCTTGTCCATCAAAGCCACCGCCGGTGCGCTGCTGTGCCAGGTCGAGCTGGTCGACGTCGAGGTCGAGCTCGAGCGTAGGGTACGAGTACGCGCATCGAGCGAGCTCCTTCTCGGCAACATCGCTTTCATCGCGAGTAGATGTTCTGAAAAGCGCTTTTGGGAAGTAGTTTGGATTGATTGGGTGCCCGGCCATGAGCGCACCACCTTGCCCGCCGTTGGCCCGCCTGGCTGCCGACGGTCACCATCGCCACGCGCTCAGTGGTGCAACATCGACGACGAGGACGGCACGATGGCGTCCAAGACGGACGAGGTGCTCTGGGCGCTGCACGACTTCGAGGCCGAGCAGCTGGACGAGGTCTCCTTCAAGGCCGGCGAGAAGATTGTCGTCGTCGAGCGCGACGACGAGTTCTCCGACGGATGGTACACGGTGAGGACCCCCTCACGGCACCGGCCCGCCTCATCTCCCACGTCGCTGACACTGGCACCGCTTACTGTTGGCAGGGCACCAACGAGGCCGGGCAGACGGGCCTCTTTCCCTTTGCATACACGACGACGGACCAGGCGCTGGCCCTGCAGTCCAAGCTCGCATCCACCCACCTCCAGTCCGGCGCAGAGCAGGCCGCATCCGTCGGCACTGCCACCGCGGCCACGGCGGGAGGCGGTGCCGATGCCGCCCCCTCGGGTGCAACGAGGAGCGCCCGCCGCAACTCGGGCGACACGGACAACTTCTCCATCGCAGACACGGACGCAGGCGCAGGAGGCACCTCGGGCGTCCAGTCCGAGTACGTACCACCCTCCGGCGGTCGCGCTGCTCTGGCGGCAAGCGCACAGCGTAACGCAGCCCAGGAGAACGCCTCGGAACGCGAGGCAGAGGCCCGAAGAAAGGCGGCCGCCCAACAGCACTTTGAGCAAGAGGAGCAGCGCCAGCGCGCCTTGCTCGAGGCCGCCGCCTCCAACGCAAACACGCTCGGTACCCCTCGCAAAGAGGAGGCCGCCCTCGCCTCCAACTCGCTCACATCCATCTCATCTCGGGCAAGCAACCCGGCTCGGACGGCACCCGTGGCAGGCATGAATGTCCATTACGAGAGCGACGACTCGGAAGCCGAGGACGAGAACGGCTTTGATCTGTCCCAACTCAAGCACATCCACGCCCCCGTCCTTGGTGCCCAAGCGCAGTCCAAGGACGCCTCAGCCAACGGCGTCGGAGCTCTAGGCGCTGCCAATGCACCGCCAGGCGTGGCCGTCTCGTCGTCGTCTACAACCACCCCCAGCAAAGACGCCACTGCGGCCCAAGGTCAACCTGGAGTAGGCGCCAAACTCAGTAGCCCAGCCCACATTGCACCTGCATCCTCCGAGCCAGGCCTCACAACAGGCAACTCTCAGAGCTCTGCGACAGGGGCAGCATCTCTGTCGCCTGGCCACCATTCGGGTATCCGCAGCAACTCGGTGACGAGCGAGACCGGAACCGTCTCTCAGTTGACATCCAGTGGCTCCGGACCGATTCCTCCCGGAGATCCGCATGATTGGTCAGTTGACGAGGTCATCGAATGGGGCCGCTCCAAGGGTTGGGACGATGCAACTGTCCTCTCCAAGTTTCGGGAGCATGACATCACCGGAGACGTGCTCATGGAGATGGACGTTGTCATTCTCAAGGAAATCGACATTGTCGCATATGGCAAGCGTCTCAAGGTGGCAAACGCTATCAAGGAGCTCAAGCGGAGCATCCGCGCCGCGAACAACGGCGGGGTTGACGACAGCACCATGACGCCTCGAACGCCAGGAGACGAGCAGCGTGCTCCGGGTCACGTCCAGCTCACACCTCGGCGGGAGTCCCTTCCTCTTCATCAAGAGGATACGGAGCAGTTGCGCAGTCCTCTTTATCCCCCGGGCAGCACGCTTGGCGCTCCTCATGCCGTCGCCTCGGCGCCCACCAGCGCCACCAGTGCATACTTTGGGCCCATGCCACCTCCACCTATTCCAAGCTTCGGATCGTATCACAGTGCCTCGCCGCAAGCTGGTACCACTGGCACCATGACCTCGGGCTTCGGCGGCAGCTCACGTGGCAGCATCACCAGCGCCTCTGGGAGCGCCGGACGCATCTTCGGACATGGTCGCACCGAGTCTGCTGATCGACCTCGTAGCGCAAGCGGAGTCTCCTTGACCGGAAGCTTTGGCGGTGGCGGAACCGGCGCCGCTGCCGGCTGGCCACGATCGGGTCCTCTCGAGCTCGGCTTCACCGGCGCAAATGGTGCTGCAGCGCATACGCGTACGACGGCCGATCAAGGAGGCTCTGCCAACGGAAGTGCTCGCAACCTGCTCCTCGATGGTACCACGGCCGCGAATTCGTTGGATGGTGACAGCACGACCTTGCGCTCGCGTGAAGGCGCAGATTCGAACGACCGACCTGGTGGGCCGGGCTTCCTCGCAGGCCTTGGCCGTGGCACAGCCCCACCGTCCAGCGCTGGTAAAGCTGCACGACTGTCCAAGACTAGCGACGGCACGGCGTCGCCGACTGCTTCGCCAAACTTGCGAGTCACCTCCGGAAGCAGCACAGGTAGTGGCGGCGGACGCTCTCTCGGCCATGGAGAGCGTACATCCTTCTTCGGCCTCGGCCCACGTAACCGCAAGCCCGCACCCAAGGAGGGAGAAGGGGGAGGCAGCAGCGGAGGCAAGACTGGCACTCTGTCACGCCTCGGTCTCGGTAAGAGCTCATCGGGGAACAAGGACCGCACGAACTCGGTGTCGGACCTCAAGGACCGCATCTCGCTCCCCACTTCAAGCCCGTCCTATGAACCCAGTGGTGATGCGACGAAGCAAGGCCATGTAGGCATCGGTATTTCGGGTGCCGGTCTTGGCGTTGATCCGTCCGAAGGCGCGTCTACGGCTCGGACCAACGGCAGGCCTGGCCATTCCAAGCAAGCAAGCGTGGGCAGCGTGGGTCCGGAGTGGGCCGGCATCGGCACTGGTCCGACGAGCCCGCTTGCTCCCAACGCCACACCTGATGCAGGCCCGGTCATGGCCCGCATACGCCCAGTTGACTTTGAAGGCTGGATCAAGAAGAAGACGGAGCGCTATGGCACCTGGAAGCCGCGTTACATGGCTCTCAAGGGACCGGACCTCGTTCTGCTTCGCGACCCGACGGCGGAGAAGATCAAGGGCTACGTCAGCATGAAGGGCTACAAGGTGATCGCAGATGAGAACACCAATCCGGGCAAGTACGGCTTCAAGATCCTACACGAACATGAGAAGCCGCACTACTTCTCCAGCGATGATCCTATCCTCGTCCGCGAGTGGATGAAGGCCTTGATGAAGTCAACCATTGGCCGTGACCACAGCTGTAAGTCGACCCACCTCTTCATCCAGCCCTGCATGCCAATCGCCTTGTGCTTACTGATTGCGAGCATCTCCCGGAACAGTCCCTGTCATCTCCTCGTACAACAACGCCACGATATCGCTCAAAGAGGCGCAACGGATGAATCCGCCACCTCGTCCGCCATCACCGACATCGCGGGCACGCGTTCAGCGCGCCAATGCTCGACCCAACACACAGACTTTGAGCGCCAAGGACGCGTCTGTGCTCATGGGCCTGAGCACGCCGAGCGTGCCTGGCCGAATGTGAGCAGTGGGCGATCCCAACGGGGACCGGCGGCGTTCATCCGAATAAGCCAGCTTCGATATCTTCGGTTCCCCCCAAGACTTTCCTTTCTCCCAAACTTCGTGCTTCAAGAACTACGGCCCCTTCTCTTCACCCAATATCCCTGCGGCTTGGCCGTACTAACTTCGCCGTCTCCGTCTCGAGCCACACTCTCCTTCTCGTTCGATACTCCGACTTTCGGTTCTGCTCTCATGCGTCTCAGTATCCACCATATGCTCACGTCCATGCGATGGAAGCGTATTGTCTCCTTCTTGCTCCCTTCCTTGCCGAGCTCATACTGAGAGCGGTGTCCTGAGGCGTTTCCGTAGCAAAGGAGTTCCAGGATCATGCATAACTTGAGTTGAGAAGGAAGAAAACACAGCATTGCCTCGGCTTGGTAGGCTGTCGTGGACGGGGGCGGGTGGTAGCGCGCGACGCGAAGGCGCCAAGGAGAACAGCTGCGCACGCGCTGAGATACGTGTTCGAGATTGCTAATCGCGACTTTGACCAAAGGCGAGCAACACCTCCGCCGCCGCCTGCTGCTGATCCTCAGTATCTTCGCGGCCTGCTCCGTGTCCACGCCGGTACGTATCAGGTCCTTGAGCGCCGGGACGGCTTGCGCGGTTGGAAACCGAGCCAAGAGGAACTCGACTGCCGTCGAAAGGGCGTCCGGTTCCCTGCGCTGTACGCGTACGATCGCCTTTGCCGTTGGCAAGTTCCGAACGAGTGTTTGGGTGCCCTTGATGATGATGCTTGCCGGGCATGGTCGGGGCGGAGGCACTCATCGACGAGGCCGGTTGGTTCTCATCGCGGTAGCCTCCGTGCCGTTGTACACTAACAGCACCAACGGCAGCGCTTTGGAGATGACCGACGCGCGGCTTGCTAAGGCGACGGCCCGACATTGGCGCTGATTCTGAGTCCTCATCGAACTGCGCTGACCTAGCACGTTTCTTCGAGTTGGTCGTGTTGGGGTTGCTCGACGCGAACGAGCGTGAGATGCCTTCGGCTGCGACAAAGCCGCGATGAGCCTGGCTTGCGTCGGTGCCGTGGATGTGAGACCCCATTAGAGCTCCACGCGCCACGCCAGAAACCGTGTGCCGTTGGCCATATCCATCACTTTGACGTTGAGGATACGCTTGTCCGAGCCTTGATGGCATGGTTGCGCTCCGGCCAAAAGTGACATTGTGACCCGCTCTGTTGGCGTCACTGAAGTCGTCCGAAGGAGCGGAACTGCTTTGCATGACCTCCGGTGGATACCGCGATTGACTGATACTGCTCCTTGCGGTGCTGCCGAGAGTCCCGACCGCGCCGCGCCAGCTTGTTCCAGGCGTGAGTACGGCAGAGGTTGAGCCGCTGTGTCCGTTGTGTCCATGCTGGCGGGCCCAGTCGCTGCTCATAGCCAAGAAGTTGTTCTGCTTCGACACTGGACTTGCATTGTGGCGTTCCGCTGAAAACGTCGGTCGCGTTGCCGTCGAGCTGTACCGAACAGGGTATTGGCCTTGCGGGCGTTGCTCCGAGCCACGAGCCCCAAAAGCTGGGTGGGACGCATCGTCCCATGAACGCGCATGAGGTTCCTGAACCGGAGAGCAGATGTTGTGAGACCTGCCACAGTTGTTCAAGAGAGGAGCATGTACTCACCATCTGCCCCGCCGAGTTTGCGCGGGAGAATGCTCTTTCATGTCCTTCCTCGCCGTCGCGAACATGGCCCGCCAAGGAGCGTCGCTGTGCGGTGCCACTGATACCGGCACCAAGCGGAGCTCCAGGTCGACGAAACCCGTCAACATCCATAAGGAAAGGCGTCCCCGCAGATGCGCTGCTGGCTTCGTTCTGGTTGTCCAGACGAGCAACCCCGAAACGTCGCTTGACGCGAGTCGGTACCGACGTCTCGTTGGTGACAGCATCGAAGTCGTAGTGGTCGCTTGACAGCGCAAAACGGGCCGCGTCGTCTTCTTCGTCCTCATCGTCGTCCTCCTGTCTGTAGTCTCCGGGTTCGAGACCATTCAGATCGGAGGTGTAGTCAAAGTTGACGGAAGAGAGCGAAGGGAGTTGAGCGAACGGCGCGCCTTCCTCGGCTTCGGAGTCGGACAAAAGTTCATCAGGCTCATCGGCACTGGGGTGAGAGTGTCGTAATGTGCTGAGCAATGGTGTAGACGCGCCTGGACCGCGTACCGCGTTGAACCGCCTCGTTGCAAGTGGAGGTGTAGGAGCGGGCGCGTGCGAGGTATCACGGTCTGCGACCTCACCGCGTTGCATGACAGCGTCCAGACTTGGCGTGCGGCAGAAGCCTTTTGCAACGTAAGCCCTCTTTGCTCTCGTGAGGCCGGCCTGGGTGTGCACATCGTTCGGTCGTCTGGGCTGCTTTCCGGATGCCGGTTCGAGGATGACTCGCAGCGTGGTGAATGCGGAGGCCTTCTTTGATATGTGTAGGCTAAAGCCGGCCGGCGCAGATGCACAACGCAATGGGGCAACGTTCGCGTGTGGACCCAGTACGTTGCCAAACCTCGTCGCTGAGAAGACATGCTGGGCCTTGCTCGGAGTCGGGGGCTTGAGGTGGCCGAAAGGAGCCCCTGCCATGTCCGCAGCTGAGGTCGTGTCACTCTCCAGACCGGCTGCGATAGTCTCGCATGGAGCTGGAGATTCAGCACTTGCAGTTCCTTTTTCGCACGAGTCTGGAGGCGGTTGCTGTGGAGCCCTGATCTCCTTTGGCTGGGTGATCGACGATGGATGCTCTTCCGACCCAGGTGAAGCTAAGCTTGCGTAGTCGCCACTCGCCCACGCATGCACCGACTTGTAAGCAAAGTCGCCTTCGCTCTTTTGTGGTGGGGGAAGCACGCCAGCTGTCGCGCGCAGCTCGGCTAAGAGCTCCAGCGGAATGGACTTGATCAAGCCAGAAGTTGATGTTGCTGGAGTGAGACGCGATGCCTGCTCGAGAGGAGGTGATGGTAGCGGCAGAGGCATCCACGGTGCTCGTATCAGCGCCACGTTGGCGGCAACAGTCTCGTAGGGACGAGTTCGCATGCCGAGCAGTGCGCGACCCGTCGCGGATGTGTGCAGAGAGATGGCACGGTATCCTTTTGAGCCACTCGAATGTCGAGATGCTTGTCCACCAGGCTTGGTGTTCCGGCTCTTGCGTCCTCGTTGCCGACCGGTGCTGTCGCCGATCCGACCTCTCTTTGCGATGAGCTTGGATCGTAACTCGGCGGCAGCATCCGTTTCTGAAATGGTACGGTTGGCCGACGCAGCCTGTTGAACAGCTCCAGCTGCCTGACTGTTCGCCACGTCGGCATCAGCCTTGTTCTGACTCTCCAGAGCAGCCCGGTTTCGCTTCCTTCCGATGATCGTTCGAGCGTATGCTGGAATGGAAGGCGCGAGCGCCGATGCAGCGACTTGAGTCTGTGCGTTGAGGATGGCCGGCCACGACTCGCCCATGAAGGTCCGAAATGATGTCTGTCGAGCGAACCCGCTCTGGGCATTTGAGTCGAGGAGGCTTGAATTTGGCTTGCCGAGAAGACTGGTACTGTTGCCGGAGGTAGAGCCGATCGTGGTCATGCTGTCATCGCCGGCATATGCTGTCGGTGGATGTGAGATGTTGGAGAACGAGAAGGAGGTATCGGTGAGACGCTCTGAAGCCGTCGAGGTTGCGAAACTGAGGCTTGTGCCACCTGGCATTGTTGAGGTGTCGGCAAGGATGGAGAGATTGGAGCCCTCGGTAGAGACATGATGATCGTCCAGACTGGCACTTGCAAAGACTTGAGGAGGCGATGATGCGCTTTGGGAAGATGCAGAGTCGAGAGATGGTTGCGAGCCTGCAGCAAAGTGGCGTGCCAGTGCTGCCGACCGTTTTGAGCCGTGAGGCGATGGCCAGGACCCATGCCCTGCGTCCCTATGCTGATATTTTCCGTCGAACTCGTGAGATGCTGCGCCCGTGCTATCGTGTGCACCGTCTCCAGTGCGCTTGTTGGCTGAGCCGGCGGGGGTGACCGATGAGGACCGCGACCGAGCGTCGCGAGATGACTGAGACGATGACGACGCGACAATGCCCGCGTTCTTGTGTATGTAGGATGAGAAGGAGTCTTGAGAGGCGTGCTCTTGAGTCTGGCTGCCGTCCTGGCTGGGCGCGTGGTTGGACTCCGAGCGTGGGCTGGCGAGGACATCCGGGATCAATGAAGCACCTTGAGTACCAGAAGTTGAGTCTTGCATCAGCATTGACGACGGGCGTTGCCCAAACGCGGAGGACAACAGTCCCGCCGCTGAAGGCGACGAGTTCGTCGATGCAAGGAGGGCGCGAAAGCCGGCGGCGGCGATGGTCGACGACGCCTCGTTGGAGGTCAGCCTGAGACGTGCGGCTGCCGCAGAGGGCACGTCGCCGCCCATGGGTGCGGGTCCCCATGGCGCGACGGCAGGGTGCGCCGATGCTGGACGCGACACGGACGCGACGTTCGCGACTGCCATCCCCACTCCGTCGGCGGCTGGCTGGGAGATGCCCGACGTGCCACACGCGTCTTGACGCGGCCACGTCTCCGTGCCGTGCGCGGTGCCATCGTTGGAACGCGAGGTGCTCATGGCCGCTGTTGAGAGGAGCACCGCGCCTGTCGCCGCACTGCTCGGTCGGATCCAGCAGCTGCGTCACCGTGAGGCTCCTGTCGACGCGGTGGCCGTGGGGTTGGGAGTCGATGGGCGTAGAGCGGGCGAGGGATCAGTCGAGCAGGACGCGCCCCGACGCGCCTCGACGATGATGATGGTCGTCGACGTCGTGGTGGTGGTGGTGTTGTTGTTCGCCCAGTCGAGGTCCGCCTCCGTCTTCGCGCCGCGGGCGCGCGGCCCTCCCCTCTCGCCCGGGCGGATCCCAGCACGCACCCCCCAGCGCAAACACAGGCCCACCCGCCCGGCGCGCTCCCCGCGAGGCGCGTGTTGGCTTTCGACGCGCCGCGAGGTCACGTGAATCCTTGGGCGATCGTGGTCGTTCCTCCATCGGCCGCCTTGCGCCGAAGTCGATCCTCGCAGGGTTGTCCATCCGACACGGCGCAACTTGGATACCAAGAAGACGACGGCTCTCGTAGTACAGAATCTATCAGCAATGCAAGACGAGGATATGGAGCAGAAGCAGGAGTAGTCGACGAGCGTATCCGTGCCCGAATCGCCCGAGCTCATTGCGAGTTCATCGCCTCGAGGCGGACAAAGTGCTCCCGAGCGGCGGCCACATTGAGCTTGACAGCCGCAAGCTCTGCAAGCAGACGGCAAGGCCGGAAGAGTCAGTTGGGAGGTCATGCAGAGCAGCCTGGAGCAACGTGTGCACGACAACGTACCTATTGTCGGATCCGCGATGACGATGAGGATGTACGTGTTTGGCGTGAATGCGTCGAGGTAGGCGGAGAATGTGTCCGCCTTCATCTCGATGCCATGGAAGTCGTGGCCAGATTTGCTGCAACACAGGGGCAAGGGTGTCAGCCATGCTCCTTGCACTGCCCTGGATGAGGTATACTCACATGCACGCCCCTTTCAGGTCCTTGACCATGTCGATGATCTTCTCGAATCGCAGCGAGTTGGGCCCACCCTCGTCGTCGTCGTTCTCATCCGACTCGTCAGAGCTCGCTCCACCACCATTCTCGATAGCGAGCCCGGGACCTCGTTGGACGCCGCCACTCTGCTCAATGACCAGGAAGGTCGTCTTCTCGAAGAGCACGACCTCGACAGCCGAACAGATGCGGGCGAACTGCGTGAGGTGCTTTTCTAGTACCGCCACGTTTGGGATGAGGGTGTGCACGACTCTTGACCATGCCTGGATACGCACGAGGGATGAGCATCGCGGTACCTTGTCCAGCTCAGGAATGGACTCACGAAGTACAGGGACTCATTCCAGATGCTCGTCCCAAAGCAAGTGACCTTGGAGTCATCGCCACTCTTTTGAAGCAGCTCTCGGACCTTGGCGCGATACACCGCTTGCCGCTCCGAAGAGGGCACCTTGTCCATCTTGTGTAGCAGACAGAACACCTGTGCTTGCGGAGAATACTCGCGCAACGCCCCAAGACATTCCCTGAGGGGAGACGAGTAAAAGACGTGAGCGCGCGAGGTGCGCCCCCCGGGGCGCTCGACACCAATCGGCTCACCTGTAGTACTCGACATCTCTGGTCCAGCCGCTTGGATCGGAGCTGACCAGGTCGAAGACGTAGATGAGTACGCCGACCGAGCTGAACACGTGCTTCTGACTGGCGTTGATGTATCCGTCCATGTACGACTGCTGTCCGCCGCAGTCCCAGAGATTAAGGACAATGTTGCCCAGGAAGCGCAGATGGGAGCGCTCGACGTCAATCGTGGTCCCAAGCCTGCGGGTGTCCTCGCTCCGATAGCCAGAGAAGATGATGGACCGCATCGACGTCTTGCCAGACCCGCTGCGGCCCATCAGCAGGACCTGGAAGCGCGGCAACGGCAACGGGGTCAGCGCCATCGTCCAGGCTCGTCACGCAAGGGTTGCGCACCTTCTTCATGATGCAAGCAGGCTCTCGCCGCTGCGACGCGCCGCGCAGAGGGTACGCCTAGTCGAGCGCGCCGAAGACTGAGGTGGTGTCTCGAGGAACAGAGCCTTGGAGGACTGGAAGCCGAGTCGACGATGGTGGTGCCCATCAGGTGGTGGTGGTCGGGAGGACGTGCGCGGCCCGGCACAACAAGTGGAGGGGGCCGGCCGACGGCATGTCCCTCCCATGTTGACACCCACGCCGCCGATGAGCTCGACCACCATCATCCAACGCCGGCACCCACAGGGCCACCACCACAACATGATCGTTCTCGCCCTCGTCGCCGCCGGCACGCAAGTGCTCACCGAGACCCACCTCGAGGACGACCATGCGCGCTTCCTGGTGAGTGCTGCTGGGGCCAATGGGACGACCGAGGCTCGATACCCGCTCACGAATGGTACCCCTCTCTCGTACTTGTCTTGCGTGTAGGCCGCAGCGGAGACCATCCTGGGTCGCATCCCTGAAGGCAACTCCAAGATGACATTCTCATTCGAGTCGTGGCTCTTCCACTACGTCGCTGAGAACGGCTTCGTCTACCTTGCCTTGGCCGAGGCAGAGTCGGGGCGGCGCATCCCGTTCACCTTCCTGCTCGAGCTACAGAGCCGATTCCTCGAGGCGTATCCAGATCTGGACTCAGCCAGGCCGCCATCGGCCACGGAGACGGCCTCCTTCGAGCCCTCGCTGCGCTCTCTGCTGGTCTCATTCAACGACCCGTCCAAAGACGCCGTCCTGAACGCACGTTCCGAGCTTGCCGAGACCAAGAACATCATGAGCCAGAACATCGAGGCGATCATGAGCCGAGGCGAAAGGATAGATCTACTCATGGACCGCACCGACCATCTGCACTCAGAGTCGCTCGCCTTCCGGAAACGAGCCGTCGGCCTGCGTCGGCAGATGTGGTGGAAGTGAGTGTGCCAGCCAGACTTCCTTTGACAATGTCAACAGCACTGACCGTTCCCTGCGCTCGCTCTCCTCAGGAACGCCCGGGTCGTGGGCCTGGCCGGCTTTTCTGTCGTAGTGAGTAACGTCCAAACCCACCGTGAAAGCAGCAACTCATCCAGTCTTTTCTCTCAATTAGCTTCTCATCCTCATCCTCTTTGGCATATTCAAGTGAGGATACGACACCAACGCCAATGGCTGCCGCCCCTAATCTGCTCAAGTCCGCCAAGCGGCCTGCTCTCTCGTACATACTTTCACACCCAGAGCATGTATCCGTGGCGTGCTCGCTTCGTCTATGATCACATACCCATATCTTCGCAGCGCTCGGATACACACTACTAGTGATGTGTAAGTAGGACCGACGGGGCTCAAGAAGGCGCCCTCATGCCATTGCAAGCGACCTGAAGTTGATGCAATGGTAGGCCTCATGTGGCTTTTTGCAGCGCCTTGAGCACGGCCTCCTCAACCTCAATAGTGGTGCTGTTGCCTCCTGGAAGATCAGGAGTCAGTGTCTTGCCTTCGCGAAGGACTTCATCCACCGCCCGGTAGATACGGAGCGCGGGCTCGGCGTAGCCCATCGACTTCAACAACAGAGCGGCGGACCGAATCGCGGCGATGGGATTGGCCTTGTTTTGTCCAGCGATATCAGGTGCAGAGCCGTGCACAGGCTCACCCTGAAGACGAATTGTAAAGACGGCTTCAGCACTACTTCTTGACCATGGTGTCGCAACAGGAGACGTACCATGAAGAAGGTGTCTCCAGCATTGACACTAGCTACCAGGCCCAGGCTGCCCACCAGGGCCGCTGCGCCGTCCGAGATGATGTCTCCATAAAGATTGGGAGCAACAACAACGTCGAAGACGTGTGGTTCCCGGAACAGGCGGTAGACCATGCTGTCGACGAGCTGTTCGTCCAAGCCAATCCCAGCGTACTTGCCCGGGCCGCCATTTTCACGCTTGTCGGCGTCGTACACGCCGCGGACAGATGTGCGGAAGAGACCATCGGTGGTCGAGAGGACATTGGACTGAGCAACACGGAAGGCAGTCAGTAGGTTGTTACTGGTTGTCCCTGGCAGACCATGCGAACTGACCTTGTGACAGATGGTAACCTTGGAAGCACCCTTGACAGCAGCAAGGCCTGCCTGCTTGCGAAGCTCCTCACGCGCGAGGGCAACCTCGAACGCCTTGCGGCCTATTCTGGTCGAGGCGCGTTCGGTGATCTGTCGAATCGCGCGTGCCACTTTCCCGCCGAGCTCCTCAGAGTCCTCGATGGATTCCTTCTTGATATAGAGGCACTCCGTGTTCTCGCGCACGATGACCGTGTCGATCCAACGATCCTCATCGCGGGTGCCGCGCACACCTACGACGGGCCGAATGTTGGCGTAGAGGTCGAGCTCCTTGCGGAGCTGGACGATCGGTGACGAATAGCCCTCGACCTTGTGGGACGGGCTCGACACGGAGCCGAACATGGCGGCGTCACACTCCTCTTTGAGAATGCGCACCGTCTCTTTGGGCAAGGCCGTGCCGGTCTGCTGGAAGTGCTCAAAGCCAGCCGGCAGGGTGACGAAGCTGAAGGCGGGTGCGCCGGGGGTGTGGTCGAGGACGCGTTGCGCGCTGGGCAGGACCTCCTTGCCAATGCCATCGGCAGGAATCATGCCGATGCGCAGCACCTTGGAGGCTGCCTTGCGTACCAAGCTAGCGTTCATCTTGAGCGTCGAGGGCCGTTCACAGGGTGGGTGGTCGAGGCCGTGGTGGACCTGGAGAGGAAGAAGTGTCAGGTCGCCGCGAAGGCGAGCTTGGTGTCGAAGTTCTGAAAGAGGATCGATGTTCGTACCAACATCGCTTTCGCAAAGAGCTTTTGGAGCACCGACCATCCACATTGCCGGGCGCGCCAGCCTCCGCCGTTCCATCTCGAGCTCCACGACGCCAAGGCGACGACGACGACGTCGACGAGCCCGAACGATCGCATCGACGAGCGTTGGCCAAGATGAGCTCCGACATCATGTCGACGCTGTTCCAGAAGCAGCAGCAGCTTGCTGCTCTGGACCCGCGAATCGGCGGTCTGCTGGCTCAAGCCGGTCTTTACAACCTCAAGGCGCTCATCAAGGCCATACGCTCGTGCCGCACCCTCGCCGACGAGCGCAGCCTCATCCAGAGTGAGCTTGACGCGCGCTCGAGATGTGATCGCAGAGCAGAAACTGACTTACGGACGCATCGTCTTGGTCCTGCAGAGGAGTCTGCCGCAATTCGCACCTCGTTCAAGGACGAGGATCCCTTTGGCCGTCACAACAACATTGCCAAGTTGCTCTACATTCACATGCTCGGCTATCCAGCGCACTTCGGTCAGGTCGAGTGTCTCAAGCTGGTGGCCACGCCTCGCTTTACAGACAAGCGTCTGGGCTACCTCGGCATCATGTTGCTGCTCGACGAGAACACAGAGGTGCTCACCCTGGTCACCAATGGTCTCAAGAAGTAAGCAGTCATCCACCAGCCTGCTGATACGTTGACAGCGCGCTCACGGGACGTCTTTTGATATTCCATCAGTGACATGAACCACTCCAACATGTACATTGTCGGCCTCGCATTGTGCACATTCGCCAACATCGCCTCGGAGGAGATGTCTCGCGACCTCTGTAACGAGATCGAGAAGCTCATGGGTAGCACCAACACCTACATTCGTCGCAAGGTGAGCTATCTTGGCGGACCTGTGCTGTTGATGTAGGTGCTTCGCTGACCTGCAGACTACCTCTGAATTGTAGGCGGCCCTTTGCGCAATTCGCATCGTCAGGAAGGTGCCTGACCTCCTTGACCACTTCGCCGACCGCACAAAGCAACTCTTGCAAGACAAGAATCACGGCGTGCTCCTATGCGGCGTCACCCTTGCAATCGAGCTCTGCAGGCTCGACGAGAACGTCTTGGACGACTATCGCAAGACGGTACCCTTACTGGTACGGCATCTCAAGGCCCTGGTCGCCACTGGCTATTCTCCCGAACACGACGTCAGCGGCATCACAGACCCATTCCTGCAGGTCAAGATCCTGCGCCTGCTTCGAGTCCTGGGGAAGGGAAACGCCGCGGCCAGCGAGGCTATGAACGACATCCTTGCTCAGGTAGCTACATCAACCGAGGCCAGCAAGAATGTCGGTAACAGCATCCTGTACGAGACGGTGCTTACGATTCTGGACATCGAGGCGGAGAATGGGCTACGCGTCATGGCCATCAACATACTCGGCAAGTTCTTGAGCAATCGCGACAACAACATCAGGTGAGTACGAGGAAACAAGCTCTTCTGCGATCACCGCACCGTAAGTGCTGATGCAAACTTGACGATCCCAGATACGTCGCGTTGCACACACTGAACAAAGTCGTCGCCATGGACACCAATGCGGTACAGCGGCACCGCAACATCATCCTCGACTGCCTTCGCGACGGCGATGTTTCGATTCGACGACGAGCCCTAGAACTCTCGTACGCGCTGATCAATGAGGCCAACGTTCGCGTGCTTACTCGCGAGCTGCTGAGCTTCCTCGAGGTGGCCGACAACGAGTTCAAGCTTGGGTTGACGACTCAGGTGTGCTTGGCGGCGGAAAAGTTCGCGCCGAACAAGCGTTGGCATATTGACACTGTTTTGCGGGTGCTGAAATTGGTGAGCTTGCCTGATGAAAGCAGCACAGGTCGCGATGCTGACCGTTTCTCCCTCTCATCAGGCTGGCAACTACGTCAGAGAAGAAGTACTGTCAGGCTTCATTCGCCTAGTCTGTCACACTCCAGAGCTTCAAGGATACACGGTCCAGAAGCTCTTCTCCGCCCTCCACGCCGACTTCTCTCAAGAGAGCTTGACCCTTGCTTCCGTCTGGGTGATTGGCGAGTTCGGCGAAATCCTGCTACGTGGCGGCAACTTTGAGGATGAAGACATGGTACGCGAGGTCAAGCCCAAGGATGTCGTTGACCTGCTGCAAAACGTGCTGGACTCGCCGTATGTGAGCGACAACATCAAGCAGTTCGTGATCACGGCTTTGGCCAAGCTGGTCACCCGACTTTCGAGCGATGCTGCCCAGCAGACGCGAGCGGAAAAGATCATCGAATCATTCGGACGGTCCGTTGAGGTCGAGATCCAGCAACGCTCGGTCGAGCTCTCAGCTTTACTTCGCCGAAGGGATCTCCGAGATGGCGTGTTGGAGAATATGCCTCCGCCAGAGATCAAACAGACGGTGCTGGGCACAACGAGCGAATCGAAGCCAGTCGGCCCCACGCGAACGGACAAGGACGCCCTTTTGGATCTGATGGGCGACGAAGTGGCGACAGCAGGAGGTAACCTCAATGCTGGTCCAAGTGCGCCAAGCTCGCAGCAGTCCACTCAAGACCTGCTTGCGGACATCTTTGGTTCTGGACTTGCCAGTGCTGTGCCTCCTGCGAGTGCCTCAACTCAAGCCCAACCTCGCGCTTCTGTCAATGACATCATGGGACTATTCGGAAACACGTCCACGGCATCGACTTCTGCACCGGCCGCACCCGCGCTACAGCCTTCCTCGACATCATCGACGATGGACGGCTTGGCGGACATCTTCGGAGGAGCTTCTGCCGCGCAAGCCGCTCGACCTGCTCCAGCTGCTCCCCCAGCGACCCCCGCGTCTCAGTCCTACACTGCGTATGATCAAAAGGGCCTCAAGGTCACCCTCACGCCCGCGGTCAATCCGGCCAAGAAGGAGATGGTCGCGATCACGGCGCGTTTTGTGGCCACTGGAGGCCAAGAAGTGTCAGGCGTCAACTTCCAAGCAGCTGTCCCCAAGGTGAGCTCCTCTGAGTCCGTGCCACTGTCGATGACGATATTGACCTCTCATATCTTCCGCAGAGCCAAAAGCTGCAAATGCTGCCAATATCCAGTGCTGTCGTCGCACCGGGCTCCACCGAGACGCAACAGCTGCGTATCATTGCAAGTCAGGGTGTGAGTGGGCTTGGTCCGGTCTTCTCTGTTCATCACAACAGTCCTGACCTTATAATCTGCGTACTCAGGCGCAAATTCGGCTGAGACTCCGCATTGCATTCAACGTCGGCGGCCAGGCGGTGCAAGATCAGGTCGACTTCTCAGGCTTCCCCACAGACTTGCTTGCTTGATTGTGCGGGTAATGTTGGCATCAATGATGATCTATTGACGACCTCAATCCAGACGCGTCGTCATAATCAGCGGTCCCCTCAGACAGGATCTAGTATCGGACGGCGGGTCGACGGGTCGACCGCCTCGTCCCACATGCCAATCTCGAGCTTCACGGCCCTGTGCGTAGGAGAATGACGATCAGCGCATACTGCGTACGAACCAGTCGCGCCAGTCGCACCAGCGACCGGCTACCCTATGTCGGACTCACGCTGACCAGATGCGCTTCAATGCGGCGAGCTTGGCGGCAGTGGGAGGGTCCTCTTGGGCCTTCCTCTCCATCAAAGCTGTCGGAATCGTGAGAGGGTGATGAGAGACCATGCTGCTCATCCATGGAGCTGGTGAAACCGATGCCATACTCACTGATGCTGTCAGCTACTGAGTTCTGGAACTCGTTGCCGCTATAAGTATCGATCCAAGCATCATAGGCGATGCGATGTCTGAGCGCATTTGAAGCAACGTCCTGTTGCGCCTTGTTGGCGTACAGGTTGGCGTATGATTCCGGCTCGCCGCTAGCTTGACGTTGAGCTCGTCGTTCCGCTGCGAGCCATAGACCAATCTCGGCGTAACCAAGCGCACACGGCGCCATGGCAACAAGCATGGGCAGGACACCCGCGCCGCCACCGCCGTGTCCGATGTCGAGCACGAATCGCGTGTACGCGACAACGGCGGCTGATTCGGGCGTGTCGTGGGTGAGCGTGTGTCGCGCTATGCCATTTGCCTCGCAGATGGTGAGGTGCTTTTCGCACTCGAGCATGCACACAGCTGCGGTCCGCGAGAAGCTCTCCATCTCCTCGCGCGCATTCATGCTTGACGAGGATGATGCGGCCGTTGCAGCAGCAGCGAGGGCGAACATGCGTGCGTAATGTTGCAGGAAGAGGTAGTCTTGCTTGAGAAAGTAGGTGAAGTGCTCCCAAAAAGGGGCATCACTGTCGTCGGTGGCGTTAAGAAGACGGCGAAGAAAGGGGTGTCGAGTATACCGCCGCCATAGCGATGTATCCCCGCCAAGGAGCGCGTGACTGAGCGGCGCATGCTCCTGAGGGTACGCTGGAGGAGGCAGAGCTCTTCGTAGATGTGGACGCAGGTCGGTGCTGAGACCGTGATCGAGCGGGCCGGCGCCACTGCCGAGGTCATCGATTCCGCGTGGGATTCCTTGAGCAACATATGTGATGGCCAAGCCACACGCCGCCCTGAGAGGGAAACCTTGGGCCAGGAAAGTGGCGAGCGCCGAGGAGAGGGTGCAACCCGTGCCGTGAGTTGATGTCGATTGCGAGTGTCTTGACACAAACAGCGTCCACTTGTTCTGACCCGTATCTGGCTGGCGTTGGTACAGAATATCGACGACCACGCGCCTTGAGGTCTGCGCCTGTTCCCTATCATCGATGTTCCTCCTCCTGTAGCGGTCCAAGACGAGGCTATCGTCGGCATCCATTCGGACGACGCCGATGGAGCCTAGTTGATAAACGTAGCCGTTGGGCGCGTTGGGATGAGGTCGAGTGCTGGACTCCCACATGGAGTATGACTGGGTCGTGGCGCAGATCTTTGAGTTGTTGATGTTGCCGCTTTGAACTCGTTGGCATCGTGCCACACCGTAGAAGTGATTGAAGGTGTCTTGAAGCACGGGTGCATGGCCGCCTTTGAGCAAACAGGTACCCGGGCCCAGGTTGGCGATGCGCTCAGCATCTTTGAGCCTGGTGCCAAGTTTGAGGAGGTCGTCCTCATCGTCGCGGCCGGCGACGAGAGTGGGAGTGCCAAGCAGCGGTTGCGAGGCATCGTCCGCTTCGGCAGATGCCTTGACTTCGGATTTGCGTTCAAGTATGGCACGGGCCTCGTCGACATTTGGAGTGACGACTGTCGTGTATGGGAAGACATCGTCGATGAGAGCCATCACGGCGTCGTCGTGGAGCAGCATCGATCTTGAGGTCGAGACCATGACCGGGTCGAGCACGATTGGTACTGGGAAGGAGAGAAGCGAGATTAGCTTCATGGTGACATTGCTTGTACCGGCACCATCAGCTCACCTCCGTCATTGTACGGTGCCGTGATCAGACGGCCGACCTCGCGAACGATGTCGTCCTGGGCGAGCATACCAATCTTGATAGCATCGATGCGAATGTCGCTACGTATGCTCTCGAACTGCCGTCGCACAAAGTCGGGAGGAACAACGTGCACGCCTTGAACGCCTACCGTGTTCTGGGCCGTCAGGGCGGTGACCACGCTAAGTCCGTACGCGCCCAAGCCATGTATGGTCTTCAGGTCGGCCTGGATCCCCGCGCCGCCGCCCGAGTCGCTGCCGGCAATGGTGCTGCCCGACGGTGAGGACAGGGCATGGCAAGCACGGTCAGTCGTTGGCCAGAAGGACGTTGGCAACGCAAGCAAAGCGCAGACGAGTCACTCACCATACGCGCGCCGGCGAGGGCGCAGACTGGCCAGCGCCCGCGCTCGCCATTGCTGTGGTGCGCCGTGATGTTGGGTCTGCGTCGAGATGATGGTGAGCAGCATCGTGGTCGTGGTGGTGAGCAAGCAGGTACGGGCCCATGCATCGTCCTCACCTCGACGACACTCAAGCCTCGACGCGTCCGCGACGCGATCACGTGGGATACCCGGCGTCCTAGCCGATGTTTTGATCCTGAGCAGCTCGCCTAGGTCCATGCGCACGACCACGACCACGATGAGCACCCCCAACAGCTCAAGGTCCTCGATGTACCAAGCAGCAACGCCCCAAGGCCATCACGACGTACGGTATGGTGGATAGGAGCGCATGCACTGGGGCGCTGGCGCACGCGCTTGCCGCCCTCGCAGGCGCACAAGCACAAGCTCACCGGTCGGTCATCGTCATGGCCAAGCTCAGCACCGCGCTGGCCTTGGACCCATCGGCGCAAGGCCGTGGTGAAGACGTATCAACTTGCGCGCCTTCACTCGGTAGTCGATGATTCACCCTGGGCCCCGAACTCGGGCTCCAAGACGACGTCGACGTCCCAAGGCTCAATGCCTTCCAACAAGGGAAACGGAACAAGCCTCCAAGGCGCTCGCTCTCAGCGGCCGTTCAGTACGCCAAAGCCCTCGCCAGCGCCATCAAAGATCGTCCGTGTGCATCCCAACAAGGCTCACCCTTGGCCACCCCTCATGCCAGATCTGGCACACGAAGGCCGGCCGCTGCACTACAAGAGCGTGCGCGACTCTCACGACCTGTACGTACTCTCCAAGCTGCGCTCCGTGAGTTGCTGTCCATCCCAAAGAGCTCATCGTCCAAGCCGTCTCTGACAGGTTGTCTCTCGTCGCCAGGGCTATGACGACGTAGCACCCATCGCGTCCTACATCGATGGTCATCTACAGCTTGTACTCAAACTCGCCATCGTCGCCACAGTGGCCGTCTTCCTGAGGAGGGTTCTGCTCCCCTTCAGCTGCCCGTCCGCTCGACTGCAGCACGGCGCGTCATCATCTCCAGCGATGGTACCCTGGGCTCCAAAGTCACCTGGTTGCAGCACACTCTGCTGCGGAACAATGGTCCTCGTTGGATCAAGGGTCAAGACGGCCGGACGGCCACCGCCGCCAAGCTATCAACAGCGACGCTGACTGGAGCACAGACGAATCGTGAGCATTCATCCTGACCTACGTCAAGCAGCCGTGGACCTCTCTGACCCACTTCTGTTGTCGCGTCATGTAGGTACACGAAGATGAACCCAGACCAGGGGCTGGCCTTCGCTTGACGAGCCCGACTGGCGCATCGACTGGGTCGGCAGTTGGTCAGACGTTGGCGCGGACGAAGGTGAATAGCTCGTCTGTCGATCAGGTCGTACCACACTGAACTTGACAGGCGACTTCATATGCGCTTAGAGCTCCGGGCAGCGTCCTGCTCCTTTCGCCAACAATCACCCATCAGCTTCCGTCGGCACGGTCAAGGACGATTCCATTCACGCGAGCCAATCCACACCGAGCAAGATGCGGCCAGTAACCTCACTGTCGGAGCGGCAAGCTGCAAGCCTCGCTTCAGCAAGTGTCAGGTATCTACCTCGCCCTGCCTGGCGTTGGTCCCATTACCGGACTGCAGACAACGGAGCAGCAGCCGCACAAGCTGGTCGACGTGCTGCCGCAAAGCCGGCATCGGTAATAGCTGCTCCTCGCTACACGAATGGCATGATCCTTCTATCACCGAGGCCGGCTGCTGGAGAATGACCAGAATGCTTGACGAGTTCGACCATCGGTTGACGAACGAGTCGACCATCGCTGCTCATGCGACGAGCACTACAAGCAGACGCGTTACGCCAAACACAAGCTGCTGTTGGTGCTCTGGCACGGCGTCGGTTCCGGTGCGGCACCAACTTCCACACCTTGCACAGCTGCTCCCCAAGACATTCGTACCATCATCACCTCGATCCTCATACAAAGACGCGTCAAGGACGACACCAGGACGTTCAGCATCATTTTCACAACCTAGCAAGCCCACTTGCAGGTGCGTACGAGGTGTCATCGTGGAGTTGAGGTGTCGACCTTGAGAAGCATGCTAACCCTCGACGCATCCAAAACCCAAGGCGGTTGGGTTTTTGGGTTATTCGACTTCTCAATGGTCACCACCAAGCAGGCCCAAAGGACGAGCTGGCAAGCCTCAAAGCTGCACTGGTCGACGTAGAAAAACGCGCTGAACACGATGGTGGTACGCGCACGCCGTCGTGAGTGTTGTGTGGTGAGCGAAGGTGTTGGTGCTGGTAGTTGAGGAGCAGCTGCGCCTAACCCAAAACCCATCCGCCAACTTGATCGTGTGTGTGTTAGGGTTACGACTTACGCAGCCGCGCGCGCGCCTCGTCAAGAACCTCAGCACGTCCACCACGTCCACCACCTACGAGTACAAGCACATCTTCAACATCATCAACACGCACACCAACCTCGCGCACACCGCGCACGCAACCCGTCGTCGGCAAGGATAGCGCGCTGACCTCAAGAACCATCGACTGCGCAGCGGCGTCCACGCTGCGTCCGCTCGCGCTCGGCGCTTGTGAGCAGCAGCTCCCACCCACACCATACGGTACGTAGTCCCATACCCCCTCTAGTCTACACAGCGCATGCCACTGACATCGTCATGTCCTCGTACTGGTGCTGCTCCTGCCCGCAGATGCGTGTCGTCCCCGTGCACCCCTCTTGCCCTCGCACCATCACCACGACCTACAGACTCTCATGCTGCGCCTCTCAACTCGCCAGCCAGCCCAGCTCGACCCGACACGACAACGCTCATCACCACCAAGGACCTCGCCCACCAGCAACACCACGCCCCTCACCATGAACGCCAGCACCACCACGCGTTCCACCACCATCAAGACTCCCCCAGCAGCACCATCAATACAATGTGAGTAGCAACTTACCCCACGCGCATCCGCCAGCAACTTGCACTGACCACTGCTCCTTCTCGCTGCCCAGGATCTTTGTGCATTCCCATCCTGCGCGTGTCGTGCCTCCCTCATTCACACCTTACCACTCTGCTGACCTTCCATTCGCAGCAGCAGCTCACTTCTCATCCATCCCTTCCTCCTATGCCTTCTTCCTCCTTCCCCCTCCCTCTCACACCCAAGGACTATGCTTAGACACTGGACCACGGCCTCAAGCACATCAAGGTCTAGCCACATCAACGTGTCGCCGGCCTGCAGCCAAGATGAGTACGCGTGCGAGGTCATTCTGCTCAGAAGCCAAGGACATACGCTGACCCACATCTCTCACTAGATGTGCAGCACATCGACCTCCTCGGCTTGAAGGCATCAAGGTACAGGACTTGGATCACCATGCAAGATGCCGATCAAGAAGGGACGGTGCCGCCGAAGCGCGGCAGGAACAACAACGAGAAATTGTCGTCCCATGCTCGTCGACAAGATGCAGGTGAGTGGCAACCGACGCGTCGCTGACACTGCTTCACAGGACGATCATCAAGGTCGTTCAAGTACATCAACGAGGCATCAAGCATCGACATCGCGAGCAGCAAGAGCATGAAGTGACCGCCGCGCGATGATGCTCGGCTACAAGGTGAATACGTCTGCGTGTCACTGACCATGTCAGACTCCACAGCAACGGCATCAAGGCAACAAGCAAGGGCATCAAGCACTCCATCAAGACAACATCAACGCCACCTCAAGCAACAAGGCAGACGCGGTGGACAGCACGAGGTGGTGAGTGATGACGGGACTGATCAATGCTGCAGAACGCGTTGTGCTGACACCGTCACGTCACCAGACAGACGTCAGTGGGCACCAAGCAGCCCCCCATCAAGACGGATACGGCCCTCCGCGCGCACAAGCAAGGACCCAAGATGCCGTGGCGTCGGTCGCCGGTGGTCAGACGCGTCAAGTGAGTACAGAGACGCGTAGATGTTGACACCTCACAGAGACAGGTCATGACCAAGGATCAAGCGTCAACGTCAAGGCATTGGAGGTTCAAGACACCCAATCATGAGCGGCACAAGGCAGCAAGAGCACCGACCGCAACGCGACGAAGGGCAGCCGGCGGTAGGCAGCAACGCGTCCGTCGGCGTCGGGGAGTAGCAACTTAGGGTTAGGGTTAGGGTTAGGGTTAGGGTTAGGGTTAGGGTTAGGGTTAGGGTTAGGGTTAGGGTTAGGGTTAGGGTTAGGGTTAGGGTTAGGGTTAGGGTTAGGGTTAGGTTAGGTTAGGTTAGGGTTAGGGTTAGG